>JADLZK010007961.1:0-139775 GCA_015847255.1 Hyparrhenia diplandra
TTCGTATTGATCCCGTTTGATCCATCTCTGCCTGAAATCTACATAGCGCCAGCAGCAACCTCTGAACCATCAGCGGCTTAGTTCTGCCAAGCGAAACATGTGGTCATCAACTGCCACTTTACACATCGAAAACAAAACTCACTTGTCAATAGAGATGACATGGGATAGGACAGATGTATTGTACCTCTCAATCCCTTCTCCAACCTCCAATTCTGATGAAGCTACCGATTGTTACTCTAGAACCAACCTCTTCTCGACAAGTCATTCAGCACGGCCCGAAAAAGAATGGACACCATTGTGAACCTAAAGATATCATCAGGAGAGAAACAAATCCAGAGCAGTAACATAATCAAAAGTACAAAACCCCTCATTGACTTACCTTAACGTTTGTGTTGTCATTCAAAACATATTTTTGCTCCATGAGCACACAGCTTCTTCAAAGTACTTCCTCAACCGGCCTTCCACCATTTCCAACCCATAGCCATTTGGGATTTCCCCTGGAGCTTTCAGCCTACATAATATTACATAATGTCATGAAATCTCATTTCTGAAGCTAAACTCTGACACAAACAAAAGTGACCATATGAAGGATCTGACACATGCATGAATATGTAACACAGCCAGCCAATAAAGCGCGTGGCATAACATATTCGCGGGAAGTAAAACTAAACACAGCCTCGAGTCACTATGCCTAACTTTGTGCATGCAATAAGTCCTGTTATGAACCAAACATGCGCTAAAGAAGTGTGCTATCAACCTGTGTTCGAAGTATTTCACGCCATTTTCTTAGAGCGGAAGCAGAAACTAGTTCTTTTGATAAGAATAATGGCTTTCGTTGCAACAATCTGCATCGCGAATAGTCTGATCAAACACTTTTGACAGCATCAAGGAGAGTAATGCTATCTCTCTCGCTTCCTAGTGTGACCAATCCAGCAATCCTCACCCATACCTGAAGCATGAATGCTCAGGGAGTTAAGCAGGAATTAAGTGTATCTTTAGAGTCGAGTGAATTACAGAATCAGCAAATGCATCATTCCTGCTGGGACAAAGAAAAAGGGCCTTATTTTAGCTAAAAGCATCAAAACAACCAAAAGAGCCTGCAAAACCAGAGAGTTTTCGAAAATTACTAACTCAAGTCAGCTCAGCAGAACAAACAACAATTATGACCAAAACTAACATGTTGAATTATTGTACTCTTTAAGAAGTTACCCAAAACAAGCATTATCCCACTCAGATGAAATTTCATTTCCTCCTTTTTAAAAAGATCGTGAGTGTTAGTGGAACATTCAAGATAATCAAAGTTCTGTTCAAATTCCTAAATTGTCATGAGAGTGTACATCCATGGCTGCATTATCATCAAAAATCAATGAAATTGCATCCGTGATACCAGTAAAAGTGTAAAACAGGAAAATAATTTAAAATTCATCTGTGACAAACTCCAAGAAAATAAGATTAGTTACTAGAAAAATAGATTTAGTTACTAGAATTAGCATGGATACACAATAAACATATTGTGTTTCTAGTTGCCAAAAGTTTTAGAATGGTGAAGATATTAGAAAATGTGAGAAGCAGGTAAAGCATGCCCCCTAATCAATAGGAACTGCTTACTATAATGGTTAACCTAATTTAGTCCAAGGGGAGTGGAGTGGGGGACTTGAAAAAAAAAAATATTAAACTGAGATTCCATCACCTGGCTCGACAGGTATGTATATAAGATGAAACGACACCATGTGCAGTTGTGGACAGCATGAAGCCTCTTCTGAGTTTCACATTCTCCCCAACCATTGCAGCAACTTCTGTAACAGCATTTTGGACAGTTGTTCCCCCGCTAAGGTTCGATGATCAAGATTGATAGACATGTTCTGCAAGGTTGGAGAAAATGTATGGTTCCTTAGAAATGACTGAAACCAGGATAATATGATATAAAACTTAGCATTATATTTGTGTATAAAATCATGAATCTGGGAATAAGCTACATAAGGGATAATAGCATACCTCTAAAAAATTCTGGCCCAAAAGGCATGAACAATTCACAGGACCCTGGGCAGATAAAGCCATCTTTGCCAATGATGATGCCTGCATGGTGACAAAATAAGAAAAATATTTAAAACAAAGCCACAGATCTATAAATAACTCAAAGTAACTATAATAGCTGCAGAACTGAAGTTGATATAACTTTGCAACTTGATCAACAAATGAGTGCAAATTTCCTTTACATGCATGACTAACAATGCTGACATGATATGCCTACACCAGCAAATACATATGGTTCTTGGACACGTATTAATGTCCCAGCTAATTTTGTACTTATTTCACAACCACTAAAATTGATATCGGCATTAACTTTTCAAGTGATGAACAACTGATTTAGTGGTGTGTGTTTTTTCTCAAACACACAAGAGAGAACCTGAATCAAGATAATAAGACAAAAAAGGGGAAGAGCCCTTACAAACACACACCATGGTACTAACAAATGAAAAGTACTCAATTACTGTCTTGAAAAAATTAATCTAAAACCCTAAATTGTTAATGTCATGCCATATGAAACTTGCATTTTATGTGTGAAAAGGCTTAGAGAAGAGATCAGCAAAACAGCTCAGCTGCTGATAATTAAGACAAAATTGTTACTGAGGAATGAAACCAACCAGGCACTGGAAAACATCATTTCTTGCTACAAAATCAGTTTCACGTTAATCTCAACTACAGCAGCCCTTTTGTCATCTTGTCGAGAAGCTAACAAACCTTCTGCAGCAGTAAGTGTGAAGACTTTTGGCAGCAAGAGCAACACCTCTTTTCTTAGGTCCTTCTGCGCAGCCTCTGAAAGAAATTAACAAACTCAAAAATAGGAATAGTGAACTAAACAAATAAAAGCAAACTAAATCATGACACGCAGGGGAGCTAGAAGAGCTAACCAATATCCCAGTTGCAGGTAACTAGGAGGCCTTGACATCTTTTGATTGGAGCACTCGTTCTTTGTCTGAGTTGCTTAATGAGGTTCATTTGCTCTGAAGAAGACACCTCAGAGTTGAATCTCTAGAAACACGCCATCTTGGGGGGAACATGAGTGCTCAATTGATGGTCTGGAATGCTGAAGAAGAGTATGCCCGAAAGCAGTTTGCTGTTGAGCACGAAAAGAAGCCCTAAGTATGGACCGCTTAGCACCTTGACCCCAGGCCATTCTCACAGAATATACTGCACTACTTACAGCAGATGCGTATCAATGATTTTTTTTTCAACCTAAGAAACAATATATGAACATCACAACTGTGCATTTTCCTTTAGATTAAATCTTTTTTGAACATAAACTTGAGATAAAAATATATTTTACTCTTTTCATAGTCCTGTTAATTATTACCCAGCAGCCGATGCATTCCATCTCATGTTTTTGATTGCGCCGCTATGAAATTTAGTGGGCAGCCTGTTCTGGCCCATTGTGCGCTATATGGCGCTATGGCCGCATCTATAGCTATTTGCACAGTACAAATGTGCTAATTATCACTCCAGCTATAGCCATGGGCGGATCCAGCTGGATGCATGTTATTCAGGAATACCCAATTAATTTGGAGAAAAAAAATGAGTATATGTATGATGGGATCCCATGTACAGTATGATATATACTACATGGTTTTCAAATCGATGCCCTAGGCGTCCAATTCTGGGCGTCCCCATCGCCACGCCCACGATCAAAATCCAGCAAAGCAAAGGGAGGATGAGCAGAGGAGGACCAGCAGGGTTTGAGAAGGCCAAACTCCCATCTCCGCACCATCGGCCTCCCATGGCCATGGCAGCTCCGATCTGCAAGGGGGCGCATGGGAGAAGGGGAGGGGAAGCGGCAGGGAGTGACCGAGTGAGTGGTGCCGGCTGCAGATGTCAACGGAGGGCCAGAGAGAGAGAAAGAGGCGGCACCTGGTAGAGCAGCACCAGCACGGCATCGGCGGCGGCGTTGTTACCTCGTCGGAGAGCAAGAGGGGGCGAGAGGCGGCAGCTTACGGCGGCGGCAGCCTGCCTGGTTGTGTAATGCTGTCAGTGGGCGTCGGATTCTGCTGTTTCGATCGGGACGCCCGACGTCGTAATGGCCTGGCCCAACATCGCCCGACGTTGTATTGGCCCAACATTGGGTTTTGTTAAAAAAAGATCTAATTTCCTCCCACAAATCCCCATTTCGCATCGCCCCTCATTCGCATCGCCTTCCGCCGTGGGGATCCCTCTCGCCCATAATTGTATAACATTACAATATTTTACAAGTCCTCTTTAGTAGTTTGTTTCATGCATATCTTGTCATTTGACTATTTTTATGACTTTAGCATGCTTCTCTGAACTATATATATTGGATTTTTACTGTAGATATTCTCAAAGACTAAAAGTCCTTGCTCTGCCACTATTTATATTTAGAAAAGAAAAAAAACGTCTATATAATTTTGGAATTGAGGAACACTTCTGTATTGACGTTTTAGATTTGGACATGAGAATTTAGGATGAGTGAAAGCGTGTGTGGATATAGTTAAATATTTGTAAATATATGTAATGAGAAAAGATGAATGTGTATGAAAAGCAAAAGAATATAGGTATTATTTTAAGAATCCTATAAATTTTGAAACGGAGCAAAAATATGAAATTTGAGCATTTGCTCTCCCTCAGGTCCTTTAGCCGTTACAAAGAAAGTCAACAAGTAAAACCTTAAATCATCATCGTCATTTTTATTTTTCTCTACAACATAAATAAATACAACAAAACTAAGACTTTTTTTGTATTACATATGTTTTGGTACTTCCATCTCGGCCCTCAATGCTGAACCAGCCCGCCGCTTCCCTCTCTCCCCCGCTTTTTCATAAAAAAAAAGCGGAAACCATGTGGACAACGTGACTAGAGGAGAGAAAAAAAGAAAACCACCGATCAACCACGCTTTGTCGCCTTGACATGCACTATACATAGCTTATCTTTCTCAAAAATTCAACATCTTTCAAGCCTCTACCAAGATCATGTTTTCAATAGTTTGTTCAATTGCTTCATTTTCAACATGACCAAGCCGCATTGAAATCAACAAGATAAAGATTTCCATATCTAAATCCTTTGAATATCAAGTTAGAGCCATCAACATTAACAATCTCAACATGCATTTGAATCCAAGATCACACAATTGAGCAACCCGATAACAAATTGAAGTTCAAACTCTCTACTAGCAAAACATTTAATATGCTCATGTCATTGGATATTGCAATCTTAACCAAGCCCCTTGACCTTGCCTTTTGCCATTTCCACTAAAAGTGGGGTATTATTTCCCTCTCGACCATTTGTATTAATTGAACTGAACATTCTAGATCCACTAGTCAAGTATGTTTAGTGCACTCACTATCAACCCAATGCCTTCCTCTGACCCTATAGTTTGCCTACAAATCCAAATCAATGTATATTTTAGATACCCATATATACTTGCTTGGGTCCTTGGAGGTTAGTGCCAAAACTCTTTAGCACCTAAATAGACTTCTTCTTTGGGAACAATGAGAGTACCAATGAAATTAGCCTTCACACCTTCCTCACTCTTGGTAAGTAAACTTAACAAGAATCAAAAGCAAAATAGATGGTTTATTAACATTCTTCTTGCTTTTGTTAATTTTATTGCAATTATGCTCTAGGTGCCTAACTTGCTTGCATCTATTATAAACCAACCATTGCTCCTCACAAAGCTGAGGCTTTGGATTTGCAAAAGGTCATCTTGCCTTCTTGGGAGTATAGCTCCACCTGTGGTAGCTCCACTAGTAAAAACATGCTAATCAACCAAACATATAATTTTATTTTATTTCATAATTTTCTTTTCGCGAACATGCTTCTTGGGATTTCAGCTGATACGAGTCATTTATGATGTCTAAAGCGTCATGTTTATTTGTATGGAGATATCCTCTGTACATACTTGCTTTTAATTTCTCTTGCTATATACTGTAATGAGTACATATAAAAAATAAGTCGTCAAAATATTAGGGAAAAAAAACTAAACCCTACTTCTTTCCAATGGTTGAAAAAGGGAAGATGTTTTGAAAAAAGGCTTTGGGTCAAACGTCGGGTAACATAAATCGTTAATAAGCTTTTAAGTCGTTGAGTTTTAGAAATGTAAAAATCATATCCAATAAATTTGTCTTGAAAAATACTTTCAAAAAAATATATATATATATATAATTTTTAATAAATATTTTTATAGAAAAAAGAGAAGTTAAAGTTGTGCTTTGAAAGCATCGCTAATGCCATTGTCCTAAACGTCTTTTCTTTCAACTATGGAGGGAGTACTTTTTGCCTCGAAAATCCAAGCTTTCATTTGATTTAGAGGAAAGCTATATTCAGGCAGGGTCAGGCGATCGGAGACAAGTCATTCTTAACTAACTAAAATAAAAGGCCTTGCGTGATGTGGCCAAGCAGCAGGATAATGATCAGGTTGTGGTTTCAGGTAGGCGGGGACAGGAGCAGCTTAATGAAAATGATTAACGCGCGCTTTTTGGACGTAATCCCGCGCGCGTGTAAATTCAAAGTCCACGTCCCCGATCATTGCCGATTTGCCGGCGTTGTTTGCTGCAGTTGCGCGTCGCCGTCATCATCGCGCCCGGCACCACTCGATCCAGTGGGTATATGCGCACTTCAGTTCTTGTTTGTTGTTTCTACTAGCGCGGAGTAGAGTAGATAGCTCCTCTCTTTTTATCGTAAACTGATGTGGTTGATGCGCCAGCCTCTCGTGGCAGCTCCACTAGTAAAACCATGCTAATCAACCATAACATATAATTTTCTTTTCGCGAACATGCTTATGCATGTATTGTAAGATATCTGTATTTTTTTCGCGATCATGCTCATATTTTTTTGCAAAAAGAAAAAAAAAGTGTAAAAGTTATAATTGCTAAAGAAAAGTGGTGGTTTCTTATGTAGGAAATGGTACCTTTGTATTTGTGACCGGATCGGATGTTTATTCATTGCTAAAGATCTACTTAATAAATTAGCTATTTAGTTTGAATTTGAGATTCCCTAACTTTTTTCTAAGCCTATCTCAAATTCATAGGGTGGGAGATAGAATGAATTCATTAAATTAAGCATGATTTGTATTGTCACCATGTTTGCAGACAAGACTCTCCAACTCCATTCCGTTGCATTGCACTCTACAACTTTCGGCTATTGTATTCATTCCAAACAGGCCCTTAAGGTTTTGAAGGGTTTACCTAGTATGTTTACAAGCTCCCGGGGACATGACATGCGGGTCCCCAACACATACCCATTCTAGACTGAATGATCGATGACAAGTAACTGGCTGAACGATCCGTATCTTATCTTGTGAGCATGGAGGACAGCCCTAGTCGCACCAATCGTTTCCCAAACGGTCAAAACAGTACTGCATGCCGTGTCCTTTCTCAAAATGAAAAAAGTAGTGCATGCAGTTTTTGGCTTACAACTCAGTGGTCGCTCGTCGTTGTGTTTTCCTCTTTGGACAGACATGCACTCATCAGCACGCTAGGAGCCTAGGAGTACTTGGCGCGTGCTGCGCGTACTTTCTTATCCCGCACTACTGGTGTCACCTTCACCTTCAGTGACATATCTTATGTTGAAACAAGAGGTACGTGGCTCTGCTTTATTTTCTCTACGGACTACCACTGTGCTTTTTCCATCACAAAGACAGAGCAAGTTTTTGCAGTGTCACATGTTTCACAACCAATACAAGGAGCTAACTAAAAACTCGATCTCGGTGCCGGTGGCTAAGATAGCCCCGGGTATTCCGACTGAAGTGACAATATTGGAAAGACGAAATACTCAGACTCTCTGGCAATATATGTAAATAGTTCTTGAAATAATTTTCTCTTAATTATTAGGTAGATGCTTTATATTCGGTCGCCGAAAAAAACAGGAGTTGTATGACTGATTCTAAACGTCGATTTTCATCTAGCAACCCGAGAGGAGCTCGACGCGTTCATCTTCCTCCTCGCCAGTCTTGTTCATCTTCCTCTAAAAGCCCTCTATTTCGCTCCCCGTCCCCAACCACCACCCGCCCGGGCGCCAGGGTTCGCCGAGTTTTCTGCTAGGGCTCAAGGAACCTCGCTAGGGACTGGCGAGCCTAGCTTCCGGCGAACCGGAGAAAAGCCACCCTCTTCCACCCACGAGAGAAGATAGATCAATCTTTAGGAAAAACAACTCAGAGGAGGGGAGGGAGGAGGAGGAGATGCTCACCGGAGAGGGAGGAGGGGATAGGGTGGAGGAGCCACCGGAGAGGAAGGACAGCGGGAAATTTCACTGAGTCGCTGAAATCGGCCAGGATTTTCGAGGCGACAAGGATAGGAAAAGTGTAATTATTAGTATGTTGTACTAGTCATCAAACTACATGATCAACAGCCATTAATCTGGCCACCAACCGTACGTATCCCCCTTCGGAATCTTTTCTCCCCCCTTGTGCATGATTTCAACGCAATAAACAAAAATATCAGCAGAAAAATAATCCTTGACCTAGTCATGTAGGATTGTAGGGGCATCATGGAAACCTACTTAATTTCTTTGAGGGGCCACTGCGGCTTCATTTTCGTCAGGGAATCAATCAGACCTGTCCATGTACTACCTACATCAATATGCACAAAGTACTGATTCAATAGTTGGTAATAGGAACTTAGTAAGTACCAATGTGTTAGTACACATAATGCGTACTGAATCATAGATTTTGTTGAAAAGGATAATATTAGTATTTTCCCAAATATCACTTGCAGCATGGATCCCGTGAAATTTTTATATATATAGATCGAGGTTTTTGTTCGTTCTTGACCCAAAAAAAAAAAAAAACAAATATAGTGGAGAGAGACAAAGACGTGACGAATATATAAAATGAAAAGGTGGCAGACATGAAATGGATTTGTGAACAATTCTCATATGCTAGCTCATCTAGCCAATATTCTGACGTTGACATGCATGCTAGCTGGCTAGAAAGCTTAAGCAACATGGCAACGCAATTGTAAAGTGGCGGTGGTCAAAGGCGCGCACCCGGCCGGCCGTCCTAGGCGCTTTTGTTGCGAGTGCTGCACCAACCGTTTATCACGAGATCGATTATTCAGCAAAGACGCCTCCAAAATCCTTAGGCTTGTTCGGTTACGTCGTTTTACGCCAGGAATCACCCAATGGAGCTTATATAATTATAGTAGTCATTCCAGCCGGAACTGTTCCTACGCTTCATTCCGACAGAAAGGAACAGGGCCTTAATCAGCTCGAACTCGGCACAAAAAAAAATTAAAGCTGCACAAAAGGCTGCTTATTAATCACGCTAGAGATTTAATAGGACTTGTTAATTAGGGGAGACCATAATATGTCGATAGGACTTGTAGAGGGCAGATCATACGTCTCTGCCAAGATACCTTTGCGTGAAGTGTTTTTCATGTACTCGTGTTACAGTTGTTTGGATTTGATGGTCTAACAATATTACACACGGTAACATTGTTTCACTTGTTTTTACCTCTACCCTCTTGGGACAAAGGAAAAAAGAGAAATTCTAGGACCACTTTAAAACACAGAATTTTTTTCAAAAGTCATACTGGGATTTCATAATTTAGTTTTGTTTTACAAAACACATAGAAGACATGAATTCTATGAACCTCTTTGGAACACAGGATTGGATTCTACGATTCTATCCTATGAAATCCTATAAAATAGCTTCTTTCATGGGGATTCTAACTAGAGGACGAACCTCATGAAAACTTGTGTCATTCTTACTCACCGAATTCTATGTATTTCTCGTGGACTGTTCAAACATTTAATTACAATTTTATGTGTTTTAAAATCCATAGGATACAAGGTATGAATGTATTTTCTTTACATGTTTAATCGTAATAAAGTATTTTTTTCTACGCAAATTTTCTATGTTTAGTTTTAGAAATCCTAAAAGTACTTTTACATCGGGCATTTAGGATTTTTTGTTGCAAATTTTTCATGTACAAGTATTTTTCTATTTTTCGTACTTTTATTTACATCGGGCATTTCTAAAGTGACTGAGTTTGTTAGGATGGAGGGAGGGACGACGTACTAGGAGTACTTTGCGAGTCAGAGATTAGTGATCCAGATCCGAAGAGACGAACAACTAACTGATCCTGATCAACCCTTCATAGGATACCGGGGCGGCGGACAACGCGGCATTGTGGGCTCATGCATGGAGCGTGCATATTGTCAGTCACATTGACACGACGACGCACCGTGCCTAGTAATTGGCTAGTACGGAGTAGTACTAATATTGTCCAGTGGTATAGTAAGTCACATTGACACAGCACCTACTAGCTCGTACGAGAGGATCATCGGATCCGAGAGGGTGTGGTGCGGCAGCGCGGCGCTCGCCGACCCGGATCGAACGACGACGGCGACGCCCGTGCATCTCCCGGCGCCCATCCCGACGGCCGGGCACGTCGACCTCCCACGCACGCATGCGCACCAGCACCACCACCACCACCGTGCTCGGCATCGGCGGCAGAACACCGCCGCAGGCCTTGTGCCTCGATCGAATCTCGCACCTGTCACTGTCTGCTCTCGTTCGTTCGTTCAACCATCGCAACACGGACCGGAACTGCGGAACATCAACCGCGCGCGTAGCGTAACAGCCAGCCAACACGGCAGGCAGCAGAGCCTGCCTCTGCCTGCGTGCACGTGCGCGCTACAATCTTGTTGGCTGGCTGCCCCTGGCTCCTCCCCCTCCGGCAGTCACTGAACCGAACGCTGAATGCTAGCAAGTCCATTCATCATCAGGTCTTCCGTGCCCGTGCAATGCAAATGCAAATGCAGCGGTGAACACGACCGGAACCGCGCACTCCTATACTGTACAAGTCACTGCACGTACCCACTGTTGTGTTCACTCCACGGAACCAACCCGTCAATTAATTCCGTAAACTACCACGGCGCCGCCGTAATAAAACTGCAGATGATCCCAACAGCAGTAAAACCCATGTAACAGTAGTCCGTAATTACCGTGCTGGTACTGGTGGTCGGTCGTCGTCCCCTCGCGCCACCGCTCACCGGGTCAACGCCACGAACCCACGCCTCTCCTGCCCTCCCGCCCACGCCCACTCGCGCCGGCTATATAAAACGTCTCCAGTCTCCGTCCCCTGCTGCCAACTGCCCAGTGCCGACTGCCGAGTGCTCTCCACGCCCGCCCGCAAGACGGACGGACCGGCGACGGAGATGGAGGAGGCGGCGACGAGGGTGGTGGACCCGGCGGCGGGTCTGGACGTGGACAAGCTCACGTACGAGATCTTCTCCATCCTCGAGAGCAAAGTTCCTGTTCGGCTACGACGACCCCAAGCTCTTCGCGGGGGCCTCGCCGTCACCCGGGGTCGGCTGTGGCGTCGTCAGGGGAAGGCGACGCCGGCCAGGCCCGTCGCGGGGACGAAGGCCAAGGCCTGCATACTGTCCATCGACGGCGGTGGGCGCGCCGCCGACAGGCTGCTGGCCGCCGCCGCGCTCGTGAGGCTGGAGGCGTCGCTGCGGCGGCGCACGGGGATGATGGCGCTAGGCTGGCAGACTTCTTCGACGTAGCCGCGGGGTCTGGCGCTGGGGGCGTCCTGGCGGCCATGCTCGTCGCAAGGGGCGCCGATGGACGCCAGCGCTTCTCCGCGGACGACGCGCTCTCGCGTTCCTCCTGCGCAGCCTCCGCCGTGGCGGCAGCGGTGGCGGCAGGTGTTCCTGGTCGTCCGACGCCCAGGGCCTCGGCGGCCTGCGGGGGCTTTTCCAGTTCGGCGCCCGGGCGGCGGCGGCGCGGCGGCGTTCCGGAAGGTGTTCGGCGACCTGACGCTGCGTGACACGGTGCGTCCCGTGCTGGTCCCCCCCTGCTACGACCTGTCGACGGCGGCGCCGTTCCTCTTCTCGCGCGCGGACGCCGTGGAGACCCGCGCGTACGTCCGACTCCGCGACGTATTACGCCGCCCACGTGCGCAGGTTCGGCGGTGGTGGAGGCGCGGTCCTGCGACGGGTCCACGCGCATCACCCGCGGTGGCGGCGGCGTCGCGCTGGGCAACCCCACGGCGGCCGCCATCGCACGTGTAACTCAACAACCGGCGTGACTTCCCGCTCGTCGCTGGCGTCGAGGGACCTCCTCGTCGTCTCCATCGGCTGCGGTGACGGCGGGCGAGGGGCGGGAGCGTGGCGCGGCGACGTCCCAGATCGTTAGGATCGCCGCCGAGGGGCGTCGCTGACATGGTGGTCAGGCCGTCGCCATGGCGTTCGGACATAATAAGGACGGCAACTACATCCGCATACAGGTCAGTACCATGCCAGTGCGTTGTGTTGTCGCTGTCCTCTACTTTCACTGTGCTGACCATTTGCATGCAATGCAGGCGACAGGGACGCCGCGAGGAAGCGAGCCGTGGCGCCGGGGCGGCGGCGGCGGAGGAGATGCTGGCGCAGAGGAACGTGGAGTCGGTGCTGTTCTGCGGGAAGAAGGTGGCGGAGCAGACCAGCGCGGAGAAGCTCGAGCGGTTCGCGCACGAGCTGGTCAGGAGCGGGACCGGCGCAGGGTGGCCACCGCGAGGCGGAGCCCGGCCGCCGTGGGCGGCACTCGGCAAGCACCACCAGCCGTCGTCGTACTCGAGCCCTCGTCAGCCACACGCTCGCGAGCATCATGTAGGTTGTAGGCCTAGCCGCCTAGGCCGGCCAGCAGGCAACGGAATGGGCCCAACTGAGACCAGGTGTTTAGCCCTGCTGTGATGCTGCCTGCTACAGTGCTACTAGTGCTGCTGCGACGACTAGCTGTGTTCGGTTCCTGTCCTGCCTGCGCCATGTCGATTCTCGATCAGTTTTGTATGTAAAAAATGCAAGACATGTTCTGTAGTGTAATGTAATCCTTATCGTCCTCAAGCTCAGCTGTAGGAGATTACTCCGTATGTATGTATGTATCTTGTCTTGAGAAAAAAATGCTCGCGCCCAGCTTGTGAGTTTGAGCAGAGCTCTGAGCCTGTGACTCACTGTGAACGAGGCTAGCCTGGATCAGTGGATCATATCTGGAAAATAATACAGGCCAAGTAGCTGGTAATCTGATGGGGTTGTCTTTAGCTTCAAGGCAGGTAAATATTGCAATCATAGCTGATGCCAAGTATAATTGTACTTAACTGACGAAGTAGTACTATATGAAAGCAACTCTTGTGTTCAGTTCAGTTGTTCACAGAAGCCTGGAACATAGTACCCCGGCCATATAGGAGGAGATATATTATGGACCTTTTCGATGCCTGTGGTTTCTCATCATCAGACATGTTGTTACAGGACTCGTACGCGTGAATGTGCCTGCCGTTTTGGAACTCTCGGAACCAGTGGGAATGATGCCACTGCTTCCACTTCCACTGTTCCAGCCTTCAGAATTCAAGTCACTGTTCCGATCCGGTAGCTTTGCTTCGCTTCGCTGCTCTGCTCGGGGGTTCACACCTCCTCCTGTTCCGAGTCCCCAAGTGCTGCTGCAGAGCAGAAAACACACATGCATAATTTTAGCAGAGACCAGGTGGAACAGGTTGCAGTGACATTTGGTTTGCAGTGGAAAGCATTTGGTTCGTGTTGTGCTCACATTGTGCGTTAGTAATTAACGTTGCAGGTGAAGAGGAGTCGATCGGAAGACCAGTGTCGAGTTTAGAGCTTGGGTAATTAAACTACTGCACCACTAAGCGTGAAGCGAAAAAGTCCAAGATCACGTGTAGCTGAGCACCAAAGACGGTCAGGTCCCCGCCCGGGGGCGGATATCATGGAGGGCAGCAGTGTACTACACTAGTACGTGGCGGGTTCAGCTCGATCTGCTGCAGCTAGCTAGCTAGAGTAGAGTACGTAGTATAATGCATTGTTTAACAAGAATCCTAAGGCGATGGTGGTGCTCTGCATGCTCGATCTCATCTAACGGAATAAGTGGAGCCCCCTTAGCTTCATACACATCGACGTGAGCACGGCGAAGCTTCCTACGTGGAGGCCGGCGTCAACACGCGCTGAGTGATCGATCTGGCTAGCTGGGGATCACTCTCATCAGTACGAACAACCTGCGGCAGGGAGAATAGAGAAAAATTAGCACATCATCCGCTCACCTTTATTACCCGGCCAGTTAATTATGCATGCTCGCATGCTATCTATGCTACGGCAGCAGCAAGACAAATTACGGCCGGGCAGCAGAACAGGAATCATTCACCAGGTGGCGCGACCTCCGCATCACCGTCGTCCGTCCATCTCTTTGCTTGGCTGCCTTCAACGGCAATGTCCCGGTGTCCCCTCCGTCGTCCGTCCCGGCGGCCGGCTGCTAGTTCATGCCTGCACAGGGTTTTATGCGCAGGGGCCACACGTGTAGCTTTTTACTGTCTCTGCGGCAGGTGCATGCATGCTAGAGTCGCTTTTGTGTATACACACACAGCATGCATGCAATGCAAGTAGGTAGCCGGCGAGAATCTCGCACGCGCAGCAGCACGCGGCCGGGGAGCTCGTTCGATCGATCTCATCTTCCCTTACTAGCTGGCAAGTCGCCCTAGTCTAGTCGAAGAACACCTTTTGCAAAAGCATGCATCGATCGTGCATAGGAAAGGCTCTCTTTGTTTGGTTCTTGGCAAGGTGTGCGATCGAGCTAGATTTTTTTTTTGATTGCGATTACTGCCGTTTGGCCTTTCACTGCTGGTATAGTGACATTGTTTTAGTTTACCGTGGATCGATGTCAGGGGATTGTTTAAGGGATCTAGGATCTTGCATCACATGTTCACTGAAGTGGAAGCTAGGCTCTGGTTTTTTTCTACCAATAACCTCACTGCAGCTTTACCATTTTTTTTCTTATTAGTTATTTAGCCAGTGGTTTTTGAATATGAGGAATATTAGAACAAGCTAGTTAGCAGACCTGCAGTGCTCCAGGGGGCTCCTCTTCTGCGTCGCTCTGAAAATTAACGCTATAAAACTCTCACGACCACGTCGGAACTTTGTTTACTTCTGGCTTTCTTTTCGTTGTCCTCCTCTCATACCTTTATTGTTGACACAGTGAGTATTTTTTCTCGGAACACGACTTCATGTGTCATTTCATTAGAAAGGCCAGAAACCCCGGCCCGTGGAACAACACAATACAACTGAACACTACACCACTTGGACACAACACAATTCACCACGGAGATAGTGGTAGCGACACACAAAGCAGAGAACCACCCCATCAACCACAAAACAGCCAAGCGGCGACATGCAACAGGCCGACGGCTCGGGGAGTCACCCGATGAATAGGAGAGGAAGCTTTCGATCGGCCGGCGCCCGTGGTCATCTAGGGCGCCACCGCGGCCGGCGGCTTGCCGAGGTGGATCAGAAAAAGCGCGCCGCCCAGGGGTGGCCAAAGGCCCGAATCTGGCGGCGATGATAGCGGTGTTGTTACCCCGGCGACTCAAGTCGGCGCGCTGGTGGTGGCTCGGGCGGCGGCCTGCCGGCGGCGAACGATGGCGTCAACATCAAAAGCGTGCCAAGGTGATCGTTGGCGGTACGCAACATCGCAAGACGAAGGGGGCGAACGGGATGAAGCGGTGAAGAGTGGCATCAACCAACGCAGGCGGGCGAGGGCAGCGGAAGGAGGCGGCCCGGCACATAGGCGGCGATGGAGATTCGGGCGCTGAGATGCATGGCGGCGGCGGGGCTGAGAGAGGATCAACGGGCCGCCCGGGAAGGAGTTGACGCCGCCGGGCGCCATCGGCGTTGAGACACCCACCGGAACTCGTTCGAGCCCCGCGGCCCGCGCCCGTAAATCACGAAGACGACTCAAGAACAGGTAATAACGCAGCGCCGCGCCGTGTTCGTCGGCCCAAGGCGAACAAGGGGGGAGGGGTTTTCACCCGACACCGCCGACCACACCGCCCTCGCATCGCGGAAGTCCTCCAAGAGACACGGTTAAGCGCCGCCCGCCTTCTCTTGGCCCGGGCCGTGAGTCAGCCGCCGCACGCGACCGCCCCCAACACAAGGTGGCCGACGGCTCGACCTTTCCACCCACGGCGCTGGGGGGGGCGGCGGCGCCGGCGACCGGCGTGGCACCCCATCCGACAAGGTGTGGGTGGGAAGAGGTGGCGCGCCCGGATGAAGCATGTGGTGGGCGTCCCGCCACCCCGGCAAAGGGGAGCGGACCTGGGCGCCGCGGGGGCCCGAGGCGGGCTGGGACGCGCCGCCGCCGCCGACCCGCCCGCGCCCGAGCCCCGGTCGCCGCGCGAACCCTAGCCCGTGACCGGCCGGCGCCCGCCGATCGGCCGATGGAGGAGGATCTCGCCGTGGGGGCGGAGGGCACCAAGAACCGCCGCCGCCACGGCCAGCGCCGAGCCAGCCGCCGCAAGCCTAGCTCTCGTGCGCGCGGCCGGCCGTCCGAGGCTCGCCGGAGGAGGAGGATCCGAGCCCGGCATGGGGCCGGGATCCGGATCCGGTGGACGGGCCGGATCGGGCCACCGGCCGCGGCCACGGCGCCCGCAGGAGGGTGGGAGGGTGGGAGAGGGGAGCGGGGATGACAGGGAGGGAGGGAGGGTGCGCGGAGGCGCCTTGTTGGGCCCTCCTCCCGCCGGTCGCCAGCCGTGAGGAGAGCGGCGGCGGGCGGCCCGCCGGCGCCGAGGAAGGGGTGGTTTGGTGGTGGCGCGGGGGCCCTCGAGTCGCCCCTGGAGGACGACGCGAGGGCGAGTGCGAATACAATTGAGTAGCTACACGGTGAGTATTCAATCAGGCATGCTCCCTCTCTCCCAAATTATCGGTTGCTTTTGATTTCCATTACTGTAAGTTTGTGACTCAATTTGTAAAAAATACGTATAATATTTTTATTTCTAAATAAATTTATTAAAAAGTTAGATTCAAAATTCTTTTCTACTATTACTAATTATATATGTGCCATATATAAATATTAATATTTTAGCATGTATTTTTATCAAAGTAGTTTTTCAAAAACGAAATGACAGATACTTTTGGACGGAGGGGAGTACGTTGTTCTCTATATATAGTCTTTATTTACAGCAGGTTACATATTGAGTCGTCAGACATAATATAAAAGCGCCTGTCAGCATTTATTTATATTTAGTTAATATATCAAAGAAAATCTTGATCTGCCATTATAATACGGTTAGTTGAAGGAGATTTTTCTTGAATACGAAAATACCAAACCGATACGTACGTATGATCCTACCAACTACCCATACAAATTGGCCGGTGCTCCAACAAACACAAACAAGAAAATGAAATGCTTCCCGCATGGCATCCGGTATTGATTTGCCGTGCATCAATTGCGTAGAAAATGACCGCTTACTTGACACATATGATTGATTGACGGACATGACATCTAACATCTCCTGTGTGACTGCTCCAGCGCAACGTGTATAAACTTCGATTAATTAAGGGCCTACTCCTTCCGTCTACTGAGTTTTCACTCCCGATTCTCGCCATCTATATTCGACGCTTCGCCTTATTCAAATTTTTTACACAAATATAATTTATTTTTGTTATGAATTATTTTATCAATAAAGAATCTTCAATATTTGATTAATTTATTTTACGGTTTGCATAAATATTTTGAATAAGACGGATGGTCAAACATAAAAGTTTAAAAAGTAAAAAACGACGAACTCCATGGGGAGCAGATCTGTCAATGGCTTATTGTGGCTTCGGCCGGATTTCCTTCACCGTAGCACAATTACTAGCGCTACTGTAGAAGAAGCTAGTGAAGCCACCCCAAACTAGCTTCACCATCTCTGCTCCTTGCTGATTTTTTTTAGCTGGATAAAGGAGGAGGTCGATACAGTGTTTCCACAGGAGAAGCCAGCTGGTGTGTGAAGACTGAAGAGATCGAGCCGAAGTTCTTCACAGACAGGAAACTTTCAGAAGAATTGCGCCCACGTGTGAAGAAGCCGCAGTGAGCCTGCGAGAAGAGCACGAGCAACGCGAGTCGTTGTGACTGATGCTGAGAAATCTGACCTGCACAAATTGAGGGTTCATATACCCGGGTGATGATACAGATCACCAAAGTTGATTGCAAAAATTTTGGATGGATGGGACATGTATGTCACATTATCTTTATCTTTATGTTTGGATTTGTTAGTGGTAAATATTATATACCATAGCGCCAAGCGGGAGAAAAGAATCGATGCCGCGATGTAAATCTAAATTGTGTAATTATTTTTAATTTTTACCCTACGTTTTAGTCTTTCGATACGTGTCTTTGGCGTTTTGATGTGATGGAATCTTTTTGCATAGTGAAATTTGGGGAGAAATTGAGGCTCTAAACATGTCTTTTTGATCGATCGAAGGTGTAATGTGTGGCTGTACTTCAGCGTTATAAGTAACTGAAAAAGCTCATCACCAATATAACACCGCCCCAGCTATAACCTTATTATAACAAACATATGCTATATCTTTGGAAAAATATGCTCAAAAAATTGGTCTTATTGAGATGAATATGTGCACCTAAACTCTAACGATTTTTGTTGGTCACAAGCAGGGTTCAACTAGGAAAACATCATGTGGTGTTAATACTGAAGAGAATATGGGCCGGAAAGTTCTGCGGGCCCAGTTTGTTCGGCCTTCGATATGGGCTTCTGAAGGCCACATCCCTCACTTTTACCCTGAAAACTCATAAGCAATAGGAAAGCAGGCCGCGGCATGGCGTTCTTGGGCTTTGCAGAAAAGAATAACGAAGAATCCACTCGGGCCGCCGTATATACCGTCGCTCCTCTCCAATTTTCCTCCACACACCGCGTTCCGTTCCGTAACGCATTCGGCCATTCCCTTCCTTCCTTCCCCAACCCAATCTCGCAGCGATTTGGCCCGACGAGGTCGCCTTCCCCGCTGTGCCCGAGCCGGAGCCCGACGCCGCGCCGCCCTTCCCCTGCGATAGAGGCGGAGGAGAATCCCAAATTCCACCCCCATGGCAACGCGCGCCGCCCGCAGTCTTCTTCGACCGGATCCGTGACGGTGACGATCGACCCAGCCCCTCGTCGTCCTCCTCCACCTCAGCCCCACCCCCGGCGGCGCGTCGGCATCGGCGCCAGCCCCGAGGTCGGTGGTGCTGCGCTGCCCTGGCGGAGGGCCAAGAAGAAGGTGTCGTGGAAGGGAGGGACGGTGGACAACGGGGGCCTCGACGCAAGAGCTCGAAGAAGTGCTGCATATTCCACAAGGAGGTCCCTTCGACGGGACTGCAGCGACGATAAAGGCCCCCGGCGGCGGCGGCGGCGGCGGCCACCGCTGCCCTCACCCTCATGGCGACGCCGGCGGGGACCAGCGGTGGTGGCGGTGGGTGCTCGTCGTCTTCCCACGACCATGGCCATGGCCATGGCCACCACTGATCTCCGTGCGGGTTATTGCGCCCTTCTCGATCTCTTTAGGTATTGGGCGACAATCGATGCTTATGTTTTAATCTCGCCTGATGTAATTAGTTGGTAGGAACACCAAATTCGTGCTATATGGTTGGAAGAGACATGTTTTTATTGTCGGTACAATTGTTGTATTGGTGCTTGATGAGCAATCACGGCAATCGTTTGCTGAATTCAAAGTTGATACCTATGTTTTTGCTTAATATGATTTGGAGCCTGGTTATTATTGCTACCTGCCATTGTGCAAGCAATTATTGCTATAGAGGAATGGAGATTCAAAACTTCTCTAGTTTCTGATCTAGCTTCTTATTATTTGTAGCTGTTTTTGCATGTTTAACACTCTTATGTCATTTTCTAATTTATGCAGTTTTTCAAACTTAATTGTTGAATTTTAGACTTGTTATATTACTTAGGACCTGTATACGGACTGGGATGACAAACTATACTATTGTTTACTGAATTGCTCAATGGATTTTTACTAAAATTGCATGTAAAATTTTGGTGCGGCATACCCCTTAGGCAAAACCTGGTTCTGTCACACCTTCCATGCCCAGTGTGGTCCCTTTCCCATACCAATGAGACCGACCCACACTGGCAGAAGGGATACTGTCTTCCATGCAGCGACAACAAGGTACAGCTGATTGAAACTCCCTGTAATCTGGATTATTTAGGGTAGGGTATTGTTCAATAAGGCACAGCAGCAGGTCGAGGGGCACAATTGTGCAGGTTACTTTCCATACAGTATATTTGATTTAGGAACTAATTAATTTGGAACATTACATTGGATGGCTATGGTATATATATATATATATCCTATATATATATATATTTTTTTTTTGGGTCCAGTCACATTTAGTTGGTCAGCAACAGTACTATTTATACTTAGAATTGTCAATTTTTCCTTGTAATATTAACAGACTAAGACAAATTTTTGCAAAAAGCTTTGTTGATTCATTGCCTTTTATAATTATTCTCTACGCGCAGCGGAGGAATGATTGCACAAATCTTGCAAAATGTAGGGCAATTGTGTTCATCCATGACCAACTACTTCTCACAGTTACAACCTATGCCATCCTTCTTCCTCGAACATCCCTAGAGTCCCTACGGTGTGATTTCTATGCCATGGCTGGTGTATACCCATGGGAGAATATTGTTGTATGTTGTAGCCATGAAAGTAGTTGCCATTCAGTCAGTCAATCAGGGATTTTAGCTACACCTCTTTTTTGTCTTTTCACACCTACCTGCTGAGGGAGCCTGCAGTTTCCCTCCCCTATTGTTTGTACAATCATACTATTCCATAGTTATGTCACAGATGCAGAACTTTGAATTCTAAACTAGCATTCCAAAGTTCCAAAAAAAAAAAACCCTAGCATTCAAAGTTTTAGTAATGGCGCCACAGATTCAGGATTTTTTACACAGTAATCTGATGAGGGGAAAATAATGAGGTTGCCATCTGCTCTTCTTCCTCTGTGCATGTCGACCTTATAATAGTTAATTGTCCTATAGTTCTTTGTGTTTGTTGTAGTTCTTGTATGCAAATTAATTACTTGCCCCAGACAGCGGATTCACCCTGATTTGTGAATTACCCTTTAATAAAAAATGTTTCATATGCTTACTATCTGGGCGTGGTAGCTTTATTAGTTTCAGCATTTCATCTGAAGAGAAGTACTTCCGTTACTGTCTTGAAGTGCCAATGCTGCCAGCAGTTGGCCCTGCCCCTTTATATCACGGGGTACAAAAATGCTTAGAAACATATTTGATAACATTCTTGGAAGCCTTTTGTACTGGCCTTTTTAAGGAAGCCCTTTGTACTGGACCTGAAAGAAACTAAAACATTCAGAAACTTGAGCAATCAAAAAAGGACCAACTAGCCCTATTACATCGCAGCAGCTGTGTGTTTGTAGAAAGCAGGTTAATCATCTCTTCAGCGACTGGTTTCAGCTTCGGCTTAAAGGCGGCCGCCATGTCTTGGATAGGATCGGTGTCTTGTAAGCGAGCTTCACCGGCGAGGACAGCACTCTCCTGTTGAACAGCATATCATTGCGGGTCTTCCAGATCGTCAGAATGCACCTTTGGAAACCGCCTTCTTTGTCATGGCTCTGTCTTGCATGTTAGCACCATTCTCTTGGAGCCTTGAGCTTTGCCTGGTTCTGTGGGAGGTGAGACATTCTTTTCAGAAGAGGTCTTGAAATCAATACACAGCTCAGTATTCAGCCCCCTTGCCAAGAAATCTCCTGTGAGTTGCAGTTTTGGGTTAGGCCTTCTCACCCAGACACCTCTAGATTCCTTAACTGCTTATCACCTATTGCATCAGGTATGAGAGCCTCCAAAGACACAGAGAAATCCACAATGTCCCTGTAGGGTATCATTCCCAGACTGGAATCTGTTGGCCACCTGAATTATCCACCTTTGCAGGACTAGCTACTCCATTTTGTCAGATTAGGCCTTGTACCCATCTGGCAGTCATGAACAGGCTCAGCTTCAGGGTGCATAGCAGTTTATCACCTCAGGCATTTCAGCTGTGGTGGAGGGAAACAAAATGGATCCTGAAACTTTTCAAATGCTTGAATCTGTCTGGGTAAGGGCTGTGGGTATACCAAGGATTGCCAGATCTGAATTTGCTGTCTTGGAACTGGTTAGACTTGTTGGAGATCGAGGAAGTTCATCTGCCCTCACTTCAATGGAAATCTTTTGTGGGTAAAGGTGGCTTGCAAGAATCCCAGCCAGATTAGGGGTTGGGGGGTACCTCTGAGGTCAACAATCCAAAAACTTGATGATGATGATTTTTGATGGGTATGATGATGATGATTTTGATGGGTATTATGATGAGATAACAGATGAAGAGGATCCTGCATCCCAAGAGAGTTGAGGGTTGCCTGAGCATGATAAATCTCTCCCGAAAACAGTGCTAAACCACCTGAATCTGGCCCATCCAATTACCAAGGTGAAAAGCTGGAGGGAAGATGTTATCATTGATGTTTTTTGCTTCATATGAGTTCTAGTTCCTTATGCAGCCTCAAAGATTCTCTTCCAGAACTTTCTGAGACCACCTAAATATAAAATGGGTTTGATAGTGTCCAGAATAAATCTGATCTCTGAATCTCTGATCCTGAAGCTGAGCCTGTTCATGACTGCCGGAAGCTCCTGGGATTCTTAGAACTTCTGTACATTTGTGAAAGCCATGTTCTTTTCGCCAGAATCACTTAAAAGGAACCATTGAACAATTATAATTGGCTTAAAGCTCCTGGGATCCTTAGACTTCTGTACATTTCGAAAGACATGTTCTTTTCACCTGAATCACTTAAAGGAACCCTTGAACAATTATAATTGGCTGCTTACCTGCGAATTTGTCCCATTTGGATCAGGGATTCTGCCTGGCTGATAACTTGGACTGTTATTCATTGATGTGAACTTACTAACTGATTCTGCTTCCTTCCCTTTTTAATCTGGGATGAGAAGAAAAAGGATTTGGACATGGAAAGCGGAAAAAAAACAATAACTGGCTATTAGGGGCCTTCACTCACGACATCGACTAGGTCACCGATTATCTGTGGGGATACCAGCCTTCACTATTGGCTCTGGTAAAAGGTCCATGAAGCTCACCAGCGCCTTAGTATTATTTCTAATCAGGCATTTGCACCAGCACCACTGTGATTCCATACATGATTGGTGGTTTTCTATTCCATGAATCTCTCAAGTTGCAAGCATACTAATGCTTCTACTGTTGCTAGATGGATGCAGAGGCGTCTATTCTTTATTCGTCACTTGTTTTTGGTATGAATTTGCTGGCGGTGAAGAACTGAGGGGAGGCGATTGCAAATCATAAGCTTATTTCCACGTTTACAGCGTCTTGAGATTAGGAGTATTCATTTCCTTCAGATATTATTTATTTATGATGGTGTTATTTGTTTGTTATATACACCCCCTCTATGATGAAATAGGGGATATGAGTCTGTCCTAGGTCTAGTTATGCTAAGTTGGATTAATAAGTTTATCTTTAATATTTCTAGATAAAGAATGGTAATCTTTATATTCTGGAAAGGTCTAAGCTTTTCTTAAAGCACTAATAGATATTTCTTTGCTATTACTGATTTTATATTGTTTATCTAATTTTTTCTCAATGTATATCTCGCAGTGTTTTAGCTCTGGCACACAAAATGCTCAAGGTTTTGGAGATTTAGGTTTTGCTTTTTAGAGACAACAACTATTCCAAAGAATCATCTAAGGCACATAATATTTAATGGTTATTTGTGGCACCATCTAAGGCACATAATATTTAATGGTTATTGTGGCACCATAGGAGAGATTGAATTTGCAAGATATCTTATGTGCAAAAAGCAGTGTCGTTGACTTCATTGGAAAGTATTCATGCTGTTGATTGGGTATACAAGATATCAATTATACAAGATATCAATTATCAAAAGTCTTCTTCAATATGCAGCAGCGACAAGGGGAGTCATCTTTTGTTTTATGAAAGTAAGGATTCAGATGCTTTTCTGAAGAATGATAGCTCACTTTATGCACCGTGTGTCTTTGAATTGATTGATTATATACACGTGTTGTCTAATTACCAATGGTTTGCAATGGTGTGTATTACAATGGTGCTAGCATGTTCCCAACTCAAGCCCTAGTTTGAATTTGATATCCCAGCGGATTTTTGTCCTCTAGGCTGGCTGCTATGAGTGTTGCTGTGGTGGCATCATGATGTGCCCTTGGGAGTATAGGTGAAGTTCTACAAGCGCCCTTTTGTGCACCTCCAAAGCCTGACCTCAATCCTGCAAGATTTGCAATTACATCCAGGTCGTGACACTTGGTCTTACATTCGGGGTTCTCCTCTTTTCTCTTCAAGTAAAGCTTATTCTCAATTGATGGGAACTGCTACAGTATCCCCTATTTATAAATGGTTGTGGAAATTTGCATGCCAGACAAAAGAAAGGTATTTTTTGGCTGCTTCTTAAAGATAGTCTAAGTACAAGAGAGCTCTTAAAAAGGAAAACATGGTTCTTGGCAGTTATGATTGTGTTCTTTGCCACCTGGGTATGGAAAAGTCCTCCACCATCTTTTCACACACAGTCCTTTTGCTATGTCCTGCTGGAACCTCCTGGGTTTAGCGCATCTAATTCAGCCCAACATTTTGATTCTATTGTTCTCTTCAAGATGCATCTGCAGAGCCCAGCTTTCTTTGAAGTAATATCAGCTATGTTTTGGGCGATTTGGTCTGCCAGGAATGACTCAATCTTTTAGGCACACTGCTCACTCTCTGGCCTCAGTTAAAAGAGTCTCCAAACACGAACTAGCGCTAGTTAGGCTCAGAGCTGACGCTTCCCTTCAAATTCACCTAGACACATGGATCGACCTTTTTGTGTAATTTTTCTTATTTTCCTTTTTTTTTTGTGTCTTGAGACTACTTGTAAAGTTTAACTTGTGTTTAATAAAAGCACAGTAGGGGGCTCCCTTCCTGTTTTATTCAAAAATAAACTTAACGTAGCTGTTGAAGCAGATTTCATCAATGGCAAATGATCACATCTTTAACAGAAAGGGGGCAGCACCTGCTGTTGCTTTTTTTATTCCTTATTCAATGTCAGCATAATCAACGAACAATATGTGCGCCTCAAATAAGGCTTTGAATGTTTATTTCTGTATGGGGAATGAAGGCATAAATACAACAAATCACAGATAATAGGTTAGATATACAAGTCACAGCACTGGACGGAAGGCTTAAACATTCAAGGTTTTTTGGAAGCCCCTCTCGTAGCACTAAGGATTGCTCCTTCGACACTTGGGCTTGTACAGAAATCTCCACAAATTGCCAATTTCGTACTCTTGTCCCAAATACACTTATCATCTCCACTAATTGCAATGGCTGGGAAGGCAGCACCCCTGCAATTTTATATATTATCAAATACCAGCGGGGGCGAGGGAAAATGCTAGTTCTTTCAATACAATTGAAGGCGACAACCCTAAAAGATATGATTAAAAAAAACTGACCATCTGTGAGCTCTCATAAAAATTGGTTGTGGAATGCTTAATCCAGTCGCCTGGAATTCACTGAACAATTCTCTGCCACCTTAGAAAGTGCCTCTGCTGAAGGTTTCCGTGGACCAATATTATTTATTACCTTGGAAGCATACTCAGTTGTCGAATGCAATACCCAAGATTGTCTGAATACAAACAAAAAGTACATGAAGTGAAAATTTGTGACACCAGATAACGTACTATGTGTATACACACAGAAAAAAACAACAACAACAAAGACATATGTACCTGTTAGGAGGTACACAAGCACGACCTGGCTTACTACTATTACAAAAGGCCCAGCTTAGAGAATTGGAATTGTTGAAAGAGAAAACCATGAACAGGTACCTGATTAAAACATCATTAGAAAGATAAATAGACATTTTAGCAGGAGGCAGATGAACAAATTCAGAAACCGATAAATGAAAGTTGCTTAAATATCATTAGGTAGGGAACAGCCGCATGTCCATAATTACCATGATACCAGTTAATACAGCTTGCGAACTTGAGCATTTTGGGAAACAAATATTTCCTGCAATGCTGCATTGTAGGACTCTGGTGACTACAATACCTTAGGCTCTATGCATTTTGCATAATGAAAAATAGTGGCCCCATATGCATGCATTTTTGCGATCACTGAGGCTCTATGCATAATGACAAATAGTGGGCCCATATGCATAGTAAATAAGTATGAACTGATTACAACAACAGAGTCTTTAGTTCCAAGCAATTGAGAAAACGGGGAACTTTGTGAATGGACATAATTGAAGATTGCACATACCATAGCCAATGGCTCCGAGAATGCTACCATAAGAGCAAAACATGGACGAACTGGGATATCTTGAAGTATTGTAGGCAGGTGTGGAAATGACGCTAAATCTGAGACATTACCAAGGATTGGTCAAAGCACGTATTTCTCATGCATTGCACTTGTATGAAAGATGCTGATGATCAGTAATTAGTACCAATACTAATAAGGAACTAACCCGAAAGTGCAAGTAGTTAGCATCACCATTTAAGTGGACTCTCATGTTCAATTCAAACATGCTGCCTGTCTCTATGTTAACCATTATTTTGCCCTTACTTACAAAAAAATTACATACCAAGCATAATCTGAAAAAAAAAATGAATAAGATAGGAAACAGGCATCGGCTCAAGGTATCCTGCTGCTATGACTATGAATGAATTTTAACTTACAGAAACATATACACAATCTGAAGCTTTCGGCAAAAAAAAAAGTATTTTTCCAACTAAAATGGTGATAAGAATACTGCTACTGACTAAAGTGATAAACATTTCCTTAGTATAGCTTGTCAGGAAACAAGATTGTCTTCCAAAACTAGAGCAATGATATTGAATGATATTATGGAAACTATATAACAAACCAAGGTGGCGGTCTTCCAGTCAACCCAGAAAAAACTTCGGACGCCACGTTCTTATCTGTTGCTACGACGTAATCAAAATAGCCAAGATCTTTCCCATCCAAGCTAGCTAGTGACCATGAACTCCTATCTTGAAGCCAATCCATCTTGCCCACAGTGACACCAAATTTGGCCACCACACCTAGCAGAAGCAGAGTATATTAAGCATCTGTACAGGCTCCTCGGTCTCTGGAACATTATGGTACTCAGAAAGTTGGAAGTCTGAGGTCTAACCATCCTCTACACAGAGTGACTTGCATATTGAGTTCATGGCTGGCACTCCCACATACTTTTTAGCTGTTCCCTCCTATAAGAAGTAAGAAGACATCCCAAGGAATCTAACTGTATTAAAATTTCGATACTGGCTCCTGCTAATCTATGTAAATCATGCTTCTTGGAAGTACTCTAACATCACCAATGTTAGATTATCTGAGCAACTGAAAGCCTACATGACACTGCCTAACTTCAAAATGGCTTCGCCTAATCCCTTAAACATAGAAAGATCAAGGCTGGCATCCTAGATTCAAAAATACACGACAAGTTTGACATACTTACCCAAATTATCAGATGCACATTATGCAGTCATTGACAGGTT
The DNA here is from genome assembly GCA_015847255.1 of Hyparrhenia diplandra. Taxonomy (NCBI): domain Eukaryota; kingdom Viridiplantae; phylum Streptophyta; class Magnoliopsida; order Poales; family Poaceae; genus Hyparrhenia; species Hyparrhenia diplandra. The sequence continues at coordinate 27,327 of JADLZK010007961.1, forward strand.
TCGAAACTGATAATTTGTAGCTAACTTCTACTTGCTTAATATGTATGTTGGACCCTTCATGGTAAATGTACCAACTGCCACATCATTTCAGTTTTTAAAGTGATGGATAAACCTACGGCAAGGGTTGGGATTGAAACCTCGAACCTTCTCGAATTCTGTGAATTTTCCGGTGGCCAGATCGAAGGATGCGAACGTGGCCTTCCACTCGGCGACGATCCCCCGCGCCTCCCACCCACCGACGACCCGGGCAACCTCTCCGTTGCTGACGGTGAAGTAGGGCGCACCATGGTCGAACCGCAGCTCCGTGCCATCCTCTATCACCTCCCTGCGCTCACCCAAGCCAAGCATGCACCGACTAGTCAGTGCCGGAGCGACGCACGCAGGGGCAGCGAGCGAGTCAATCGGTCGAGCACCTCCGCTGCGCCATGCGGCCACCTGCGCCGCGGCCAGAGTCGAAGAGCGTCACGGCCACGCCCCGCGTGGCGAGCAGCGACGCGCACACGGCGCCGGATACTGCGATGGTCGGGAAGAGTAGTAGAGTGAGGATTGCAGTTGCAGGCGCGTGCCAGCCCCGATCGTCGAACGGGGTGGATCAGAATCAATCGGATCGTTCAGTTGTTCATTCAGGAAGCAGAGGTGCGGAAAGGACGAGAGATGAGGTTGAGCGTCAAGGCTGCTTACTTCCGGCTCCGATGACGGCGACATTGGCGGCGGCTGCGGCGGAGCTCATGGCTGGGTACGATCTGCAGTGGGACGGGACGGGACGGGAAGCGATTCACCGGAGGAGAGGGAGACTAGACTGAGAGAGCCTTTTTATTATCCCCTTTGTTTGTTTTTTTTTTTTTTTTTTTTTTTTTTTGAGGCAAATTATCCCCTTTTTTTTTTTTTTTAGAATGACACGAGACACGCAGACACTCACAACACGCACTTTTACACTCACCCATGGCGAACACACGACGCAAACCCTACCCCTATGAGCCCCTCCGGAAGGGCTGGGCGGCCGGCAGATTCTGGAGATTACCGAAGTCACCATAGCGCTCCTCGTCGTCGACGGGAACGTCGCTTCAATGCACTTAATGCATGCTTGCCCAGTAAATGGGAAAATCCGAGGAAAAGGGAGCCCAGGGATTTGAACCCCGGTGGGTAGCGTTTTGGGCGCCCTACCATTCGTTTGCCGATTCGCAATTATCCCCTTTGTTTGCGCGGGAGAGATCTGGACTGGGCCAGGCCAGGAGGACTTTTTATCCCGTTTTGCGCGGCCAAGAACTGGACTGGGTTGCGCGCTATTTTTATCTCGACGTGGCGCCGCGCGGACCTTTTCAATTTTTATATGGGCCTTTCTTGATCTGGGCTGAGGATGTGAAAATACAGCCCACTACTTGTTTGCTGCTGCTCTCTCTCTGTATATGCCTTGTTTTTATTAGAGAAGGAAACATAAATCATAATACTCGGCCCAGTATTACATTACAGTATGTAAGATAGTATTATGTTACTAGCATTACACACTTATAAGATTAGTTTTCCTCTCATTTGAATTTGCGTTTGTTGGTCGAGATTGTATAGCTCACGAGCTGGCTGTGTTTGGTGAGGACACTGGGGAGATTGTTTCTACCTATGTGTCAGACATTATCTTCATGATTGTTGCTAATGATATGTTAGCTAATAAGTAATGACTAATGAAAACTTATTTTTTTAAAATAAACAGATGCCACTGCATATTTTATTGCTCTTGTTTGCACTCAAAGAGAAAATCGTAATAATGCAAGTTATTACCAAGTTAAATCAATAATTGCATACTCTTATTTCCATTGAAACAAGAAATGATAATAAGGCGCATATGCAAGTTTTACAAAGTCACATTTTTTTTTTTGGTGTGAATTTCATATTTTTTGCTCTTACTTCTGTTGAAAAAAATTTATGCTAAGGTGTGCATATGCCAAGTTACTAAGTTTTTGTTTCATTTTTTTTGCGGAAATTGCTAAGTTACATTAATTGCAGCAACTTCATCTAACTCCTACAACAATAATCAGGCATAGAAGATTGAACTAACTCATGCAACTAAAGTTATAAGCATCGCAAATTTAGAATGAACTTGAGTTTCTTTTTTTTTTTTGACGGATCAGCAGGGGAATCCCCTACCTATTTTTCAATTGATTGAATGAATATTTATGTACATAATTACATAACATCTAGGCTCAAAAGAAAAAAAAAAATGCTAAGATTACAAAAAGTGTACGAATTTGATTTTCTTTAATTTCCCTAACTTGATAATGTAAATGACATACGGAAGTTCAGTAAGAATTTGATTTCTTGTCCTCTTACTCTTATTAGTGAAACACGTGCACGTCATGTTTGTCCTAACTGGATGATGCAAATGATGTACAACCAATGAGCATGAATTTGACCTAACTGGATCATGCAAATATTGTATGGAAAATCCATTACGATTTTGATCTCCTTGTCCTAACTGGACGATATGAATAGGTTAAGCTTGGTGCGTGATGACATGAGACCACCCAGCCTTATCAAGTCTTGAAGGGCAACCGGGGTGACGACACAAAACACTAGGATGCTCTTTTCAGTTTCCTTGCATTGTAAACATGCCCTACTAGGTAAACATGCTCTACTGGACAGCTCACGCGCCCTCTTGTCCTTCCATCAATCGACAAACACATTGCAGCATGAAAGCTAATTAAGGTACTTAGAAAGATATGCATGCTGCTGTGCTGATGCATATACGTATGCCAGGCCTGCACCTAGCGCCACTTTTTCCTGCACTTCTATATTAACGGCACCTTTTGATTAGAAGATCATGCAATGTGTGAAACCGTACCTACAGCAGCAGAGTATTTCGAGAGCCTGATTGGTTGGCGACCAAAATTTGCTCCGCCAAAGGATTTGGCAATCTATGATTTTGCTAGCGATGATTGGCTACTAAAACTTGTCACCTTCTCACATTTGGTTTGCCAAATCTTGGCAATTTTACCTATCTTTTGGCTTGCCAAATCTATGACATGATAAATTTTGGTTGTCAACCAATCAGGCTCTTTGCCTCGGTCATTCTTTCCGTCATTTGGGACAAAAAGAAATGAAACAAAGTTAAACCACAACACTGTATCCGATGTAGATACAGGTATATTATGGAACTTTGTATTCCTTTCTCTTCTCCCATAGCTGGTAACGGACTAGCAGAGGTGATGATCAGATGGATGACGAACTGAATGATGGACGTTACCTTGCCTACACTTCAGGCATCCTTGCTATAACCACGGAGTCTCTGAGAATTAAGCTACCATGCGAAGTCATTCCAGACTTGCCCTCCTCGATTGCCTCAACTGGACAAATGCAAGCTAACTGCAGGAATATAATCATCCATCCATGACTGTAACGTGCCTCCTGCTCCACTGGAAGCTCAATATCTCCCCATTTATCTACTGATTTTTATACATCATCAACACAAAGCTGCCCGGCGTGACGACGCACGCAATGACATCGACCTGTCCTTTATATAAAGGGAGGAAAGCTAGCCAACACTGACCCATCTCCATCATCCCAAATCCAAGCAGCCTCCGTTGTTCATCTGAACGCCTTCCATCTGATAAATCTCGCCTGCAGCAAAGGGAATTGAAGATCCAGCTGATAAATCTCACCTGATACACTTATGGATCCAAAGGTTTCCGTTGCTCTCACCCTGTCCCTCGTCGGCGGTTTTAAGCACCTCCCTTGGTATGTACCAACAATTTACTTCCTCTCTCGTTTGTACATTCTCATGATCACTTGAGTTGTTTTTTCTACTACCTTGGATCTTGAATTTGAAGCGATACTAGCCATGCTGGTCCCTAGGTCTCTGTCCAAAATTTTGAAGTGGACTGGTATAAATTGATTAGTTGAAATTATATTGCATCCGAGATTAAGAATAGATTGACTAGCTCCTATCATTTCAACAATGGGAACTATTTTGCGCACATAGATTTCTTCAGGATAAAGTTCATGATGGTAATACAGACCATAACCACACATAAGAAACCTATTAACATAAGTGAAGATTGCCCACATTTGTATACTCCACGCAACTAAAGATTCTTGCTTGTATACTGCTCACCAGGTGCACTGTTGGCCATACTCAATCATGCGCCAAACAACAAAACACTCAGGGGATGTTACAGGTTGATGATATCACCATTTGCTAACTATTGCCCATGGAGAGTTGTGTTCAGACAATGAAAAGTTTGATTATTCACAACTCAAAATTTAAGAATATATTTTTCCCACTCTGCAGGGCTTTGCTACTGGACTCATGCTGAGCATGTCCTTCTTTGACTTGGCTTATGATGCTGTCAATGCCATTGGTTTTTTTGAAAGGAAACCTTTGGGTAAGTAAAACAAGATATTCTGTTGGGCATTTGTAAAATCTTCTAAACATTTTGGCATGTGGATTGCAGTTCTTTGCTGGAGCACTGCTGTTTTCAACAATTGCAGACATTTTCCCTGAACCAGATTGCAAGATGGAAGATGAAAATGACAAAAGGTATAGCTTCCATCGACTTGGTTCAGTGGTCAATCTGTAATATTTTAATGGAAAAACTAACAACTTTAAATATATGACAAAAATAAGGCTGATGACAACAGAGCAGGAAAGGAACTTATGATGAGACATCGCCGAAGAGTTATATTTAGCGTAGTTGTCACAGCAATTGGTAAGCCCTAAACATGCCTAAACAAGTTTTTTGTGGCTTTATTATATATAATAGAATCTTATATAAAAATATTTGTATATAAATGTTGATGTTGGTATAGATCGCTGAAGAGTTATTCAATATTTAACTACTAACTGCTTTGCAACCATGTGAGTTCTAGGTTAATTACCATCAATAAGTGTCATATATTTATTTGTGTTGATGCCTTTGTATACAACAATTGACTAGTTTATCAATATCCACAGATTAATTATACAACCTTTTCACTTACTGATATTGAAAAAGGAAATTAATGATGATAGTAACCATACAATGTGCCTCAGAGATGACCCCTAGGGCTTGAATTTTTAATATATGCAATATTTATATAATCATGAATAATATGCATCTTCCTACAACTACAAGTTTAATTGGTTTAATGATTGCTTTGAAAAAAATACAGTTGCTGGTGTGAGTTTGCAGAACTTCCCTGTGGGCACTGCTGCATTTCTCGGAACAACAAAGGTATTGTTCATTGTTTCCTGTCTAGCTAACTTGATCTTTTGTTTCACAATCTCAAGGCTGTAACTTAATAGTGAATATCAAATATTGTATATCTAACTAGAGTCTTATCTACTCATCAGGGCTTCCGTGTTGGTTTGAACTTGGCCCTTGCTATAGCACTACACTACATTCCAGAGGTAATTTAATCTAATTTGGCTTTTGTATGGAATTGACAATGAGTACAGAAATTCACAATTATATTGCTTTGCTAGATACTGGTGAAACTTTATATTCTCATTTAAAGTGCAAACATAGAAGTAGAACCCTGCACTTTATGACTACAAAACATTTTAGTAATAACTTGTTAGTTACAATGTGATAAATTTTTAAAAAATAGTTATATAGACAGTACCATATTTCTTGTCAATACACAATTTAGTTCACAACATAGATCAAATCAAATGTGCTTTTTTTTAGCAACACATAGATCAAATGTGCTAATACCTACCTGTTGCTTTCATTCATCCCCAGGGTATTGCAGTAGCTCTGCCAGCATACTTTGCCACTTGCAGGTACTATGTGCCTTTTTTTTTATAGAAGAAATATGCCCCCTTCATTTTTTGAATATGTTATAGTAAAGTGTCGACCCATTGTATCAAATAATAGTATAATGCCCACTAAGGGCACTAACTGCATGAACTCTAAAAAACTGCACATGAACTCTAAAAAACTGCATGAAGAAAACAGAAATATGACTATTGCACTTACCTTGAAAACAAAATAAATTATATTTAAACTTTTAGTAATACTTAGTTTCCATGTCTCTGGTGCAGCAAATGGCAAGCCTTCAAATTAGCAACATTATCTGGTTTTGCAGAACCACTAGGTGTGATTATTGTGGGTAAGTTGTCTTTCTAATAGTGGTAACAATCTAATTGAGCTATTAAAGTTTCAGATTGGATTATCAGTACATTCAGGACGGATGATAAATTGCTCAAATCATATTGATGCACTAGATGCAATAAAAACTACTAATTATCATCTGTAGCAGTCCCCTTACTTTGCATTAGTGAATGAGAATAAGTTCTTTCAATTCTTTCAATGTTAAGTAAATATAATATTGGGCTTAGGTTACTTGTGTTTCATGGGTTGTGGGCTTAGGTTCCTTGTGTTTCATGTGCTGGACCTGGGCTGCAGTGTATCGGGCCCAGACACACTTTTCTCCCCAGAAAACTAGAAGCAATATTAGGCTTAAATAATTTATTCTGCTCATTGTGTTTCATGGGCTGGACCTAGAACGCAGCCTATAAACTTGGAAATAATTTATTTAGTATTTGTCATCATTTAGGAATATAAAACAAAAAAAGGTTAAGTTTGGTTCCAAAGGTTAAAGACTTTACAAAGAGCATGATGTCATGATTGAAAAATTGTTGAGTTCATAGAGTTATTTATATTGTACCTCAAAGAAATGCATGTGAGACGTTTTGTTTTCCTCCTTTTTTTTTGCAGCTTACCTATTCCCAAGCAACTTGAATCCTGAAATATTGGAAGGTCTACTTGGATTAGGTAACTATAATTACTATGTAAAAACATTCTTTTCAAATATCTAAAAGTATTCACTCAACTGTTTTTCTTTAACAGTGGGAGGAGTGATGGCTTTTCTAACACTGTATGAAATGCTACCACAAGCATTTGAATATGCTGGACGCAAGGATGCTGTTAAAGCAGTATTTGTTGGTATGGCCTTTATGTCTATGAGGTGCGTTGTGCTCTTACTAAAAGGATTAAGAAATATTCACACATCTTAAATTATGTTGTTTGTGTACATCAGAGAGTGCAATTTGATTAGCCTGACAAACATACTAATTCTCTCTCTCTATATATATCACTTGTTTTGTAGCTTGCATTTTCTAGATGCTAGCCTCCCAAAGGAGATGAGCGCTTAACATAATTTGCGTCTAAACCAGTTGATGTAATGGTCAAGAAAATTTCATCATGGTGATGCAACAAGGTACTATTTCATATATCTGTCACCTATTTTATAAAAAGATGTGAAGTTTTGACGCTCCACTAGAAAAAATATTGGATCTTTAAAATGTATAGCCATAACACAGGCATTTTCGCATAGACAAATATCCATTGGTTTTATGTTTGAAACAACGTTGAAACTCTGAATAATGCATGTATGTATCTACTGTCCTATTTCACTCTAGGCGACTGTGATTGTAAGTATTACCCATTTTAAGACTCTGAAGTTTTCACTCATTTGGTGTCATAAATATTATACTCATTTCTAAAAATTTGGCCAAACATAAAAATTTGACTTAATAAGACATTTTAAGAAACGGTATTATTTAGAAATGGAGGAACTAACAGATAGTCAGACACTATCTACGCATTTACCAGTTTCAAAAATATTACCCACAAATCTACACTACAGATCTAGGGAAAATATAAAAGCGATTTTAGGCGGGCACGCCTATCAGATTGACCATCTTACCTTCGTATTTCTTTCAATTTTTGACCAGTCGAACTTTCATATTATGTACAGGTACGGTGTTACTGGGAAGGATGTGCATACAGTTCGGAATCATGATTAATGAGAACGATGTGTTCAGCAATATATAGTAGGACAAGCCGATCAGGGCTTTTATCAATGTCCATGGGGATATGTGACCACAATGACTGCAACACAATCATCAGGAAAAGAAGTATGAAAAGGCATAGGCTAACAACATATATCATGTACATAGAGGGCAAAACTGTATATATATATTGAAGAAAAGTCACAAACCACTAATATGATGTAAAATTATAGAAATAAACATTACATATACATGATAAATGATTGACCGACACGTCTGGAAAGAGCCATGATTTGTTGGACCTAGGCTTAAATATACTTTTACTCTTAAATAATTGGATGTAATAATAAAGTTCAATTTACTCGTGTCCTGACATGAGTACATCTTCATAACGTCTGGATCGGAACTTTACTTGTATATATATACTGTATAGTAGTAGTCTAGTAAACGGCACATCAGTGAGAGAGGTGACACCGATAGTGCCTAAGAGCTAGAAACAGAAAAACGCTTCAAGAATGGAAGGCATCAGGAGAATAGATGCAAGGAGAGGGTGACTAGTGTGTTCTTCATTCGTGCTACGGATGCATTCACAAAGGTTCTGAAGCAAGCACGAGTTCGTCAATCTAGTGAACATACATGTCTGGAAAGGCAGACTTCCTTGCTCAGGTAGCAACGAGAAGATGAGACGTTTATTATGCACTAGGCGTGTCCTTTCAGATCATCCAAGCCGGCTTGCAAAACAAGCTACTCTGCAGATTTCGTGCCCTTGTTTGAGAGTTCACCTGTTCATTATATTTTCATTAGTATACTCCATATGATATATATTACGATACCGTTTGGTTCCAATGGGATGTGTTAAGAATCCTGATTAAAAAAATCTCAAAATCTCATCTAAACATACTAGAGTCTAGTGGGTTTTATTAACATATCAAAGAGAGTTAAGTGTTATGGCTGAAAATTTTATGGGGGCTTAGGGGGCTCAATGGCGCCGCCTGGGTAGGGGGGGGGCTTGAGGCCCCCCAGCCCCATGGCACATCCGACCATGAGGGTAGTCGCCTTCTATAGCGGTACCTCCGTTGGCAATGATCCACTCAACAGTCCTAAAGGCAAACCCACCATTGGCTTCTCCAACTCCAATCATTGAATTCCCCTTTGCCCCCAACCACCACTAGCCCCGAGTTACCCATTTGTGGGGTGTGTTCTCAACGTCGGGAGCGAGGAAGATACATGTCTGGAAGCAAGCACGATTCATCAGTCTCGTGAACATACATGTCTGGAAAAAAGCAACGAGAAGATGAGCTGGCGTTTATTATGCACTAGGCGTGTCCTTTTAGATCATCCAGGCCGGCTTGCAAAACAAGCTACTCTGCAGATTTCGTGCCCTTGTTTGAGAGTTCACCTGTTCATGCATGTGAAGGTGCCAATAAGAATGAACCCTCAACACTTCCATGCCGCTCTTAAGTTTCGTTCAAGGGTTCATTGCGAAGGTGCCAAGAATCCAAGAGTGTCACCATAGACTCGGTGCCATCAGAATCTGAAGCTGCTGAAGCTATCAAAACTGAAGACGACGCGGGCCAACCCATCAACCCTTGAAGCCCCGTCGGGCCAACTGAAGATGAAGAGGAGTAGAAAAGCCCGGTACACGTTTAATTGGACCTGATTGGGCTCAAGCGTAGACAGGCCCATATAACAAGTAACGGCACCTGGTGTCTTATAATATAATAAAAGGGGAAAAGGGGAAGAAGTGAGAGAACAAAATTGGATATGGGATTGTTTTTTTATTTGGGATAAGATTAAAAACCCTACTCTCTAACATCTTCCAATCTTTTCGTACCTTCCTATTTGGATTGAAGGTTGCAATATACTCACTCCATCCCCAAAAATGCAACTATGGGAATTGTCGTGGTGTTCAAACCGTGTGTGGGGAACCCACACGTTACAAAACCAAAACTTGACTAAAGTTTGACCAAGTTTATAGTAATCAGTATTAATATTTATGTCCTAAATAAAGTTTATTACAAAAATATATTCCGTCATGAATCTATAGATACTAATTTTATATTATAAGTGTTAGTAAAACATTATATAGATTTAGTCAAAGTTGGAATGAGTTGATTTCTCGGAAAACGAACAAAAGAGTGTTGAACTATTTGCAGATGGTTCACGATTTAAGGTGCCGAGAATGAAAGAGGATCCATGCTTTAGTTAAACATAAACGAAAGCACAAATATGGACGAAAAGCACGTATCTACGTCTAAAGTGATTGGTAGTTGGTAGTGAGAAACACTAGGTAATACAGAAAGGAGGACACGAATTGAAATGGAGCACACTCCAAGCTATAGAATCGTTTCACTATTACAGTGTTTGGCACAATCTTTTTTTGGGATTCCAATAATGAGAATCAGAACCGTTCCACCCATCCATACGGTGGCTATATATAATCATGCTTGTGTCCGGAGTGCGTCTGTCATAACTTATATATAGACCTTTGCTTATATATATATATATATATATATATATATATATATATGGTAAAATTTTCCTACACGCTTAGGTGTATCTACACCCATCTCCTCCGCAGTGTATTCCCCCCGTCCGTCGAGGGTGCACCACAGTTAACGGGTCTGGGAGAGGATGGTATGGGTATATACGTACATGAATTAAAAATCAGCGTAGGGTGTTTGGATAATTAGCGTGGAAATCGGATCTAAGGAGAGGATGGTTGGAGTATATACGTATGAACAGATCATCGCCGACTTCATTTTCGTCCTCATCTACCCAGCGCGTCATGCATCCCCCGACGGCGGTGCGGTGAGGCCAAAGGTGCTCCGCGCGGCCCCGGCAGCGGCGTGCCACCACGACTCGCTCGGTGGGCTCCCTAGCGCTAGTGCGGCCTCCTCTCCAAAGGCGGCGGCACCTCGACTCGCGCGGGCGGCAGCGGCAGAGCCCCTAGTGGCGACGTGCCTAGCCCCAGCAGCAGCGCTGCTTGTCACCTGCGCACGGCGGCGCCCGATGCCTGGGAAACGACGAGTCGACGACGTATAGCAGGTGTCACATGCATGGCGAGGCCTCTGCGTGTTGGATCTCGTGATTCATCTTGGTGCTGGACTGGCGAACATTTCATCCCGATCAACAAGGTTACAGATGTGGAGAGTATGGGGATGTGTTAGTGCTTTCGTATTATTCAGCACACTATCCTTTGGTGATTCATCTAGTATATACGTTCAGGTTGCATCTCATCTCATCCTAGCGCTGCACTACCTTTTTGAATGTGTGTGACGGCACGGCAAGTATGAATTAATTAATTAATGCACGATGCTGATTCGTTCCTATCACATGCTCCCATTCCAGGTGTTGTTGGCCATGGCTTTTGTGCTACACCGGCGTCATTTGATTTTTGGTGACCATCTCGGTGATTTCACTCCTTTTGAATAGCATTGACGATTCTGTTTTCTCTGACGATTCATCCTTGTTAGTCTAGAACTTGTAGGAACACGCACGCCAGAGAGAACAAGGTCCTCCCCTGCCGAGCGGCGGCCTGCGTGGAAGGCACGCCACGGTGGTGCGCGCGGCCAGCTCTTCGAGGACGGCGCGCTCCTCGCCGGCGGTGGGCTCACTCCATCAACGGCGGCAGCGTCGATCGATCTCTTCTTGCGTGCTTCCGGCAGCGACGGCCCCTGCCTTCCACCTAGCGGTCGCGGTCACGTTCACAGAGTAGTGACGGCGGCGGCGGCGGCGGCCTTTGCCATACATCTAAATCTTGGCGTATGAATACGCATTCCATTGCTAAAAGTATCTAAAGATACTCGATTCGAAAAAAAAGTATGTACAGATACTCAGTTTGAAAAAAGTATGTATAGATGCTCAATTTCAAAAAGTATGTATAGATACTCAATTACCCATGTATGTACACATACTCCCACTTAACACGTATGTGTACATACTCCTTGCATGCAAAATTCCAAATACTTTTACAAGTTTGAAAAGTGGAGGTAGTAACAATAGATACTCTTCTCCTATTCCCAAAAGTATGTATAAATACTCAATTCAAAAAGTATGTGCAGTTCAAAAAGTATGCAGATACTCCAGTTCAAAAGTATGTGGATATACCAAAATAATCTCATTAGTATATGTATATACTACCATGTATGTGGTGATACACTGATACTCGTCAAAAAGTATGTCCATATACTTGTATACACGTGAAGGACGTACACGTAAAAATGTATGAAATTGCTGAATAGTATCGATACATACTCATTAATCCAATGCATCAGTAATATACTAGTGCGTATTCATACCCTAGAGTATACTCTTTAAATTTTGTATATACAAAGTAAGGGATGGCGGATATATACTCAACCGTCCAACCTCACGTAGAAGTAAACAACCTGATCCGCTTTTTATGGAATCAGCATGCACATGCATCGCCTGACTTTGATTTTTTTCTGGACCCGTTAACCACTCGTTAACCCATTAGCTTGACTGGTGGTGGACGGGAATGCATACTACAGAGGTGGGTGTAGTTACTCCTAGGTGTATAGAAAGTGCACCCTATATATATATATATATATATACTCTGGAGTCTATCGCTTCTCGCAACTATATATACATATTATCACTACTTCCTCCGTTCCAAATTGTAGTTCACTTTGGCTTTTCTAGATTCATTTAGTTTTGATTTATGTAACAGGCATGATAACCAGCCAAGGTAAAGCAAAATCAATGTATCTAGAAAAGCCAAAATTTTAACTACAATTTGGAATCTAGGAGGAAGAAGTAGTTAATGGCAAGTGAGAGGTAACTAGCTATAGTGGGTGATAAAAGGAACCAAGAATAGCAGCTTCAAGAATAGAAGGCATCGGGAGAATAGATGCAAGTAGGGTGACTACTAGTCAATCATTCATGTCAAGCACGATATCCCGATTCCCCAGTCAAATGAACATAGGTCTCGCGAAAGGCAGACTGTCTTGCTGCTGTTGAACGATGTAGGAAATGCCGGCTCGTTACACCCATTTGGCCTGACGCTGATGCACTGACCGTATATCCTTTTGGACCTAGGCCGGCTTGCAACACGTCTGCAAATCCAGTGTTGGAGATGTATATGGTATCCACTCAACTGTAAACTGCACACGCCACTTCTTTCGAGTTACAAAAAAAAAATGTAGTCCTCTACACTTTCAGTTACGTGTCCTTTTCCAAGAGTTCATTTGTTCTTGTTCATGCATACGAACATGTGCCAATCAGAATGAATCTTCAACACTTCCATGCCACCCTTTGTTGATGGGCATGGCGAAGGTGCTATAAATCCAAGACCAAGGGGATCCATGCTGTAAGCATAAACAAAGATGCAGATGTGCACGAATTAAGCACGATCTGGCTAATTTTGTTTGAATGAGGTGGGATCGGATGTTTTAACTTTTATAATTCTCTTGGGATATTCTTGTCTTACCTATTGATATTAAGAGGGCGTGGTACTATTGAAATTAAAAAAGTACATTGTCATACATTACAATAGTCGACCGTGAACTAAGATCATACATTACAATACTTAATACAGTGTCAGATAAATCAAAGTCAAATAAAGGCTTAAGTACTGTTAACTTCTCCTGATACCGGTCTTAATTTCCAAGATGCATGGGTTGTATTGTCATTAGCCACAGATATATAAATATATAAATTAATAATCAAATGAACTACTAATATTATTAAAAGTACACTCCACATCATAGGGTACGTACGGTGCATAGTACAGTGTCACATAAAAGTGAAATAAAAACAAACAAAAATAATGCTGTGACCAGAGATATGATGAACTCTTAGAGTAAAGTACACATGACATTAAACAGCTAGCAAAAGTGAGTACGTACGGATACTATGGTAGTACCGTGGCTGATACGGCCGAACAGGCGAAGCAGAGCATGCCGCCGCGCGTACGCATGTCTGAGGGGGTGCATTCACGTGCACAGCGTAATAAGGTGGGGGCGCGTGCACCAAACTTTGGTTGGACGAAAGTGTCTCCTATTATTTAGGTGGTTTATATTTATTTGTCTCGCTAATACTTAATTGGCAAGATTTCTGACCTGTTGCTTCTTCTGCCCTGCCTTCAACCGTGGAAACTAAGTGTAGGAGTGGGGGAAGATAATTAAGACGTAAAGATGCTAGAGAGAACGAAAAGACGTAAAAGATGCTTCTATTAGGATTTTTATACCTAGTCCAAATCCTTGCAATTGGGCTGGAATAAAACCCATACAAGGTTATTTGTTTGTCTTCTTTTTTTTTTTTCTCTCTTTTTAAGTTTTTATAGAAAAATATAGATCTTGCAAAATCAACCGAAAATTATAGAAAAGACAGTAAAATGCGAAATGAGTTTTGTTAGTTTCAGAAAAATATGGATGTTATGAATCTTGTTAGGTTGTGTTATGTCTATAGGTGTGTTAAATCATGCCTGCATTTTTGCATGCATATAGATTCGATGATGATCGAAAACGCCAGAGGTAAAATTGAAATATGTGGATGATGTCCTCATTGTTGGTGTTCTCGAAGCCTTCACTAACTCACCTTGAGTAGATTAGTGTCTAATGAAATCTAAGAAAATCAAAAGAGACCTCTCTTCATAATCATTGGTGGAAAGAACAACCCTAACACATAGACAAAAATTACAGTGCTTGGTATAACGTGTAAAAAATCCACAAAGGTCAATATTGAGTCAAGAAACACATGGGTACTAAAGAAAATCCACAAATTTATGATATATTTATATCTCAAATGTTTATACGCTTTGCAACTAAAGGAAAAAATATACCAATATGTATTTTAATTTCGATATAGGCTTAATATAATATTATTATTTATTATCATCTTAGCTTACTTATAATGGGAATGTGATAGTTATTATAAAATAAATTATAAATATGTTATCATTTAAATAAATTTTTAGTATTTTTTCTCTCCGTTGCAACAGACGGGCATATTTACTAGTTATAATAAAAAAAAGGGGAAAAAGGGGGAAGAAGTGTGAGAACAAAATTGGATATGGGATTGTTGTTTTGATTTGGGATAAGATTAAAAACTCTACTCTCTAACATCTTCCAATCTTTTTGTACCTTCCTATTTGGATTGAAGGTTGCAATATACTCACTCCGTCCCCCCAAAAAATGCAACTATGGGAATTGTCGTGGTGTTCAAACCGTGTGTGGGGAACCCACACGTTGCAAACCAAAAACTTGACTAAAGTTTGACCAAGTTTATAGTAATCAATATTAATATTTATGTCCCAAATAAAGTTTATTACAAAAATATATTCCGTCATGAATCTATAGATACTAATTTTTATATTATAAGTGTTAGTAAAACACATTATAGATTTAGTCAAAGTTGGAATGAGTTGATTTCTCGGAAAAAACGAACAAAGAGCGTTGAACTATTTGCAGATGGTTCACGACGAAGGTGCCGAGAATGAAAGAGGATCCATGCTTTAGTTAAACATAAACGAAAGCACAAATATGGACGAAGCACGTACCTACGTCTAAAGTGATTGGTAGTTGGTAGTGAGAAACACTAGGTAATACAGAAAGGAGGACACGAATTGAAATGGAGCACACTCCAAGCTATAGAATCGTTTCACTATTACAGTGTTTGGCACAATCTTTTTGGGATTCCAAGAATGAGAATCAGAACCGTAGTGGCTATATATATATATATATAATGATGCTTGTGTCCGGAGTGCATCTGTCATAACTTCTAGACCTTTGCTTATATATATACTCTGAGTCTATCGCTTCTTGCAACTATATATATATTATCTACTAGTAGCTGATGGCACCACTGCGAGGTAACTAGCTATAGCGGGTGATAAAAGGAACCAAGAATAGCAGCTTCAAGAATGGAAGGCATCGGGAGAATAGATGCAAGTAGGGTGACTACTAGTCAATCATTCATGTCAAGCACGATATCCCGATTCCCCAGTCAAATGAACATAGGTCGCGAAAGGCAGACTGTCTTGCTGCTGTTGAACGATGTAGGAAATGCCGGCTCGTTACACCCATTTGGCCTGACGCTGATGCACTGACCGTGTGTCCTTTTGGACCTAGGCGGCTTGCAACACGTCTGCAAATCCAGTGTTGGAGATGTATATTTTTTTTTAGATAATGGATAATAAAATCCGGCCTCTACACCTAGGGGTGTACACAACCAATTATTACAAAGTTTCTATTGAATAAAAATAGCATTGGAGATGTATATGGTATCCACTCAATGTAAACTGCACGCGCCAGAGTCAAAAAAAAATGTAGTCCTCTACACTTTCAGTTACGTGTCCTTTTCCAAAAGTTCGTATTTGCTCTTGTTCATGCATACGAACGTGTGCCAATGAGAATGAATCTTCAATACTTCCATGCCACCCTTTGTTCAAGGGCATGGCGAAGGTGCTATAAATCCAAGACCAAGGGGATCCATGCTGTAAGCATAAACAAAAATGCAGATGTGCACGAAGCACGATCTGGCTAATTTTGTTTTAATGAGGTGGGATCGGATGTTTTGACTTTTTATAATTCTCTTGGGATATTCTTGTCGTACCTATTGATATTAATTAAGAGGGCGTGGTAGTATTATTGAAATTAAAGTACACTTGATCCGATCCAAATAGTCGACCGTGAACTAAGATCATACAGTACAATACTTAATACAGGCCAGATAAATCAAAGTCAAATAAAGGCTTAAGTATTGTTAACTTCTCCTGATACCGGTCTTAATTTCCAAGATGCATGGGTTATATTGTCATTAGCCACAGATATAATAATATATAAATTAGTAATCAAAGTGAACTACTAATATTAAAAGTACACTCCACATCATAGAGTACGATGCATAGTACAGTGTCACATCAAAGTGAAATAAAAACAAACAACAATAATGTCGTGACCAGAGAGATATGATAACTCTTAGAGTAAAGTACACATGACATTAAACAGCTAGCAAAAAGTGAGCTAAAGTTTTAAAAACACTTCTAATTTAGTAGCAGCACCGGAGGACAGCAACAAGCAATGAAGTAAGCACCTCTATATACCACCTATACATGATTTGATTAAATGGGACTCGGTCGGTATTGGGCTACTGGCTAGCTATATATAATATGTGTCCGGTGTACATATCCGCCTAGACGTCTTGAACTACCCTAGATAAACACACGAGAGCCCGGCTGGCCTTTTCTTGCAACTAGCTCGACACGAGACATCAGGAAGACGGAAGAGTGATTGGCTATGTAAAACAAAAGCATCTCTCTGATGAGAGTGGAAGGCATCGGGAGAACAGATGTAGGTGCCGGAGAGTCGCCAGTGTTTTCGGGAATACTGTCCGGGAGACTCAAGACCTCAGCTTGTGTCTCATGTCAAGATGGACCTCAGCTTCTTCAGTTGGCAGAGATAGGAGTCGGCGTTGGCGCCTGATCATGCGACCTCGGATCTTATCCGACGCCTGTGACTCGATCTTAGGCCCAGCTAATCATTCTAGTGGGCTGGCTTGAGCTTCATGAGGTGGATGAGGAAAAGTAGTTGCAAGTTAATTAGCAAACTACTAGTTGTTTCACTTCTTTAAAATGTGATTGCTTTTACAGAATATGCCGCTTTCAATTCCGTTTATACCACTGTATATTTTACTGTGCAACGAAAATCTAAAAAATAAGATCCGTACTCTAAAACGCTGCTCAGTTCCCTCCAGGGAAACTCAGTGCTACACGTGGCTGATCCCAAAACTGAGAATCAATCGAACCCGAACTGGTGGCCTCCGACACGAGAGGAGCCACCACTGCGTTGTGAGCAAAACCTTTGTTTCTCCGTAAGTTCTGGGGAAAATAGACTTTACTAGCTCTTTTTTAAACTGGCTATAGGTTCAATTTTGATCTATAGATGTCTGAGCAGGCTGGCTATCTCGCTCAGGTAGCAACGAAACAACGGATGATTCCTGCTAGTCACGCCCATCGCTGGACGCTGATGCTTTTGGCCGGTGTGCAACAAGTCTCCTCATCCAAAATTGGAGACGTGCGGCATCCCTCTGTACTAGATCAGCTGTGGACTACTGGACTGCATCTTGCATCTGACTGTTTCCTTGTTTCTTCAAACTACCGTGGCACTGTCCGATCCGTGTTAAGCAAGCTCGCACCCCAAGTTCGACCATCACCTGTATATATATGGTTTTGTTCGTGACTGCGTGAAAGTTTTTAACCCAGATACTAAATATCATGGGAGGCATATGAAACAATGGATTGAATCCAGATGGATACGGTTCACATAGCACCATTTTGGTTTTTAATTTGATTGCGTGACTGAATCCAAATTTATTTTGTCTCAGATTAAAAATGCATCTCGAATAAATATCCTAAATTTCAATGGAATAAAATTCTAGAGCAAAATACAGATTATAATCAAACTAAAGTAATAATAAATTTCCAAATAATCAATTAAACTTAAATCATAGATACAATATTTAATTTAGCATCAGAAAAATGCAAAATAAGGAAACAATAATATTGTGACCACAGATATGAACTCTCAGAGTACATGACATTAAAAATTTTGAAGAGCAAAATTGAACTAAAATTAAACAAAAAACATTTTTAAGGGGATGTTTGTACACCACAAACTAATCAACTCTACCGTGAAACAATCACAAAAAGATGCAGTTTTTAGCATAGCATCAGATCAAAGCGAAATAAAGACAACAATCAAATGTTGTGGAGCACAGATCGTTTGAAAAAAATATGGAGCAGAGCTAAAAAACATGACATGGGACAAAAAAATTAGCAGTCAAAAACACCCTTTTAGTAGCAGTAGAACAGCGGAGGACAGCAGCAAGCAATGAAGCACCTCATTGATCGAACAAAGCAATGAATTAACTCCACCTCTTTCAAGAATTAATTGCATGGGACTCGGTACTGCAATTACAAACATATATGCAGCCCTTCTTTATACACTGCACGTCTCGACCTACCCTTGATTCTATATATATACTTGGGATCCCAGCCCTTCTTGCATCTACTAGTTAGCTACTAGACGGGGACATCAGCAAAGAGTGATTACCAATCCTGCATAAAAGGAAAATAGCTAGAGATAAACAACTATGAGATTGGAAGGCATCGGGGAGAACAGATGCAACAAAGGTGACTAGTTTTTCTTCATCCATTCTATGGATGCACTCACAAAGCTAGCAAAGGAAGTGCCAATTTGCTAAGAACAGCCACGCTCACGAAGAAACTCCGCGCATGTTTGGTCCTGGGATGGGTTGGATCCATTGTTGAACTGTGGGAGGGGGTGAACCCATTTCTTGTTTGGATGTGTGGGTTGGATCCATTTCTGTTTCTTGTTTGGTTTGGAGGAGGAACGAGGTTTCTTATCTGTTACAGCTGGAGCCCACCTCTCATCGTCTATTTTCCTTTGTTCCTCTTATTTGTGCCTTCTTCTCCATAGGGAAGAGTCTAATGCGCTTCCCCATGCTTAATTACATGCACCGTCACGAGCTCGCCCGCGATGCCCCTGATGTGCTTGCGTGCTCCGCAGTCCGCACTACCTCCAAACAAGATCTTTGCCATCCAAGCTATCTATCATCTAGTGAAGCAGAGTACCATACCTAGCAGAAGCACGGTATGCATGCTCATTAATCGCGTGCAACGAAATTCGGTCTGGTACGTTATGTAAGCTAGTTTTGTCTAAGCATGTAAACATCAAACAACCTTCAAACAATTAATGTCGAGCATGAAGGTGATTGTGTTTTCTTTTTGTAGAACATAAAGGTGAATGTTGCTACTGGACTTGCTGCCATCTTGAGTTCACATAATGGATCGGAGCAACCATGTAAGGCGCCCATCCTAGAATCTGGTGCTTGCGGACATATATATATAAAGCATCTTGGTTCCTCGTGGACAGCTCATGTGGGGTACTATAAGTTTAATTTTGCTCTGTAATCGAATTGGGTGCATCCGCCAAGACCTCCAGACCTTTGTTTATACACTCGAGAGCCCAACACTTTCTTGCAACGTACTATATAGTATGAGTACTAGTATCAGGGGAGGATGCAACTACCACTCTACCACTAGCTAGTGTGTAAAAGGCCGGAAAACAAGGATAACATATAGATGTTTTGAGAATGGAAGGCGTCGGGAGAATAGATGCAGGAGAGGTGATAGAACAAAGCACCAAACAATTCGAAGTAAGAACATGGAACTGGGGACAGCCGAGAGACACATGAAAGTCATGCTCACTCAAGCGCAGTCACCACACAGGAGTGTGGAGAGATGCACTCGTCAACCATGAGCGGTTAGCCAGACACGACACACACTCGGATGAGAGTAGAGGCAAGGTCAAGCAGTCAAGCAGCCCCGAAGCTGCCAATCTAGTGTTAGACGACGGTGTGTCAACTCAGTTGTAAGCTGTATCTCATGGCTTGGAGGTCGTTACAAAGCACTTTTTCTTTTTGGAAATCCAAGGTCGTCTATGCTTTAATTTAAGCATGAAATATTTCCAATGTCTTCGAAGCATTGTTAGGAGCAAAGATGCAATATATATTAGGAGCGTTAAAAGATTGCATATATATTGTCATGGCCTAACGAAAGCTAAAACAGCACTTTGTAAGCACATTACATTGAAGTCTTGTCAACACAACCCCTTGAGGCCACATCAGCAAGTGGACAGCTGAACTGAAATATATCATTGATTTCAAACACCGACCCACGATCAAATCTCAGTCTTTAGTGGCATAGAGAGCACTGACTGGAAACGTCTTAGTGGCCTACATAAGAGGTGCCTACATACGACCCCGTGACAAAGATGAGGAATGTAGAATAAAAACTGTCCGAATTGAACCATATGCTGGCATGGTCATACCAAATCGTCCTTAACCAAGTGCATAATAATCTCTGAAGATGGAGAAAAATTGCAGCCAATAGGTTTTGGATGCTACCCATTTTCTTATCCAAACCCAACCGAAATTCAGAGATCCATTTTCCATTCAATGCCTAGAAAGTGCCAACTGTGGTAGCCAAGGAACCTGACAATCATGTTGACTATGAATTCCCGATGCAGCCCATTCCGAAGAGCACACAAATATGCTCACCAAAAGAGATGAAGGTGTACTTGTCTAGTGAGGAACTTGTTGTTTTTAGGGAACTTGTTGAGGTGTACGTGGTGAAGGTTGGAACAGAATAGCTAGCTTTTTATAGCCTAGCTCTGTCATTAAATGAACTTGAGCACTACGTGTGACATAAATTTAGTTGTACCACACATGCTACAGCTGAAATTAATCCATGCCATACAACCTAAGGCCTTCCCCCAACGCTCCAAGGTGGCGCTCGCCCCAACATCCACATCAAGCCGGCGCAACGCCACTTCACAAGTGAGAAGTGGCCTCGCAGATGTCAGAGCATACTGCAGGAGCGACGATGGCTTCAACTGAAAAAGCAATAGAGCTGCAGATGAGCAACGTGATGGAGTGGAGTAGTAGTCTGGCCCTGACGTATAATAGCAAGGGACCACCATATTCCACCACCCTCTCTCTCTCTCCAAACTTGAAGACTTTTCACATGCATGACTACGGCGATGGGACCCTGACAAGGCAACACAGTGTAGCCTGCAATGGAAGAGTTGTGGTTCCAACATGTGAACAACTACGTGGAGTTCGAGTTTTTGCTGGGGCTAACACCACGTGCTGCCTCCGTTGGCCGTGACCTAACCGGCCTTCATTGACTACATATATATACCCCTTATTACGTACACGGTTGCAAATCTTGCTAACCCCAAAAAAAGTTCTGAGTTTTACAGCTAGCTAGCCGGTGCTATATGTCACTCTTATTCAGTTTGATTCATTTTTAGCAGGGTGGAATTGTATTTTTTCGATAAGAGGAAAAGAGCAGAGTAGAACTGGATACGGTTTTATATAGCATCACTTTTCACATTTCAATCCAATTGCGAATATATACAAATCCGAATATTTTAGACTTGTTGCGGAAAGAATATAATTTGAAAGTACCAATTTGCATAATTTGAAAGTACCAATTTGCATTAGGATATACACATATGCTGATTTTGGTGCCCGCAGGGGTGAACATATTGCAGCCGCGTGTGTGTTTCCTGACGCTGGCTCGCATGGTACTACTAATTTTCTCATCTGAAACCCAACCGAAATTCAGATTATATCCACATTAGAATATGGATTTTAACAACATATTTGGATTTTTGCAGTTAGTGTGTCCTTTGAGAATTGAAACCCCAGATGCTTCCTACCACAATTATTTGTCAGATACGAATATGTGTTGCAAAATTTACAGGAATTCTCCTAACCTACGATTCATGCATGGTTATTGGTTAGGCACAGAAAGGCACAGTTTGCATTGGGTCATACCCTCCTAGCCACCAACCCCCGGAAAAAGCTTCTTGTGCCAGGCACGGTTTATCGGGAGAGAGGGATACCAAACAGCCCCACGAGAAGGAACGGTTATACGTAATGATATGGCAAAAACTGGACTCTGAAGCACAAGTTTCTTCTTATCATGGGCTGCTTGACTGCCAGGCTAAAGGTGGCCAACTGTTGGCATTGGCACCGACAGCTGAGTCGATTATCAATTCTTGATGCATCTCATTCCAAGCAAGAATTGGATTTGGACGGCATACATATGTCACTTTGCCCTATAGGTCTCTTACATGCATACATGGCGGTGACAGAATGTGTTGGAGTGTTTAGGACTGACTGTTCCGCTCTAGTTTTTGCAGCTCTACTACAACTCTGTGTTGCCAAACACTTTTAGCTTCAATAAATCTGCTCCAAAAAAAAAGGTAGAGCTAGAGGTTAACTCCACATTTTTTCAGGAGTACCTTATCTCATGGCAGCAGAAATATAAATTAAGGTAGTGAACGTGCAGAGTTATATCAATTATGAATGTTGATGATGCACATGGGCCATTTTGGCATGTCAGTACATTTTACTACCATGCTCTGTGTCTTCCGTACTTCTCCATCGACCAACACTATTACGCAAAAAGATTTTTGCGTGACGGACGAATGGTTTTTGCGTGGGCGGCAATCGTGAGCCCGTCACTAATGAAAGGTCACGGTTAATCGCGTGATTTTGCGTGGCGGGCTACAGCGTCGCCACGGTAAAGATTTTATCCGTGGCGGGCACATTAGAACGCCCGCCACGGGATGGTTTGGAAAAAAAAAAAACCCACAAACCCTAGACAGGCCCGCCAAGCTCATCCATGGGCCCGCCGAGCCCATCTAGGGCTGCAGCACGCGCCGCCGCCGCCGAGAGCCGGATCCGAGCCGCCGCGACGATTCGGGCTGGGGCCCGGCGTGGATCTCGCACCGCCACCGCCGCTGGGGCTGCCCCTCCATGGATCCGCACCGGCCGCTGAAGGGGCGGACCGGCGTGGATCCCGCCGCCGCGACGCGGCTTGGGGCCGGCCCGCGTGGGATCCGCTATCGCTTTGCGAAGGAGAGGAAGTTCCGCCGCCGCCGGGGCCGGACCAGAGAGAAGGAAGAGTGAGGGAAGAGAGAGGGATGGGAGAGGAAGAGAGAGGGAGACCGTCCGAGGTGGATGACCTTGCGCCGTCCCCACGAGCCGAGATCCCCTTCATCCGCCGCCGTCTCTGTGCCACGACCGGATCCGCTTCCCCCGGCCTCAAGGACGCCCCCGCGCCTGCCGGGATCCGCGAGAGGAAGGGGCGGCGGCCGGTGCTTGGGGTGGAGAAGGGAGGGGGGCGCGGCCCTGGCCGCCGCAAGGGTGTGGAAGGGAGGGCGCGCCCGTGTCGCGCGGGAGAGGGAGGAGAGGGCGCGACCTTCTCCGTGGATCCGGATGGAGTGTTCGGCGCTGGGAAGTTTTACCGGTTGGGAGAGAAGTGTCGGGGAGAGGAATAGAGTGAAGGAAACCCTAGTTTCCTATATTTATACCACGATGGTTATCGCCGCGCTTACGGTCATTTGGGCCTCTCGTGATGTTCTGCGGACGGTTTTAAGATGCCCGCCACGGAAAGATTTTTTTGCGTGGCGGGCAATTTTAACACGCCACGCAAAAGATTTTATTTTTGGCGCGGACGGGCGGTGTTAAGGTGCCCGCCACGCGAAAAAATCTTTCCCGTGGCGGGTTAAAAACGCCCGCCACGCAAAAAAAAACGGGCGTGGCGGGGTATTTTCCGCGATGGGCAAAAAGTGCCGCCACGGAAAAGATTTTGCAAGTGCTCGCAAAATCATTTCGCTACTAGTGCAAACACGCAATAATGAAATACCGAACTCATTTCTTCACCCACTTTTCTCACCTATACTCCCTCTGTCCCATGAAGTTTTGTCGTTTTTGACTTTTTAAACTTCATGTTTGACCATCCGTCTTATTCAAAATATTTATGCAAATCATAAAATAAATTAATCAATATTCAAGTATCTTCATTGATAAAATAAGTCGTAACAAAATAAATTATATTTGTGCAAAAAATTTGAATAAGACGAAGCATCGAATAAGATGGCACGGAATCCGTGGTGACAAACTCGGTGGGGACGGAGGGAGTATACCTTAGGCGTACTGACCTATAAATAAGACTTCATTCCTCGTTACAATTACAGCCTAGGCTTCACATAATATCAGTTACTATTTCCTATGTCATCCTTCCCATTGAACAATCAAAATAAGAAGAAATTAGCAAGAAAACAGAGATGAACATCCTTGAGAGTGGGAGGCAACAGGACGACAGAAACCGACATGAAACTGTTTGAAAACTTGAACTCTATCTCGGTTGGTTTTCCTCTTGCGTGAGGCTTATTTGTTTTCCTTACCTTGCTACCCGTTTAGCGTTTTTGGGCCATGCCCCAGTCATGTAAACGTGCCCTTAGCTGTAAGCATCCAATAAGCTTGGATGTGAAGCCTGGAATGCAGTGGCGTAGCTGGGGAAAATAAAACAACTGGGGCTTAACTTCTAATGACCGACTAAACCAAAATCAAGAGCATTGCAATTCACATCGCATTAATGCATCTATACATTGCAATCACACAATTCTAATGCGAAGTTGAGATATTACCTCAAATTTGAAGAATAAATTGATAGTTGTTGCACCAATACATGGTAAAATGCAAAAATAAAAGTGCTAATAACACCAGAGCCCCGGCCACCGCGGCCATGGCCAGCCCGGTAGCGGCCGGCGGTGGCGCAATCCCATCCTCCTCCTCCATGACCTGCCTCTGCCCGTCGGCGCAGCTGCAGGATCTCGCTAGGGTTGCACGGATCGGCTACTGCTGCCTTTCCCGTGCGTGCGGCTGTTGCCTGCGTTTCTCGTGCGTGATGTGCGACCTAGAGGGCGAGATCAGGTGCAGCGGCGGGGGTGACGCGACCAGACGGCGAGATCTCGAGAGGGCGGCGGCGGCAGTCGGACGCAGCCTCGCAGGAACACGACGCGGCGAGACTTGACTTCGCGAGTGACGAGCGATGAGAAGACAGATAGTTTCCCGTGCGTGTGCATCCCAGCCCATGCGCGATGGCGTATTTTTCCTTTTTGTTTATGGGCCACAGTAAATGCCGAATCTGTGGATTTTTTTTTTTTTGGTGACGGAAATTTAGCTGGGGCAGCTGCCCCAGCTTGGGCTGCCCCAGCTTGCCCCAATGTACATCCGCCAGGAATGAGTATTCCTTTATCTAAAAAAAGTTGAGGGCACTCATTAAAGGCCCTCGTTTGCGTCCTGCAGATGCTTCTCCTCGCTCGCTCACAGCTCTCCTCGATGAAGGTCCTCGCAAGTTCTGCATATGGCTGGGGCTGCAGCGGGCAGAGGGGCTGTTGTGTCCATCCTTTGCCTTTGCCTCCTGCGTCGGAGCACGAGGCGACAGGCGCTGTGCCACCAGGGGACTCGGCCGTTTGCTGCAGCGTTCCACTATTTTGATTGTGCGCTTCACTAAGTGTTCAAACCTTTGACAAAGTCTTCAGTGTCTTTTTTTTTTTTTTTTTTAATGTTCCTCTTCGTGTAGTCCCATCTATATTTTTAGTGGAGTGATTAGTTAATGTTTTCTTATTGCTTGAGCTTTCATGTGCCTGTGTAACATGGACGGAAGAGAGAAAGAAAAACCTGATGCACAGAGGATCCACAGATGGGAGGGAAGAGCACGCTGAATGATTTGACAAAATTTTATCAGACTCCACTAGAAAAATTTGCAATGGAAAAGATAGTTTCATGATACGGTGTCCTAGGCTATAGAAACTACTATGATTTCTTCCATTGGAACTGTCCTTAGCCCCTCCCTCTATCCTCTCGTCTCCCACGCACGAATGGAAGAGCGGCGGCAACCTCCCACGCGTGGTTGATGTGACCTCTCCAATGCGCCGATCTACTCCTCTCTCTCTCTCTCCCCCACCCCCCGTCAACCTCCTCCTATGCGGAGTCGATGTGGCAGGATTAATTCATAGCTTTAGCTCCTATATTAATAGGAGTAGAACAACTAGATTTATGTCATGTACTCAAGTTTATGTGGACGGCAGGGGCTATAAAACTAGCTACTCCGTTGCATCCATCACCTCGATCAACAAGTTTCTTCACAACAATGCAATATAGCCTGTTCCTCACACCTTCACCACTTGGTGAATGCTCCTTCGTCACCTGATTTATTTTTTTCTCACACCAAGTAAATCATGTTAGCCGTGCTTTGATATGGATATGACACATGCATCTACAATCCATATAGGAAAGAGCGGCATCAGGAGAGAGGATACTAGTAGCAAAATGACACAAAGGTAGATGCAACCTAACAATGGCGGAAATGCATGTGTAGAAAACGATCACATGCTGGACATTATTTACGGGTCACAAGGTAGATGCAACATAAAAAGTTTGCACGCAATGCATTCTTATGCTTGCTGGATGGTCGTGGAAACTAGTCATTCTACGATCCCGACACCTGGCGTTTCTGTTCATCAAGGTCCACCTATCAACGCTGAGAGTGGTAGCGCCGTCCGCCCGCGCCTCTCGGAATCTGGTGCCTTCTGCTCCACGGCCTCCCTAGTGCAAGTGCCATGTGCGTGCGAGGATGAGACGTGGACGCCATGCCACTGCAAATGAGGAAGACAGCCATGACAAGGTGGCTAGCTTGGCCATTTTTTTCTAGATAGATACTAGGAATGGTTGTGTTTTAATTGTCACAACTATATGTTGTTAGAGCTTTGTGAGTTGCAAGTAGGGTAGGTTTTACATGTGTAAGTGTAGTTGGTTCTTCCATCTCATCTTACTATTAGTAACAATGGCAGAAGCTTGATGGGAAAACAAGAGGAAATCTCTCACATAGTCACATGTGAAAGTATTATTCTTACCTTCAAAATTTATTAGAAGCTAGTTCGTCCTATAGCCCACTAAATTTTAGTTCCAGTCCACATTTTAAGTTCCACTCAATTAGTTCCTCCTAATTTTTAACTATTTGATCTAACCAAACGAAGGGCTCTCATTAACTCCAATCGCTGTAATATTTCTCTTAATTCAAATGTGAATACGAATCCATGTATTTTCATATGTGAAAGTAGAGTGGTTAGATTAAATCTAATTTGCATTTTTATATTGACTCAGTTCAACAAACGTGAATAAAATTTTACTTCCATTGTCCTCTGCCGTACCTACTCACTTAGTATTGAATCCATTTCTTCACCCACTGCCCGCCTATCCCTTGTTCTTTGGTGACATCGTGCCATCTAGACCTTTAAATAATCCAGACTCCCTTTCTTCTTACTCCTACAAACAACGTAGATTTCACAGCATCAGCTACTCTACATGCATGTTAATCTGGTAATCCAAAGAACAGTCCGTAATAGGAAACAATTAAAAATGAACAGCTTTGAGAATGGAAGGCAGCAGGAGAGAGGAGAGCACGTAAGGAAGGGTGACTTGTTTCATTCACTCCATGGAGTTGACATAATTGATATATAATTCTCTCATCGTGGGCACGGGAGCGAAACTACAATTACTTCGGATTCCACACTAGTGTGGATGCGATCATGATCGTCAATGATCCTTGAATCCAATAGCGACAAAACGACTAATTTCTCTGTCGCTCTATTACCGTCGGAATTTTTTTGCCGGTAAACCGACAGGAAAATTGATTATTCAATTTTTCCGTCGGTTTCTACTATTTCAGTGACGGTTTTAACCCGACAGGAAATTGAGTTTCCAGTAGTATAGCATCCCAACGAATCAGGACTCAAGAGAAGACAAGTCCTAAAACATTACATCTTATACAGTGTTGAGGTCAACATTTCTTTATTTTATCTTTACTTCTAGAAGTAAAGTTCAGAAAGATGGGAGAGTGCGATGTTGTAACTCATGAATTAGCCCAATAGCAATAGCAAAACAAACAACGCACTCAGTTGTATGGCGAGATAGTGCTCGATCTGTAGGTGAGTTGATTGCAACTAATTGTAATTGTCTTTTGACAATGCAATCAGCCACTGGT
Organism: Hyparrhenia diplandra; assembly: GCA_015847255.1. Taxonomy (NCBI): domain Eukaryota; kingdom Viridiplantae; phylum Streptophyta; class Magnoliopsida; order Poales; family Poaceae; genus Hyparrhenia; species Hyparrhenia diplandra. The sequence goes on from JADLZK010007961.1 coordinate 55,544, forward strand.
ATCATGATCTTTTGATATAACAAGACCGCCAATTTTACTTGAGAGGTTTTGAAATGTTCAAATCCTTCCACACTGAAAGGGAGATGAAACGGAGAATGCATATGATGGTGGTGAGCAAATTTATTAGCCTTAGTTATGCTGGGACACATTTTTTAGTGAAATACAACAAATTCTGGATATGCTAGTCTTGTATATGTTCTGACCAAAGATTGTCCAGAGAGAGATCGATTTTCCAACTTTTGGGAGGTGTTTTGCCATACCCAAAAAGAGGGAGACATTCAGAATATCTCTCCACCAAAACAAGTCTCTCTCTTACGGGGAACATATCCTCGGGTGGCCAGTTGCCGTGTGCAACCTATGCAACCACCAATTAAGGCCACGGGATGCGGATCCAACGTCTAGATTTTTTTTTTTTCACTTAAACCCTCCGACCTTAATACACATGGGTTAGATTTAAACACCACAGGTGGAGGGGTTAAGTGAAAAAATCCTAGATGTTGGATCCAGATCCCCGTGGTCATAATTGGTGGTCGCATAGGTTGCACACGAAGGTGGGTTGCATACGATACGTTGCCCTCTTACAGATCCCTAGTTAACCATTGACGTAGCAATTATCCCAAATAAAATGCACCTTGTTGGAACTACGGTTCCGAACACCGAAAGGACCCTTGCGAGTTGAGGCCTTGCGTGAGGTACGCAACCTTGCGCTTTGCTTGGCGGCCTTAAGCGTTGATTCACACTCACAGTTTCCCGCCCGAACGATGCTTCGGGCGGATGATGACGTAGGCAAAACAGGGGAGGACGAGAATTAGGGTTTCATTACTTTGTCACCAACCGTCCTTACACCGTGGGTGTCCCCCGCTTTTATAGGCGCACGGATGCCCTCTCGGTCTAAATACAAGAATGCCCTACGAATATTCCTTGAATATTCTCTACGGATTGTAGAAACCCGAGGGCATCTCGGTCATTTGTCCGCACACCCGTGGGAGAAGGAAATCGCCTCGGTCCGGCCCAAGCTGTGTGGGGGCCTTGTGCCGCGCTGGGGCCTTGCGCCCGGGTCGCCGCGTGCCTGGGGGCCTTGCGCCCGGGCTTCACGTCCCGGCTTCGCGGCGCCGGTCTTTAGTATTCATCTCCAGCCCGTGTATCTTACGATTTTGGCCTTGCGCATTCTTGCGCGATGGCCCCAAGAGAAGGTTCTTGCGCGAAGGCCCAAGCGAAGTCCTCAAGACAAAGCCTCCTGTGCGAAGCCCCCGTCACAAGGTGATCTCAACACCGAACCCCTACCTCGCATGCTTTGGTGCCAAGGCGCTGCGTGTTCCCGATGCGGAGGTCCCCTTGTGCATTCTTGCGCGAAGGCCCTAAGCGAAGGGTTCCCGCGTGGAGGCCCTTTGCGCATTCTTGTGCGAAGGCCCCGAGCAAAGGTTCCCACGCTGAGGCCTCCCCGTTCCCGCTGAGGCCCACTCACGCCAAGGCCCCAAACGGCGTTCTCGCGACGGTGGCCGACAATCGTGGAGCGGAGCCTCGTCGCGAGAAGTCCAGCAAGACCGCCTCTCGCGCTCGCTTTGCGCGCTGATCAGGCTTTGCGCTGAGCCAGACTTTGCGCGCGCCACGCGCATCGCGACCTTGGCGACACGTGGCCCGACGGTTGTTTGGCATCTTGCGCAGCGGTGGCCCAGCCCCGCGGAGGGAGCCCGTCGGGGTCCTTGCGCCCAGGCTCGTGCTTTCGGGCCTTCCGCGCCTCAAGCCTCGCGCGCATTCTGAAGGTGAGCTCCGCTCTTGGAATTCCGCACTTGGAAGCAAATAGAAAGAATTGACAAAGTGTTATCGGTTGTTAGCGCGGGATCACCATACGCGGTGCACAGGCCCAACAGTTCCCCTAAGGGCAAGGTCCGGTGTGGCGGTCGCCCGGCCTTAGCCCCCGTCCCGCGCCGAGAGGTGAATCTGGCGCTAGCATCACTCGACCTCGCTCTTGGACCTCGTCTAGACCCGCTCATGGACCCGGACCTTGGCTAGACCTCCTCTCTTTTACCTTGGCTAGACCTCTGCTCTTGGACCTCGGACCTTGAGTCCGAGGTGGCCTTGGTGTCAAAGGCGCGCAGGCGGAGGTGGCCTTAGAGTTCTTGAGTTTTTGCATTCCACGTCTTCGCCGCCCTAAGCGACTTAATCCGCTACACCCCAACAGTCCCCCCTTGAGGGTGCGGTTTGGCATAGGTAGACCTCGCCCTCAATTCTCACTGGTCAAGTCGCGGAGGCTTCCCTCCATTTTGAGGTTGTGCAAGTTTGACCTACCAGGATATCGATCCCAGGCCTTCGTCGGCCAGGTCGTCGAGGTAGATCTACCAGGATATTGACCCCTCTTCCATGGGTCTTCAACATTTCTCAAACAGAGGTCCTAGTTGGGTTAGCTGTTGTTGGCCTTTGATTCCTTTTCAGCTTGAGCTCTTGCAATACTTGAGCTAGGATTCGAGCAAGTGTTCCCGGTCAATCTTCCCGTCAATAGGCGGTTCCCACTACAGCTTCCCCCCTTGGTACATGTTTGACATAGGCAAAACACGAGGTTCGAGACGGATGGTACCCAACAACTTCCCCTTGACATATGTTTGACATAGGTGAGGCCCGAGCTTCGAGGGCGGAGGTACCACGACGTCTTCCCTCGACACAGGTTTGACATAGGCGAGCCATGAACCTCGATGCGGGCGCCTCGGCGACCGCAAGGCTCTCTCCCCGCCCCCGGCTTCGTCTATGTCAAACCTTCCCCCTTTTATTTTAAACGGTGGGCACACGTTGGCCTTAAACCGCAACTACCCACTATTGAACCACGGGGACCCTAAATCTATGTAGGGGCGGAGCTAGATTGGTGCTTGGATATTCCTGAGAATACCCAACTCCTTTTTTTATTGAAGCCAGATTGTACCTAAGCTTGGCTCTTGCGTTAATATAGCCTCAGCTCAAGCAGCACAAAGGAATCGAAGGTCTTGGAGTCCAGTAGCGGCTTTATGGGTCTGGCGCCATAGGCCTTTCTTGTTCAGACTAACCATTGGTTTGCTCTGTCTCTAAATTTTTGTTAGTCGAAAGTGCAGAGCGGTGCAGTGCTACCTGCGGAATTTGTAAATGTTCCATAGCTTTTGCCCGCACTATTGCAAGTTCTAGCTTTTTAGTTCGTCTGAGCAGGCATGGGCTGCCAAGTGTTGCCCATGGTTTGCGTAAGATGCAACGGTGGTGCTTCTATGTTTACTCAGTAATAGTTTGTATGAGTGTGGCAGAGCTTCAGTGTCGATTAAAGTAGTGAACTGAGGTTTTTGCTATGCGCCTAATACTTGGTGCAATATGCAGTGCCTATCATGCAGAAACAACTATTCTCACCTGCAGAACGGTCGTTGTTTTCGTGTTTGACACATTTTTTTGCAGGCTGGTAGATGTGCGCACCAGCCTTGGTTTTGTCAGAGGTTGCACAGATCGCCGGCAAGTGCTTTGGGTTTGAGGTGGTTGGTTTCTAGCACCACTTGTTCTTCTTGCAACAGACCCTCGCTTAAAGCTCATTAGAACTTGGGAGCATCACACAAGCGATCACTAGGCGAGGAGGCTGGGTCTACAGTCTTCCTTGCCCACTTCAGCCTAGGAGCTTCGCACTTGGTGAGCCTTTGCCTCTCCTTCCTACCGCACATGGTAACCCTTTGACGGGGGTGTTTGATTGTTTCAGCGTAGGCTCGAGATTTGGATGAGATGACAATGACAAAGATTAAGGGATCACCTATGAGCTTGGCCGGTCTAAAGCAACCACGCAAGATATTGGTAAGTTTGTGAAGAACAAGTATTTTTTCTAAGGGGTTGGCAATGGTTCCTGGGGATGAAGTTGTTCCTGAGCTTCCAGACCAAGACTGCACCATGGTTTTCAAGGATTTCTTTAGTTGTGGGTTTCGAGTACTGAGCTGACATTTTGCGACGAAGGTTCTTGGCGAGTTTTGGGTTTAGGTCCACCAGCTCACCGTCCACTCTTTGGTTGTCCTTACCAAGTTCTTCTGGTCCTATATGTCTTATTGGGTGGAGCCTAATATTGATGTGTTTTTGGAGAAGCGTGGATTTGACCGACAAGAGAAGTCTATTGGTGAGACCGTTTGGCATCTGCACATTTTTGCTGAAATGCACAAGGCTGAGTGTTATCAAATCTCGTGGAGCTAGAAGGGCAAGTGGCATAAGGGTTGGCTAGATCAATGGTTTTATGTGAAGACCTCTCCCCGCCAAGCGCAAAGAACCCGATGGTTGGTCTTTTCATAGGTTTCCCTTTGCCTCAAAGTTGCCACCTATCGGGGCACTTGTTAAGGTAAATCCTCTTGATGAGATAACACCATAGAGTGAGAGGTGTTCGAAGGCTTTTGTGATGGCTTGCAAGCTTTTCCGAAGGTCGTGATTTGATTGAAAAAATTGTAGCATGCCTAAGGTGATAAGTAGAGATGTGTCTATTGATGTGGAGATGGAAAGTGCCCCGACTCCTGTGCTTGGTTGCAATCTGATCGTTGATAAGACTATGTCTGAGTCTATAGGGGCAGTTATGAAAAATGGTTGTGCTATCTTGGATGATATTTTGGAGAATGGATTTTTTGGCATGGAGGTCCGCCTCTGGGGATATGCCAAGACTCACCCGTGTTTTTGAAAAGATAGGGCTTTTTTATGGTGCTCATATGGTTTCACCAAGAGTTCTCCACTTTGTTGGTAGGAAGATAATGAGGGCGACAAAGGCAATGGAGGTGCCTATGGCTAGGTTGGCGAGGACTGCGAAGAAGCGCAAGGCTCCTCCAAGCAGTCTTGCTTGTAACGAAGGCGTCAACATATCCGGTGACGGTGAAGATAAGGGTTCGAGTGCTATGGTGACTAGTCCTAAAGATGGGCTCCCAGCTACTCCCAGACTGAGCTCTTTGTTTGGTGCTACCAATACTATGTGAGGCGGCGGAGGCTCTATTCTGAGTGATGCTGACCCATATCCTTAAATGATTGAGCTCTAGACTTTACTCCTGTGTGTGGAGTCCATCCGCGCACCACTTAGGTGTCCGATGATGAATCCAATGACCACCAAATACCTCGCCGAGTGACCCGTAGCATGACTCACAAGGACATTGGGAGGAAGACGGCGGAGCGTGGGGTTATAGAGGTTGTTAGTGCCGACGGAGGTAAAGAGGAGATTCCTGCCAAAGGTGTGGTCGAGGCTTCTATTGTCCAACAGATTCGTAAGTGTTTTCTTGGTTATATTTGAATACATCTACAATTGATGTTGGCAGAATTGCTGGCCGACAGAGGTCTCGGCCGGCGCAGGAGGTAGTCACGGAGGTCTCGCCGACGAAGGAGTTGCTAGCCGGAGGAGGTCTCGGCCAATGCACAAGTTGCCAACCAATAGAGGTCTCGGCTAATGGAGGAGTTGCTAGCCGACGGAGGTCTCGCCAATGCGAAGTTGCCGGCCCGTAACAGAGGTCTCGACCGGCGATAGAGTTAGCAAGCGGAGGTCTCGGCCAGCGAGGTAGTGTCCAATGGAGGTCCCGGCCAACTCCGAGTTGGCTGCCGAACGAAGCCTCAGCCGGGCAGGAATTGCCGCCGGCGGAGGCTAGAAGCAAGCAGAGAAGCAAGCTACCTTACGCTAAGAGCCTAGTAGCGTGGACGCAGCAATGTGGCGAGACAAATCCCTTATGGTGGAGGTTCTAGAATGCCATGCCAAGACCAAACTGGCAGCGAGAGATAGCTCTATCTCCTCGCTGTAAAAAGATTTGACAACCCTCTCCAACTAGAAGAAAATCCTAGATGCGAAGGTCACCTCCTTAGCTATAGTTAGCGCAGAGGTTGAGGTATGCGCAGGCCTAGTTGAAGGAGGTTGAAAAAAGAGCGAGACCTTTTGGCGCCCACGCTGCGTAATGCTATGTCATAGTCGTAAAAAGGTTGGCGAAGATGCCGACAACCTTTGTCGAGAGCTCGATTGAGCGCTAGTCTGAGACCACTTTGCAACCTCGCCTGGGCTTGCTCAAAAAAGAGGTTGGAGGATTCTCGCTGCTTGCCGCGAGGTCGCCGACCTATACATTGAGACACTTGAAACCGCGGATGCCACCGCACTCCGCTTACTAGCAAGGATTCTACATTGCATGCTATGGAATTGATGAAGGCAATCTTAGGAAACCGGTATTCGTGGACGTTGGCTCCCTTTGGATCGCTTTACAAAGGCATGGAAAAGAGAACTTGAATTTTATGAAATGCTTTTGGAAGAAGTTCGAGCGGAGGACACATGCATGGCTGCTGACGCTCGCCACAACATGGTTTGTTCTGGGTGGTATTATTGCACCTTGACTTTGTGTCTTTTTGCCCTAAGTAGGGCCGTTGCTGCTATGGAGGGGTCGAGTACACTCCGAGGAACGACGACACACCCATGCTTGTTGTGAAGTCGGACGTGCCGAGTATACCTTAGCTTGTTCCTAACCGAGCTCCTCCGGAGGTCGACTGTACCTCTGGTGTTTCGAAGGTTCTTAATGGCTCTATCTTTGCTTCTAGCTACGGGCCTTTTTAGTTTTAGGGTCTGTGAGGCTTTGCTCTGCGCTTGTTGTGCCGTATTTTTATCTAAGGTACTCATAGAGGCTTTGAACATTGCCATACTACAAACATATCCTTGTGCATAGGTCTGTTTTACCGAGCCTGTGCGTGGTGCCAAGCCATGTATTGTTTGTGAAGATGTATCCTTTGGTAGCCGCAAGTTGCGTAGTTACTAGTCCGATACCCCCCGCCGCTTCTTGAGAATGTATTATGTTTTGAGTTTGTTCGCAATGAGCGGATGAAGATGGGGTGCTTCTTTAAGGCTAAGGCTTGGTGGGGATCTCCGTTTTTTTATTCACTATTTTTATTGTTTTGAATCTGTGTTTTTTAGCTTTTGCTTTTGGTGGAGGCTCTGTGGCTCCGTTTTTGGTAGAGGTTCTCTAGCTCCGTTTTGTCGAAGGTTCTGTAGCTCCATTTTTTGCAAAGGCATTCTGCTACTCTGGCTATATTGAACTTTGCTCGAGTAGTAACGTCGCGTCAAGGCGAGACCGGCTGGCGGTGAGCTCCCGGGGCTCCACGCCAAAGCCACGCGCGGGCGCAGAACCCCGTCGGGCCCTTTTGCGTGCCTGGGTCGACACGCAGCACCATGGGGGATTCGCGTCCCTCGCCTTGGCGGTGGCCTAGGGCGGGCCCCACCCGCATCGGGAGCCGGGAGGCGCTCCTTGCGACACGAGAACCCGAGGGGTCCCGCTTTGCGCCCGCCTTGTGCGCAAAGGGCGGGAGGTGATCGCGCGCCCGAGCCTTGCGCCGGGGGGCGAGGCGGCGGGCGGCTTGCGCAGGGACCCGGCGCGGCGTGGAGCGTGTGGGTCTCCGGATGCCACGTGAGGGAGCCTGCGCGGCCAAGCGTGGGCGTGGGCGCGGGTCTCCGCTCGGGCCTCGGGTCCTAAACTGAGGTCCCTTCGGAGGTTACATGCGGCTCGTTTCTACATATGTCATTTCTGGTTTGCCTATCTATGCGGCCATGACCCTAACGTGGTGGGTCCAGGTGGGTGCGCACCTTTTTGGGACCTAGTTATTGGGTTGACAATGTCCTTGTGCTTCAGACTGTGTGACTCCATCAGTTTTTACTGTGTCATGTGCCTGTTTGTCTAGGCTTTGTTTACCTCCGTGCCAACTTGCTGGTGGAGGTGTTCGCCAACATAGTGGCAGATATACCTCCGCCGCTTCTAAGCTTTTTCGCAATAAGCTTAGAAGACGAGCTTTTCATGGCTAAGGCTTTTCGGGAACGTCCATTTTTATATTTTTGATATATATTTTCTTTTTGGCTCCGCTTTTGGTGTGGGCTCAGTAACTTGGTTTTGGCGAGAGGTTGAACATCTCTCGTTTTTCCGATGGAGGTTATTTAGCTCCATTTTCTAGCGGAGGTTATCTATTTCCTTTTTTGGTGTAGGTTACCTAGCTTCCTTTTATAACAAAGGCTGCCTATTACTTTGGCTACGTTGAATTTTGCTCTGAGGTTATCCACTATTTCTAGGGAAGGTGTCATTGCCCCATGGGACCTGCTTTAACAAGATCGAGCTAAGTTTCCTATTTTTTCCTTGGCCTGAAGTTGACCTTAGAGGTCGTTCTGCAGTGTTTGAGCATCGGCTCACACTGCGGAAGGTCCTCAAAGATGAGTTACTTCCGTCGAATGGTGTGGCTCGATGTTAGCCACTTTCGACTCTTAATTTTGCCCAATCGCAATTGTTCAACGCGAAGGTTGCACACACAAGATGCATATGTAAGGAACTTTGCTTTTTTTCATTCGTATTGAAAAGCACAAAATATTACATGGAAGCGTTAGCTCCAAGACCTGATTATTCGTCAGGATTTAAGCTTACGGAAAACGCAATGCGGAGGTTTTTCTCCTTGCGACCTGGTGCCCAGTTATCTCCTAGGACTTTTTCCAGGATTTTAATGCACTATTCAACGCAAAAGCCTTTGCTTTGCAACCTGGTGCCAGAACAAACTCGGGACATCTTCCAGGATTTTAATGTACTAACACAAAGGTATATGGTTTACCTTGTGCATAGGTTTTGCTCCTACGGACGGAGGTTCCGCCTTTTGTGCGGGATCCGCCTCAGCTTGGTGCGAAGGCTCGACTTTGCTGCCGAAGCTCCCGGGACGGATCCTCCATCTTGGTGTGGGGGCTCGTCAGCCTTGGTGGAGAGGCTCGACTTTGTTGTCGAAGTCCCGTGGATAGAGCTTCCATCTTGGTGTGGGGCTCTGCTTCGCCTTGGTGAGGAGACCGGTCAACTCGCCTTGTTGCCGAAGCTCCCGCCTATGGATGTTGTCTTCGTTGGCACTTCGCCTTGTTTCTCGTGGGTGTTTTCCGTGCCAACCACGGTGGGCGCCAAATGTTGGAACTACGGTTCGAACACCGAAAAGGACCCTTGCGAGTTGAGGCCTTGCGCGAGGTACGCAACCTTGCGCTTTGCTTGGCGGCCTTAAGCGCTGATTCGCACCAGGTTTCCCGCCCCGAACGATGCCGGGCGGATGATGACGTAGGCAAAACAGGGAGGACGAGAATTAGGGTTTCATTACTTTGTCACCAACCGTCCTTACACCAGGGTATCCCCGCTTTATAGGGCTGACGGATGCCCTCCGGTCTAAATACAAGAATGCCCTACGAATATTCCTTGAATATTCCCCACGGATTGTAGAAACCCGAGGGCATCTCGGTCATTTGTCCAGACACCGTGGGAGAAGGAAATCGCCCCGGTCCGGCCCAAGCCGGCTGGGGCCTTGTGCTGCGCTGGGGCCTTGCGCCCGGGTCGCCATGCCAGGGGGCCTGCGCCCAGTGCCTCACGCCCCGGCTTCGTGCGCCGGTCTTTAGTATTCATGTCCAACCTTCGTATCCCATAGTTTTGGCCTTGCATTCTTGTCGAAGGCCCTGCCGGCTTTAAGGTTCTGCGCCGAAGGGCCCGCGAAGGTCCCAGCACAAAGCTCGGTGCGAAGCCCCCAGCGCGAAGGTGATCTCAGCCCCACCGAACCCCGCCGCCGCATGCTTTGGTGCCAAGGCGCTTACAGCGTGTTCCGGCATGGAGGTCCCCTTGTGCATTCTTGCGCGAAGGCCCCAAGCGAAGGTTCCCGTGCGTGAGGCCCCCTTGCGCATTCTTGCGGCGCCCCGAGCGAAGGTTCCCGCGCGGAGGCCCAAGCAAAGGTTCCCGCGGAGGCCCACTCGCCGCGAAGGCCCCAAACGAAGGTTCTCGCGACGGTGGCCGACAATCGTGGGAGCGGAGCGTCGCGAAGTCCAGGGCCATTCGCCGCTACCGCTTTGCGCTGCCAGCTTGCGCGAGCCGGGACTTGCGCGTGCGTTATGCGCATCGCGACCTTGCGCACACGCGGTCCGACGAAGGTTTGGCACCTTGCGCAGGCGAAGGCCCAGCCCTTCGCGGAGGAGCGCCGTCGGGGTCCTTGCGCCCCTGTGCTCGTGCTCGGGCCTTCCGCGCCTCAAGCCTCGCGCGATACGCGAAGGTGAGCTCCGCTTCGAATTCCTGCACTTGGAAGCAAATAGAAAGAATTGACAAAGTGTTATCGTTGTTAGCGCAGGATCACCATACGCGGTGCACAGGCCCAACACACCTAAGGCAAGTCATCATGATTAAAGGAATATATATGGAACAATCATCAAACATCTTGATAAATGCAGAAGAGACCTACTTTGGTGTGGCTCTAACAATCTGAATGCAAAACAACCAGCAAAAGTTTTTCATAAAAAAAAAACCCAGCAAAAGCAGCCTGGAAAATAGTTTGTGTGCAAAAATGATGGCGTGGCTCTAATCTTAAGACCCAAAAACATGATTTGCTCATGAAACATCTTTTCATCGTTGACCCAACATCATGGTGCCACGTTCGTTCTGATAACATAGACAGCTACACCTTTTAATAAGTTCTGCTCGACTATTTATGCAATATAAGTATCATCCACAACATAAACAACAACACCTTTTAAATAAATTCTGCTCCACAAAATATCATCCACGTTATATCAAAGCATGTGATCGCTCAGCAGAACTGAGATGTGGTAATTGTGTAACCAAATATATAAGGAGTACTATCTTACTCGGCTGATCTCTAGGTCATTTTGCTCTGTAATTAATTGAGCTATCCTCTGCCTACTCACTTAACATGGAATTTATTTCTCTCACCCACTACTCAGCTAAGATGGTGACGTTAAATCCATGATCTTGACATCTGGACCTTTAAATAATCTAGACTCCATTCCCTTTTACAACCTTGGCATCTATAAGTTACTCTTATGTGTTCAATTTCATTGTTTTCAATGAACAGTCCACGAAAAGAAGAGTTCGTGAGAAAACAAAGATGAACCATTTTAAGAATGAAAGGCATCTGGAGAGTAGAGTATACACACGAAGATGGTTGAGGTGTTTCCAGGTCATCCGACCTTGAAACTACTGGTTCGATAGGCTCAAATGAAAAACAAGTGGCGTCGGCCGGTGCAGACAGTGATGAGACTAGGAAGCAGTGGAGTGCCCACTTGAATGGAAGTGGAGACATGGAGAGTAAGGTCCATTTTAGAGTTCGTACGCATTTTTCTGTGGAAATGAATAGGTTCTTTTGAAATTGATGTACAATTTTTGAGAAATTATTGTGTTCCAAAAGGGGCCTAACTAGTGGGTTGCGCGAGACATCACTTTTTAGTTGAAGTTCATATATGCTACTCCTATATTTTGATTAGTATACTCCATATGATATATATTAAGATACTGTTTGGTTCCAATGGGATGTGCTAAGAATCCTTTTTAAGATAAAGGATACTATATGTGTTAAGAATCCTAATCTTAGAATCCCATTTAAACATACTAAGGTTCTAGTGGGCTTTATTATTATTATTATTAACATTTAGACACAGAATCCAATAAAAACACATCAGCTTTTTTTAACCTAATCTACTAGGATTTTTAGCATCATCTAATCCACTAGGATTGGAACATGACCTACATCCTACGTATCTCCTTAGCACGTAGTAGTTACTTTTTTTTGGTACAACAATGTAACACGAAAAAAAAAGGAACAAAACTGAAAAAAAAAAAAAAATGAAGCTTGCAAGGCCAGCCATTGTCAGGCCCATGCGCACGAACCAGCACGAGCTGGGCTGCTCCTACCGGCGGGCTCGTTACTTTCTGCGGTGGGCCTACAGGATAGGCTGGCCGATCTCCTTGCTGGTGGGTGGAGTCGACCGACCGAGCCAGATCTCCCTCCTCGACTACTCACTTCACCCACCGTTTCCCTCTCGCGTGCCTTCATTCCCGGCGGCAACGGTGGGCGAACGACGGCGACCTCTTCGTAGGGCCCTTCGCCGCCGGCAACCAGCATCCACCAGGTACGCACCCCCTTTCATTCCCTCTGTGCGGCACCGACCATCCCAAACCCTAGTGTAAGCAACCTAGTTGCGTCCGGATCTGATTCAGTTTCACGCCTGTGTTCCGCCCACGCAGGATCCAGATCGTGCTACGACGGCCCCTATCCACTCACCATGGTAAGATCCGCCCCTCTCCCCCGTGATCCTATGATCTGTGCCCTTGTGTTTGCGCCGGGCGCGCTGCTCTTGCGGGTTCCTGTCGATGGCGGTTACGATCTAGCACTGCACTGGATCTCGTTTGAAATCTGAAGGTTTTCCTGTGCGCTTTTGTAGATTAATTTCGTGCTCCTGATCAGCCGCCAGGGCAAGGTGAGGCTCACCAAGTGGTATTCTCCGTACACCCAGAAGGAGAGAACCAAGGTCAGTATCCCACACTGCTCTGTGCGATAACTCCTGTAGTTCAGTTCCGTGGTTGCTGTGCTCTGTATTCATCACTGGCAGTTTGTGACGATTTCTGCAAGAGTTAAGGCTATGCATGTCAATTGGTATCATGTATGTGTCAGGGCTTTGCAGACAGCAGTGAATGGATAGTGGTGGTTTTGTAATGATAATTTCGATGTACAATATGCATGTCGATTTCCAACTTCTAATCTATACCTTGATCCAGCATCCGTGTTTCCAACTTTCCATACAGACCACGATGGATAGTTGTTATGTAAACTTGGATCTGTATTCATTCATGTCGTCTTTCTCGTTGTATTTGGTATTTTACAGTTTTATATGACATGATATATCTGCTACCACTAGTATTGTAGAGCAGCAGGCAGTGAGAACCGAGAAGTGACAATATTATCTTAAATTCAATCATCTGAACATATTTCCATTTCTCCTACTCGTTGCCCCCTTGTTTGGCTCTTCCTCTAATGTTTTGTTGGGTGACAAGTGAGTAGAGCCCCATGTATTTCTGAACAACTTGATGAATCCATATAGGACTTCCCCATTAGAACAGGCTATCGGAAGGGATCTCCTCTCCTTCCATCAAATATTTTGTTTTAGCTGGGAACTCGGTTTCAAGTACCCATGTAGTTTTTGTTTCTTCACTACTTTGCTGGCTTCACATAATTCCGAAAATGGAAGTTTTCTAGCGGTATTCCTTACATGTCTCTTCTTAGTGTGGCTTTGTGCTTGATGCTTGTTTGAGTTTGCTACTCATGTTCAAAAGGTCATCCCGCGAACTCAGTGGACTCATTCTTTTCACGAGGGCCCAAACTCTGCAACTTTGTTGAGTGGAGAGGTTACAAGGTTGTATACCGGAGGTATGCCGTATGCCTCAGCAATGCTGTTGAGTTTTGCTGTTTGTTCCATAGGTTAGGCTGGTTTTTCAATATTTGCTTGTCAACTATTGATGTGTCTTTGTAACTATATATGGTGGTTAGGTATGCTAGCCTGTATTTCTGCATGTGCATTGATGCTGATGACAATGAGCTCGAAGTCCTTGAAATCATCCATCATTTTGTCGAGATACTGGACCGGTATTTTGGCAGTGTGAGTGCTCCAGTATTCAATCTCATAAATAAATATTCATGTGTTCATGTCATCATTTTGACGGTTTTCTCTACAAATTCTTTTAGGTATGTGAACTGGATTTAATATTCAATTTCCATAAGGTAATCTCTAATGCATATCAACACTTTGGACATGGGATTGGACTTGGTCATTGACAACTTTGTGCTAGTTTCTGATCATGCTTATGGGTGCTTAGTCATGTTCATCAGTCCCAGTTTTCAATTTATGCAGGCCTACTACATACTGGATGAGATTCTCATCGCTGGTGAACTTCAAGAATCTAGTAAGAAGAATGTTGCAAGACTTATTGCTGCACAGGTATGCAATCCTCACATTTGGCTAACTTGTGTTTTTTGTATTTGCTTGAAAATTCAATATTTTTTTTTTTCACAATTACTCAGGACTGTACAATGTGTAGCATGAGATTTTGTTTGCTTGTTGTATGTTGCTGTGGTTTAGTTCTTTTTACCCTGTGATTCAGTAGAGGATCCGTAAATAGCATTCTAACACCTGTGCTGTGCTTACTGCCTTCCCATTTTCTGCTTCCTAATGAAGTAAAACTTTTGCATGGATCAAGACACAAAACCTGCTTCACTCCCTATCGCCCACATGTCCAGTATAGAATGCTGTCATTTATGAATTAACCGCTGTTAGAAGTGCATGGTCTTTTTTATTCTAACAAAATTTTTTCTGAAATATGAATCATGCAGGATTCATTAGTTGAGGCTGCTAAAGAGGAAGCCGGCTCCATAAGTAACATCATTGCACAGGCTACGAAATAAAAGTTCTTCACCACTCTAATGCTTGCCCCTTTGCTGTATCTTGTCATTGTTATACAAGCAGCTGTAATGCAGTTGACTGCCAGTCCATTTGCTCTGTTCATGTTTCCTATGGAATACGGATTTGAAGGCTCCAGGTCATTTAGAACGAGAGTGATGTATAACTACATTGTATCTGTTCTGTTACAAGTAAAGTCACAGTTTTCAGGATTTGCTCAGGCATAGTTGTAAATTCTTGATGTTATAAGTGCATATTTTTCCTCAACATCATTGATTGTTTATTGTGTTCTCCATTGTCTGAAAACCACTGCAAGTTGTCAGTGCTGTGATGCTTTATTCTTCCAATTTGCGCTTGTAGCACCTGGGTTAAGTAGGGCTGAAACTTGGGGTGGCTATATTTGTAAGCCGCTGTGCTTGCAAACAGATTTCAGTCTTCCTGGTTTGATTGGTGTTGCCTTTTCACTGAAGTGAATTACGGTGGTCTCCGGTGACATAAAAGAGACTTCATGTCTCAGCAATATCTCCCTACGCGAAGTACCATCTTTCCTGTACTCGGAGTAATGCCATAGATGTCTGCACACCCTTATATATTGGAGCAGGTCATACAAACCTGGGGGTTCAGTCTATTCGTTTTTCCTCTTGGAACTTCAAACTACTACTAGTCCACTGTCAAAAGATGGGTAATTCTTTCTTATGCCGGGCTTAGCAAAGAACTACTACTGTTAACAATTGCTGAAAATGGAAATATTATAGGTTGAGAATGGAGGGCACCGGGAGGACGAACACTGTAGCTTGTAGGTAGGAGCGCCGCTAGTGGAGAAGTTGTTTCCGGCTCGCTGAGGAATTCAGAGCCGCCCGGCTGAGTTTCCTAGTTTGCCACTGGGATGAGTTGTCAGTCTCAGGGGATTGCTATTCAAATTTGTGAACAAACTGTTCGGCTGGGAATCATTCCCCATTAACCTAACAAGGCCTGAATCGGATTATGTGACTAGTTGGTTTCTGTTATGTTTTCTTCCTCGTGCTTTTGGAACAACCATCAAGGATCATCCATGAACCCATGATCCAGCCACCTTTGCATTGTGAGAGAATGCATGGAATGTGATGTACAGTGCTTATAATTAATCAGTGGAGATGCAGTAAATGGAGCCAGGAACAAAAATACAAGAAGTACATTCAGATCATAGTTACAACTCACTTTGTTCATAAAATACTTTCAGCTATCCTGAAATTAACTCCATATAGCAATGTTGTGCCTAGTTTTCATATTAAGTTTCAAACCACACTTTGGAGTATAACACAATTTCCCATGTAGTACACCTTGATATTATTTTAGATGTTTGTTTGATGTTAACTTTGAAAAAAAGTACAAAAATTCAACAACCACCATTAGTTATTTGGATTTCGACAAGCAAAACATGACATAAGTTCTTAATTTTTTTCCGTATATAACACAACAGACATGTAGATGAAATGAACTCTAGAAAAATTAAGGAAAAAAGTCTACATAACCGCTCAACTCTCAAGGGTGAACTATTTCACCTCCGTGCTTGCAGACAAATTTTGTCTTTCTGGTTTGATTGGTGCTGGCTTTTCACTGTAGTGAATTCTGGTGTTCTCTGCCTAGTGATATAAAACAGATTTCATCTCTCACCAATATCTCCCTAGGCGGAGTAGTACTATCTTTTCTGTACCCGGAGTAATGCCATAGATGTCTGTACCCTTATATATTGAGCAGGTCATACCAACCTGGGGGTTCATTCCATTCTTTTTTTCTCTTGGAACTTCAAACTACTGCTGGTCCAGTGACGAAAGATGGGTGCTTCTTTCTTTATGATGCCGGGCTTAGCAAAGAACTACTACTGTTAACAATTGTTGAGAAGGAAATATTATTGGTTGAGAATGGAGGGCACCGGGAGGACCAATACTGTAGCTTGTAGGTAGGAGCGCCGCTAGTGGAGCCTCAGCCGCGCAAGGCAACTGCTGTTTCCGCGACGGACACAAAAGAAGCTAAAAGAGGTCCAATACGTTTGGCAGGAGCACACCAGTGCATAGTTAGAGATAGATACATAGTCGAGTTGCAAAAGGGAACAACGATGACGGAGACCTCTAGGCTTGTAGAGAGAGAGAGACTGCTTGCTTGGTTCTTCTGAAATGGGCGGTTCCGTGCCTATAACAGTTCTGGTGCTATATTTTTTTTCGAAAGCATGCCTTAGCATTTGCAAGTGCTGTGAAGGAACTGTTCGGCTAGGAATGATGCCCATTAATCGAACAAGGTCTTAATCGGATTATGTGACTGATTGGTTCCTGTTTTGTTTTCTTCCTCGTGCTTTTGAAACAAGAACCATCAAGGATCATTGCTCTATGCACAATCCTTTTCAATCAGGAAGATGCATTGCAGTGAGAGAATGCATGGAATGTGATGTACAATAATGCTTATAATTGCGTGAAAATCGGTGGAGATGCAGTAAACGGGGCCAGGAACCAAAATACAAGAAGTACATTCAGATCATAGTTACAACTCACTTTATTCATAAAATACTTTCAGCTATCCTGACATTAATTAACTCCATAAAGCAATGTTGTGCCTAGTTTTCATGTTATGTTCAAACCACATTTTGGTGACTACATCCTGGTGCCGGACGCGGCACTATAGTTTTAGGCAGGAGAGCATCGTTCAGGCGACTCCGATGTCAATTGTTCTTCACATCAAGGTTCTCCAGTCCGTTAGTTTTTTTTTCCTAACCTGCAGGTCGATGATCTTAGTCTGTAAGAGGATTTTCGTTGTACCACAGTGTGTACGGATCTTTCAGCAATGTCTTCATTTTTCAGTTCAGCGGGGAGCCACAGTTTGGCTTAATCTCCAAATTTCATGAAAGGGCGTCATGCATCTCTTGTTGACCCATCGCTTGGCCTTTCATCTGTAGTGTCAGACGGTGTACAGTTAACATCATTTGAAGGCATTGGTGGTGCAAGTCTGGCTGTGGAGACCGATCAACAGTCCTAACCTTTTTATTTCAGAGATGCCGAACAAAAAATGTACGTCTCACTCTAGTTTGTAGGCCTTCTGATGATACTGCAAGTTTGGCACCTGACAGGGTCTCGTAATAGTCCATCTTCTTAGGATCACTTCGATGAGTCTAATCAGGTCCCGTCTTCACGGATCAGTATAGGAAAATTTTCACAAACCTCATTGATTGTTTATTGTGTTCTCCAATGTCTGAAAACCGCTGCAGGTTGTCAGTGTTGTTGTGATGCTTTATCTTCCTAAATTGCAATTGTAGCGCCTGGTATAGGTAGGGTTGAAACTTGGGTGTGGCTATATTTGTAAACTGCTGTGCTTGCAAACAAATATCAGTGTTTCTGGATCGATGTGGTGCAGGCTTTTTTTTTTTTTGAATATTAGGACCAAGCCCCCGTCCATCAGCAAAACCAATGGACATATCTTTCATTGTCTTCAAAATAATTATATATGTTGATTTTTAAGATATCATGTTGATTTCGTCTTATTCAAATTATTTATACAATTTAAGAAATAAATAAATTATTATTAAAGTATCTCTAATAATAAAATAAGTCACATCAAAATGGATGATGTTTATATAAAAAATTTGAATAACACGAGAGGTCAAACATGACATCTTAAAGTCAACATGATGAATTATTTTGAGGCAGAGAGTCCTTAAAATGTTTTCGCAAGTCTGTTTACAGCACCGGAGATGGGAACTCATCTCAAAATGTTTTCGCAAGGCCTAACATGCTACCACATACTCACTCCGTCCCGTATTATATGTCGTCGGCGGTGCAGCACTAGGACCAAGGAAAGAGTAAAAGATACTGATACCCCTAGAAATTGTCAGGCTTCTCGGGTGTACGTGGTGGAGAGGGATGCAGTTACTAGTGAGTGGATGAGCATCTTGTTCCAGTGAGTGGATGAGCATGGCCGACCGGGGTCTGCCAACTCTGATCCAGGTGGGATGCCTCTAGTCTGCATGCAGGCATAGACTAGGCAACGACAGATAATTTGGGACATCATACTGTAGCTATAACGACAATTAAACTCAGGGGTGTGTTTAACACTCAAAATTTGGTGCAAAATTTTGGGACGCATGTCACATCGTCTGTTGTAAAGACGTTTCGTTTGTTAGTGGCAAATATTATCCTACCATGGTGTAACTAGCGCAAAAAGAATCACCGTAATGTACATCTAAACTGTGTAATTAGTTTATTTTTTTTACCTACATTTCGTGCTTTCGATACATGTGTGCCGGCATTTTGATGTGATGGGGAATCTTCTTTTTTTGCATAGTGGAATTTGGAGAGAAAGTTGGGGTGCTAAACACACCCCGGGACAGAGAGAGTATGGCCAGAACAAAAACACCCAGACTCCTGCTGACAAATCGTCACAAAAACACATAGAAACAAGCGAGCTCGCCGAATTGGATACAGAACACATCAACTAAAACTGTAGAGTGGCCCCTTGGACCAACTAGAGGGAAGACATCACTGAACTTGTCGGTTGTCGCCATCAGCTTCCAAGCATCTTCTTCATTCAGTGCCAGCGAAGCCATAGCACCGGAGCAGCCTCTTGCTTGATCTGGTGCAGCCATTTAATGTGGTGAATTCAATATGTGGTGCACGGTCGAATAAATACCCACTAATTTCAGTCTGTTCTCTGCCTGAGTGCCTGGCCACATAAAACAGTCATTATTTCTCACCAATATCTCCACCTACACGGAATACCATCTTTCCCGTACTCTGGACCTGGCCTTATATATGTTGGAGCACAAACATGGGGTTGAATCATTCTGTTCTTTTCTTACAATGCTAGGCTCTACACCTAGCTCATGCATCGAAAGATTGGCAGTTCTGACAGGCTTAACAATGAGCTACTCCTATTAACAATGGTTAAAAAGGAAATGGTATAGGTTGAGAATGGAAGGCATTGGGAGAACCAACCCTGTAGGGCATTGTGAGAACCAAACTTGAAGCCTATTAGTAGGAGCACTAGACTTACACAGTGCTCCGTGCAAGTAGCGTCGTTGTTCTGGGTTACTCTGAATCAGAGCATCTCTTCATCAACGCAGAGAAAGGTGGGTGCTGGTGCACACGCAATTTTGAACAAATTGGAAGCAATAGCTGACGAGGAATGATGCTCGCAGCTCTCTTGACTGTGTATTCTCTGGAAATGCTCCTTCGTCCGTCTCCTCCTCCCACTAAGTAATAAACCAATATGGCGCGACAGGAGGAGCGACAGAAGGAGAGCCCGGCACATATCAAGCAACAAGGGAGGTGAACCATATAAGAAAATTATTATATGTTTCTAAAGGCCAGCAAGAGATTTTCTACAATTATATTACACAAGGGAAAATCTGTTTTGATGAACACATGATCCTACTCCCCGTTTATGAGAAGTTACTAGGAGATCAGTTATTCTTGTCTTGGAGCACGAAAAATCCTATTAAAACCCCTAAAAATGATGAAAAAGTTTAGCCTAAGGCTCCATTTGGTTCTTCTAGAATGGGCCATTCCGTGCCTAGAACGGTTACAGTGCTATACAAATTTGTGAAGAAACTATTTGGCTGCGAATGATTCCCCATTAACCAAACTAGGAATTAATAGGATTCTGTCACTGATTGGTTCCATGACCTCTCTGTTTTGTTTTCTTCCTCGTGCTTTTCGAACAACAACCACATCAAGGATCATCCATGAACCCATGATCCAGCCTTGGTTATTAGTCAGTACAAAATTCGAAGCTGCACCGTTAGAGCCGATGACTTGTGTCATGTGTTAGCCCAACTCACCAGCCTGGCACCTCTCATTGTAAGTGAAATGAACTCTGGAAAAACTAACAACTAAATATGAGCGACAACAGGATCCATTACTTATCATGTGTTCATATATGGGAGTGCGACACAGGTCATCACCAAGCATTGACTCCCACTCCCAACTTAACTCTACAAAAAATGAACTGACCTACACCACATTCCTCTGTCTATATATACATGCATCTCCTCTTGCTCCTTTTTCGGTTGTAATATATATCACACACTTACATGTGCCTGATCAAAACTTCAGATCTTAAATAATAAGAAAGTGATGTATTTTCTTAAGGGAATTGCAGAACAGTTTTGTAATGGAAGGCATCAGGATAGCTTTCATGACATATCTATGCATCCCTAGTTCCGGACCGGAACTTCCGGTCGGAACCCCACCTGCTGCTGCCTCCTATCCGACGATCTCCTGTTCGGTGCCGGACGTGGAACAGGACCCTGATCCAGTTTCAGCCCAGTTGCAGCGCGGCGAAGTTTCAAGCGGGCAATCACTGTTCAGGTTGATTTTAGTCTGTAGGAGGATTTTCGTTGTACCACATCGGCACAGTGTGTACTGATCTTCCAACAACGTTTTCATTTGGCTTCCACATTGATGATACTGCAAGTTTGGCACCTGACGCGCTAACTTGTGTAAGGGTCTTGTAATAGACCGACAGTACATGGAATTTTTTTTTCTCAACCTCATTGATTGTTTATCGTGTTCTTCAATGTCTGAAAACCAGTGCAAGTTGTCAGTGTCGTTGTGATGCTAATTTATTCTCCTAATTTGCGCTTGTAGCGCTTGGGATTGGTAGGGTTGAACCTTAGGGTCGCTATATTTGTAAACTAATGTGCTTGCAAACAAATATATCAGTATTTCTAAATTAATTATTGGTGCAGGCTTTTCACTGTGGTGAATTCAATATTTATACGGTCGAATAACTCCCCACTAATTTCACTCTGCTCTCCGCCTGGCCACATAAAACAGGCATTACTTCTCACCAATATCTCCCCCTGCACGGAGTACCATCTTTCCCCGTAGTCAGCACCCTTATATATGCTGGAGCACAAACTTGGGATCGAATGATTCTATTCTCTTCGTGCCTTAAGCTTGTCTTACACCATTGAAAGTCTATTGGCAGTTGTGCCAGTTTTAGCAGCAGCGAGAGATTGAGAATGGAGGGCATCGGGAGAACCAAACCTGTAGGGAAATTGAGAGGACTAACCCTGTTGCCTGTAGATAGGACTAGGAGCGCAAACTGTCAAGATCGCGCCACGCGCCGCGCAAGTGGACTCGCTGTTTCTGGCTCACTGTTCAACCACATGGATGAAAAAGGTTAGCGCGCACGAATTCTTGAGAACCGGAAGCAATGCCTGACAAGGAAAGCCCGCGGCTCTCTCGACTGTAATAATAATTCTCTAGACATGCTAGTTCATCTGTCTCCCTTCCTTTTCTTTCCTACACCTGTGGATATGTCCTTGTTCATGTTTCGAATAATTTGAACACCGTTGATCCATACATGTATGGGCCACGTGTAAGTCCCTTTAATGGAGAGCCCAAGCACCCCGAATGCAAGTGTCCCGAGGGAATCAAGCATGCTTAGCAATTATAGGTAGCTGAGTCCTTGGCATTCGTTATGCCCTATTTCATTTCGTCCTTGGTTAGTGCACCTGTATATTGTCATGATCCCTGTTTGCTTCCTCTTCATTTGATTTCTTTTTGTCCTTGGTTAGTGCACCTGTGTATTTCCATGATCCCAGTTTGCTTGCTCTACTGTATATATGTATGTGCTCCTCTTGCGCTCCTTCCATCTTCGTAGCTGCAGACCTTTTGTTGTAGCTAGCTTCGATCTTGTGATTAGACACAGAGAATGCAAGAAACGGAAATGGGGGAAACAAACAGGACTGACGCAAACAGAACCACTGTTTTTTTTTTTTTTTTTTTGGGAACGCCAGGCATCAGGAGAATTTCTCTACCTGTATTATGCTATGTCGCAATGAAGGTACGTACGTACATTCTTGTTTGCTATATGTGATTGAAAATGTGCATGTGGCTCCTGTGCATATAGATCTAATTAACACCTATATGTTGTAGGAACATGGGCATGTCTCAAGGTGTCCATAACGATCAAGTTCCTAGAAAAGGAAATGACCATGCGGATGTCATCAGACTTGAAGCGCCACACTTGTCCCCTATTCCACTAACATCGATCAACACCGCCCCTTGACCTCAGGTCGTGTCATCATCATTATCGTCAATGGTATTTTTAAGGCCCGGAGTCACAAAAATGGAAGCAAATAAGCAATCACTAGGTGGATACAACACCTGATGAGTCAAGGGACAGAAACAAAGATAGTCAATCTCACAAAGTTTGGCTAAAAAGTCTCATACTTCACATTCCTTATTATGGTCTCTACTCCTGTAGTCCTGTGAGTCGCTACACACAAGGACATCTCGTAGCATTGTAATGTTAAAATTGTCCTGTAAAAAAATTAATATAGGGATTTTAATGAATGAAGTCAATCCTCTAATCTCAGTGCATCAAGCAAAGTCCACACTGCCACACTGATCTCTCTTTTCATTTACCCCTCTCAATTCAGGCCTATGATCAATTTTAGGAGTTCAGCTCAACCCTTCAGGATTTAAACCTATCTGAGGACAAGGACACCTGGAATTATTTTTGGGGAAACTCTTCCTTCTCCTCGAGGAAAGTCTACAGAAAGCTAATTGGCAAGAACCCAGCTCATCCCATTTATAAATGGTTGTGGAAATCTGCCTGCCAAAAACAAGAGAAAAGTGTTCTTTTGGCTCTTGCTCATAGACAGGCTCAGTACCAGGGACCTTCTTCGAAGCAAACACATGCAACTCCCCTGATTACAGCTGTGCTCATTGTGTCCAGCACTGGGATGAAACCCTGCATCATTTATTCTTTGATTGCCCCCTGGCTTTGGCATGTTGGAACACTTTGAATCTACACGTACCCTCAAATTGCACCACCATAGAAGTCTTCAGGGTGCAGCTTCGGCTTCCATTCTTTATGGAGATTGGTATAATAATGTGTTGGGCTATTTGGATGCTACGAAATGATCTCATCTTCAAGGGTCTTCCGGCTTCTGTTGGGCGTTGTAAATTGATCTTCAAGTCTGAATTTTCCTTGGTTATCCATAGGGCAAAGCCTTCCTCTGTACTCCAAAGTTTACTCAATGGCTAGACAACTTTGTGTAATTCTTTCAATTGTCTTTGTAAGCTTTTTTGTTTCTTGATGTAATTTTGTAAGACCTTTTTTTTACTTTTCAATAAAAGCACAGTAGGGGCGCCTAGCCCCTCCTGTTTTCCCTCAAAAAAAAATAATAAATGAATTCTTCTCCCCTTCAAAAATAAATCGACGCTCAGACACTGTGCTTCTTGCAATGTTTGGGGAAAACACTAGCACTATACTATAATATTTACAGAACCAATCCTCTCATGCATGTTTGCCATTTATTTCTCGCTGTCTTGTGCTTGTTGCTACAATATAATTGACCAGTACCCGTAGTGACTATAGTAGCGCGCAAGATCCAGTTCCCTAGCATAGTATATCTATATATATAGCTAGAGAGAAAAGAAACACTGGTCTGCTTGCTTTGCCTTTGGTCTATATAGGTACACTACCACACTGCGTTTTTTTTTTACCGACCGGACCTAGAAAACCGCCGGGGTCGGAAACGGTAAACCGGTCCGGATTACCCGGTAAACCGGACGGTTACGGACGGTTTGAAATTTGAATTCAACTGAATTCAAACTGCGCCGCTTTAACGGTAAAAATCCGGTAAACCGGGCGGTTTGGAATTTATACCGCCCGGTTTGAGCGGTTTACCGAGCGGTTTGAGCAGTTTGAACGGTTTTTTCAAAATTCAAAATGTAATTTTTTTATAAAATGCTAAAAAAATCCTAAAAATACTTCATGATTTGTAGAATCCAATGATGTCAAAATTACTTAAATTTGAGTGTGTTTAGTATGTTTTTCGACCTTCATGATTTAATGGGCCTTAATGGGCCGGTTTGTGTATTTTTTCTTTTTTTTTTTTTTCAAACTTAGATTTGAAATTTTTTATACCAAACCAACTCCAATTTGACAAATTTTTACACCCTTGGCTTCTATAAATCACGAACTATTTTTACAGAATTTTTTTCAACGATTTTTTTCAAATTTTAAATTTTGAATTTGCCTTCTTTTATACCGCCGGTCCGTAACCGGACCGCCCGGTATAACGGTAATCAATGGGTTTACCGATGTAAACCGTCCGGTAGAAAAACGCAGCTACCACAGGCATGCATACGTGATCCCTCGTTTCTTCATCCTCTAGCATTTGCACAGTGCATAGTCCTATGTGTAAGCATGAGAGAATGGGAGCAATAAAGCATCTTACTTGGACCGGGAAGCGTCAGGATAATTCATTGTAGGCTGTTGCCACGCACAAAGCAACACATCTAGTCTCCGTGGGCAGCCCTACATAGGCCGATGTGACCGGACGGCCTCTTGCTCCCCAGGGAGGCATGTATCTGCAAGAAAGCAAAGAGATCTGGGGATCACTCGCACCAAGGACATGCAGAAACGAGCGAAGCTGTGATTAGTTGCCCAATTGTCTTACACTAGGTAGAAACTGGGCAGCCACAGGGTGGCGTCTGGCGTGCATCGCCCTCGTCCTGATGGATCAAATTACACTGCTTGTAGCGACGGATGCAGTGTAACAATAACGACCTGCAATTGTAATTCTTTTTTTTTTGCTATTTTCTCCAATCTGTCGTCGTATAATAAAACTGTAGAATGCGCCCCATGTGGCTACGAGGCCAAAACTGCTCTGAATTGAATCAGTGGCAAAAGGATTTACATCTGTGTCAGCCAATGGCCCTATTTATTTCAAATAAATACATAGAAAGCTTTCGTTAGCTCTAAAGACGCCAAATCCAAATGCTACCTTTTTTATTCTAAATTATGACATTTTGTGTTTTCTACAGTAGAAAGCTTTCGTTAGCTCTAACAGTTTGGCATTTGGGTTTGGCACTCATACATATTAGAATTTAGAAGAGGTGGAAGGACATAAACATAATTTTGTTTTTTGTCTCGGGGTTTCTGATGTAAGTTCAAGAGGTGGAAGGGCATAAAACAAAATTTTGTTTCATCATGAACATATGTTGTGTGATATTTTTTTTTTTTTACTATTCCACAAATATAGATATATGGCTAACAATATTGATCATGTAGATAAAAAGTATGAAGGTGTAATACGAAAAGAAAAGGGTAGTTGTGAAAACAAGAGTTCCAAATTCTACGGGAGATAAAAGATCCTCTCAAGAAACCAGTGATAAGAAGGGAAACTTAGTAGTAGTTGAATTATTGTTGGTCACATGTAGGTCCTTTTAAATGGAGAGCCCAAGCTCAACCCCGAATGCACCCGTGGCCCGAGGGAATCAAGCATGCATGCATGCATGAGCAATTATAACTAGCTAAGCTGAGTCCTTGGCATTCATTTCATTTCGTCCTTGGTTAGTACACCTGTATCGGCAGTATTGCCATGATCCCTGATATTGCTTCCTCCATATATATGTATGTGTTCCTCTTGTTCTCCTTCCATCTACTATGTTATAACTAGCTGAATATAACAAGAGCTCTTTTTACAATACTTGTTTTTACCTAGCATTGCCTAGCATTACCTCCCCTCAATTCTTTTTTTTTTTTCAAGTGGAAGGGTAACATGGTCATTGTGAAATCTAATCCCACTCCCTAACCCTCCGTACCCCCTCCCCAACCCGCCGCGACACCCGAGATCCCGTCGTCGCCCGCCATCGCTGGTTCGCCACCTCTCCTGCGTGCGGCACGGGCCCTTCCCTCGCCGTCCAGCCCTCGCCCATGCTCCGCATCACCTAGCCCTCTCCCTCGCGAGCCGCCCGCCGGTGACCCCGCCGTCGCTGTACCTCGCCAAAGCCGCCACCGCTGCCATCCTCGAAGAAAGCCAAGGTTTGACTCCTCTGCATTTGTTTTTAATTTGATTTGTCTCATATTCCAAGAACTGGGAATGCAATAGTTTAGTTGGTTGCGGTGTATGATCGGTTTCTCGTCGATGCCCGATAAGTAGTGTCAAGATTGGTTTTTGTTGCCCATATGCTCGGCTTGTGGAATGTAAACTTCATTATGACTAGCTTCTCATTGTCTAGCCGAAACCAGTTTGGTAGGAGTGCAGAACTAAGATTTGGTGTTTAAATGATCCGGTTCGTTACTTGCTTTATTTATTATGATTTTTTTTAATTAAGACATCATCACTAGTCTCTCGCTAGTATATAAAAGCGATCTGTTCCTTCGCACCGTATTACTTGTCTCAAGTCTTACTTAGTGTCAAGCCTTATAGTAATACACTTTGTGAAAGCGAATGTCCGAAACTGAATCTTGGAGTTGCAAGACCAAGCCTACTAACCACTAAACAATCTTTGTTACAGTTTCTTGGTAAAATTTGAAACTAACTATTATGGGTGTTCGGTAACTAGTAGTCATGTGTTATCCTAACTATCCAGTTTAAGCGCTCGATGGAAGGTTTATTTTTTTCGGGAGAAAATGTCGGATGATGATTCTTTGTTGGAATACAGTGAAATTATTTTTAAGATGTTTGGCGGTGAGAATGATGGATTTGAGTTTTATAATGAGTACGCTTATGAGAAAGGATTTAGTGTGAGAAAGGAATACTGCGAGTGGGACAACGACCACAATGTGAGGACCCTTCGGAAGTTTGTTTGCATTTGTCAAGGTTTCAGCAAGCAGAAGGAGGTGAGGCGGGAGATCAAGCTGCGGAGGCCACGGAATATCACTCGTTGTGGATGTCGGGCTGAACTTGTGATTGCACCTGGATCCGAACACGGGGCAGTGGTATGTGAAGAATTTCATCGACAAGCACAACCATCCGATGATAGAACCGGACCTTGCTTGCTTTCTGCGTTCACATAGAAGAATCAGCGATGATCGAAAAGCGAGAGATTTTGCGACTTCAGATTTACGGGATCCGGAAACACCGGATAATGGATATTATGATACGCCGCTACGGTGGGTATGATAAGGTTGGAGTTACATCAAGGGATCTCTACAATTTCTGCCATCACAACAAGGCGGAGGCAATTTCAGTGGTGATGCTCGAACAATCATGAGTTACATGACGAAGAGAAACGAGAGAGATCCTGATTTCTTTTTCCAGTACAAGACCGATGAGAGAGGGCACCTAACGGGAATGCTCGGTGTGACTTTCAGCAGCGAGATGGATTATAGAGCGTTTGGCGATGTCGCCGTGTTTGATGGCACGTACAAAACAAATCGATACAACCTCGACCCTTGTTCCTTTTGTTGGGGTGAACCACCATAAAAGCACAGTTCTTTTGCATGTGGAATTCTTTCTCGCGAGGATGTTGAGTCGTATGTGTGGTCGCTAAGGGCATTCGGTGATGCCATGGTTGAAGCATCCGGTTTCCGTGATCACCGATGGAGACCGTTCTATGCGGAAAGCAATCCGTATTGTGTGGCGAATGCATCGCATAGGCTATGTGTATGGCATATTGAGGTGTGCATTGCGGCGTAACCTCAAGCACCGACGGTCTCGAAGGATAAGGTCGGGGTTTTCTTTATGATCGTTGCTCCATAGAATGTATTGAGAGGAAATGGATATCATTCTTGGCAAAGGAGGAAGTTACTGATACTGGACTCGTGGTTGTATCGGATGTATGAGATGAGGGAACTCTGGTGTGCGGCGTATCATGTTGGTAAGTGCTACTTAGGACCGAGAAGCAACCAGCGTAGTGAGAGCCTACACTCTAGGATTCAGTTTAATCTAGATCGGAAAATGACACTTTTAGAGCCGATACGGCATGTTGACCACTTTGTCTTTTAAAAGTAGCGCAATAATGAAGCGTATATCGGACTTTTGTGCAAAGTCTAAGCCATGCATACAACCGGATGCTTCAATTATTGAGATAGAGGTCGCAAATTCGTTCACACCAAGTGTTTATTTTTGATGTGCGGTATGACCCTAAAAGCGGCGGACAAGTGTTATTGGATTGAGACCGAAGATGGATATAATATTATTGAGTATATTGTTGGAAGGGTTGATAAAGGAAACAAACAATACAGAGTGAAATGTGAGATATCGTTGATGAAGGCAAGCTGAAGGAAATCTCTTGTTCTTGTCTAAAGTTAGAGTCCCTTGGAACCCCATGCTCACACATCTTATTTGTATTGGGCTATCGAGAAGAACAAAAGCTTCGATCTGGCGTGTGTTGGATAGGTGGACGAGGGAGGCCAAGCATGGATTTCCTACTATAAGGAAGACCACCATGTATGACTATTCGATAAAGATATCGGACTAAGCAAAAAAAAAAAAAAAAAAAAAAAAAAAAAGCGCCATAAATTTTCAGCGCCAAAAATTTATGATTGAATTAGGGATTTCGGTCTTCCAAGATTCTTTCAGAATCTTGAGCACCTCGGTGTCATTTGTAGGGACTGGCACAGTTTTGGCATTTGCCTTTGAGCTACATTCTGTTTGAACAAGTAAATCAAATTGAGAAACTAAAACCCAACAATTTCTTTAAGTTGAACCCTTACAACACCGAATCTCAGAAATAACATGGTGAGAATCAATTTCTTACAAGCAAAAAACAGTAGGAACTGGAACGCAAATCAGTGTCGCTGTCACAAACAATTAACCTGAAATAAACAGAACCAGCGGCGCTCTTGAACAAATTTGCCACGAGATTGTGGTTTGTCCAGCACTTGTATAAAGGAGGCTCGAATGCGACACTAGAATATAGGTGCCGTGCGATTGTTATGGTTATGATCCTCTTTGACCTTTCGTAATGCAATCATGCAACTGGGCAACCTGCGAGTTCCCTCCACATTTTCCCTTCGATTGTTTGGCGAGTAACCGAACAAAAAGGGAAAGACACATCAGAACAATAGTCCAAGCAAAATTCAGCGAAAACTAGTCGTCTGATTTCTAAACATGCCGGACATTGACTGCGGTTTAATGATGGATCATCAATGTACACATTGACAGGCCTCAAATGAGTTTATCGGCTATTTGCCATGTTTCAAGAGGGAATTACCTATCATTAGACCCAACAGGAAACTCCATGTGTGTAGTTCCTGGATGCATAATTACTTTGGTCATCAAAAACACTTTGCTTCTATTCTCTTCGTATGCAAGGCTATATGTATGACTAACCTATTTTATGTTTCTTGTCAAAGTTTGTTTTCGAGAAAACGACACTAGAAGATCGAGCATGTTCTTTGCGCTCAAGCATTTGCATATCCAAAGAAAAGCCTTGCATTTGCATTTGTATGACCCAACGGATTCGAGATCAGGACCACGGAAATGTCCCGGGTCAAGAGTCCGAATAAGTCATCGAACATTTTGGTTAGCACGGATGGTGCGGTTGTTTTCAAGAATTCCATAAACCTCCATAAAGTGTGATGCGGGGATGTCCATGGCGCTTTTGACATTCAACCGATGCCCATCAGTGGACTTCCCAACAATCACTCCACCTTCATTGCGTTGGACCTGAACAACGTGTGCACTCTTCGCCCAACAAACATGCTCGGAATCTCTTGCATTGACAAGTGCCGCAGGGCTTCATGTGTCTATCTCTCGCAAAGAGACGGCTCAGAATTTCAGATCAATCATTCAGTGCAATTCAAGTACAATCATCTAGCAAATTAATCATTCGGTGCAAATCGGTACAATCATCTAGCAAATGGTGAAGCAACCAAATTCACGAGCCTCAATAGAGGTCCAAAGCTTGCGGCTTGATTGCTTCCAGTTGAGGGCGAGCAGGGCTCGCTTTCGATTGCACGGAGGCGTTGCAAACCTATGGCTATGCAAACCTATGGCTATGCAATTAGAACGAGTTGCTGTATACAGTACTTTCAAGCATAACCAATACAAGCTAGGTAGATAAAAGGGGTACAATTCAGCCGGAGGAGCGTAATCGAATGAAAACCTGAGTATCTCGTGGAAGAGGCGCATATTGAGCGCCGGCGTGCGAGCCGCGACCTCCGCGGCGGGGGGCGTCAGCTCCACCATCAATGTCGGCGGCGCGTGGCCTCGGCGGCGGCATGGGGGCGCTCCCACGGAAGCGAGCGCCCCGAGCGCCCGCTCCTCCTCGCCGCCATTGGTGTCGAACCCGCCGCGCTGGGGGAGCACCCGTCGCCGCGGAACAAGTCTAGACCGCCCCCTCGGCAGGTGGTCCGGGCGGCGGCGGGGGCGAGCCGGCCTCGGCGGGGAGCAGCGGCCGGCGGAGGCGGCCGAGATGACCAACATGGTGGAGCGGCCGGAGGGCACGGCTGGTGCCGACGGCGCCCCTTCGCCGGAGTCCGACGACGGGAAGGGCTCGGGCGGAGGTCCGGGGCGGACGGCGGGGCGCTGGCCGGGCGCGACCCGGCGGCATGGGGGGAGGTGGAGAGCGGGAGGAGGCGGAGCCGTGGCCGGTAGGGGAGGCCCGGCGACGCAGCCGGCCCGAGGTGCCGGCCGCGGAACAGGGTCCGCCCAAATGGCGGCGGCGACTACACGACTTCACGCTCACGGACAAACCCTAGAGGATAACAAAAGAACTACTAAAAACAATCTTTTGGCAATTATGGAGTTACCATTTTACCCTTTAGAAAATAAAAGAAATACAAGATTGCCATTACCGCTCACCCTTAATCCCTCCATTTTTGCGGAGGCAATAGGAGGCGATTTTTGCTCCTATGGCCCTTGTCATAGACACAACAGGAGGCAATTTTTGCCTTCATGCGTTTGCCTTCCATTGCCTTCAGCCTTTGTAGCCGTCGGATCGGCCGCTCTCGGTCAATGTGAGCCATCCAATTTTTCCCCAATTATTGTAAAAAATCAATCTACTATGTGTTCTAGCTAGCTTCTTGTGATAAGACAGAGAGAGAATGCAAGAAACGGAAATGGGGGAAACAAACAGGACTCACGCAAATAGCAGCATTACTTTTTTTTTTTTTTTTTTTTGGAAGGCATTAGGAGAATTTCTCTACCCACACTGTCTTCCTTTTCAATGCAGGTACGTACATTCTTGTTTGCTGGTATATGTGATTGCAAATTTGCATGTGGCTCCTGTGCATATAGAGATCTAACACCAAGATGTTGTAGGAACATGGGCATGTCTCAAGCGGTCGAGACTGATCAAGTCCATAGAAAAAGAATTGTCCATGCGGATGTCATCAGACATGGAGCGCTACACTTGCTATTGGTCTCGCTACGATAGCATACACTCCGCCCACATCAACACCGCCGCAAACCTAACCTATAAAGTAGAGGGAATTTTAATTGACACTTACGTCATGTCATCAACATTATCTTCAATGGTATTTAATGTCCGGAATCACAAAAATGGAAGCAAGTAAGCAATCACTAGGTGGAGACAACACCTGATGATTAAAGTCAAGGGATAGAAACAAAGAACTTGTTCACTTACTTTCTCTTAAATCATCAGCCAGCCAACAATATCTTTCTCTCAGAACAAATCAGCATCAGCCAGCCAGCCGAACAGCTGGCTCAAAGATAGCCAAGCTCCCAAAGTTTGGCTAAAGTCTCATACCTCATACTCCTAGTTGTCGTCTCTACTCCTGTGAGTCGCCACACGCAAGGACATCTAGCATTGTATTGTCAAAGCTATCCTGTAAAAAAATTTTAATATAGGGATTCTCTGGTTAGTCTCAGTCTGTACTATGCTATAATGAATGAAGTCTTCTCCCCTTCAAAAATAAATTGACGCTCAGACACTGTGCTTCTTGCAATGTTTGGGAAAATACTACCACTATACTCTAATATTTAATATTTACGGAACCAATCCTCTCATGCATGTTTGGCATTTATTTCACGCTGTCCTGCGGTTGTTGCTACAATATAATTGACCAGTACCCGTAGTGACTAGTAGCGCGCATGTTCCAGTTCCCTAGCATATGTTCCAGTTCCCTAGCATGTAGTATCTATAGCTAGAGAGAAAAGAACACTGGTCTGCTTGCTTCGCCTCATATGCATATATGCGTGATCCCTCGTTTATTCATCCTCTAGCATTTGCACAGTGCATAGTCCTCTGTCTGTGTAAGCATGAGAGAATGGGAGCAATAAAGCATCTTACTGGGACTGGGAAGCGTCAGGATAATTCATTGTAGGTTGTTGCCACGCACAAAGCAACACATCTAGTCTCCGTGGGCAGCCCTACATAGGCCGATGTGACCGGACGACCTCCTGATCTCTAGCGAGGCATGTAACTGCAAGAAAGAAAAGAGATCTTGGGGACTCCTCGTGCCAAGGACATGCCCAAGGGATGGACGCTGCGATTGGTTGCCCAAAGTGCCCTACGAGCACTGCTAAAACTGGGCAGCCACATGGCGGTATCTGGCGTGCATTGTCGCCCTTGTCCTGATGGTCCAAATTACACTGCTTTTAGCGACGGATGCAATGTAACAATAACATCGACCTGCAATTGTATGTTTTTTTCTTTTTGCTATTTTGTCCAATCTTTCGTAGTATAATGAGAAATTGGCTATTTTGCCAGCGCCAAGAACGGGTTTCGCCCAAATGCCATTAAGTTTTTGGGCTTCGCTCGTTGCCCTTCTCAAGCGTCGCCCTCCCGATAAAATGCCACGAGGTCCAAATTAACTGTTTACACATTCTTTCTTACCCGTTTTACCCTTCTACCTTTCCTCTTTCACGGTCACGGGCGAACGGCGACGACGCACTATCTCCTCGTTCCCATCCTCGAGTTGGCCCTTCCGTCCGTGGCTGCCGCCGCCGCCGCCGAGATTTCCGCCCGCCGACCCGTCCGTGCGTTGGATATACCGGAAGAGACAATATGCATGACGAGGAGCCGAGGCCCGAGCCTACGAGGCACGAGGTGGCGCCGCCCGCCGCCACCGCCGAGGAAGGGCAAGGTCGGAGCAGGAGGAGAAGAAGCGCGCGGTGGAGTCCGACGTCGGGTCATTCGGATACGGGTCGAACAACACCCCGACGACGACGACCCAGGTGGACTCGAGGCCGTGTCGCCCGCGGAACCTCATGAGGTCGTTCTCGGCGCGGTGTTGTAACCGTACTACTAGGATATCTTGGATAACTTGAGGTAGAGTCTAGTTCATCGAGCACTCCGGCGATCGCCGAGCCTCGCCGCCGCAGCCAACCGGCTCGGGTTCGAGAACACAACTCCAATCCGAATCCTAACGACAGGGATCAACCCCTTTTACACGGCAACGATGCCCGGCCCGTTACATGGGCTTGCGGAAAGGAAAAGCAATGATAAGCATAAGTTGGGCCGCCATGGTCTTTAGGCCCAATCGAGCGATGAAGCGGGCGTTCGGCTTGCGGTTCCTCTTGGGTCGCTTTCCCTCTCAGGAGACGCCCGCTTCAAATGCGCCTTCACTCTCCTCGGCTTCTTCGGTTCCACCATCGGTATGTATGGTGACATTCCCCCCTCCTCGAGACACGGCTTGACCCCAAGCCGGTGCCCGTGGATACTCTTGGCGAAGAGCCATCTCATCTTCCCAAGTGGGACGATTGAGCGGTAGATCGGACCACTTTGGATTAAAACTTGAGACACCAAGGTGATCACGGTCATGCTGTAACGCCTGTCAAGCACACCGCATAGGAAACGGAAGGGTAGAGTAGTATCGGGTAGATCGGGTGTCACCTCATATTTTGGTTTGATTGCCCTCTTGAGCCGAGAGACATGGAAAACATCATGGATAGAGCATGAGGAAGGCGAGCAAGTTCGTATCTTTGTAGGACCCGGGCGTTCCACAATCTTGAAAGGACCAAAATACTTGAAAGATAACTTGTTGCATGACCTTGGGAAAGTGATGTTTGAACATAGGGTTGCGAGTTTCGAGATACACCGAGTCACCCACGAGAGAACCCGGCGAAATGATCTTTTGGTGTCGACAAAGTGTTTCATTTTACGTTGAGCTCTAAGCAAATGTTGATGCACCAATTGATTCATCAAATCTCGTTCTTGCAGACCAAGTTTCAAGTTCAGATTGGAGCAAGCATCTCTATCCTCTATTCCCATCTGGTTAGGATCATGGCCATAGAGAACTCTGAATGGGGTAGTACCCAATGAAGAATGATAAGAGCTATTGTACCAAAACTCGGCATAGGCCAACCATTTGGACCATTTGGCGGGACAGGCATGAGAGAAGCACCAGGAGAAAAGTTTCAAGGCAGCGATTGACCCTCTCGGTCGGCCATCGCCCGAGGGTGATAAGAAGTGCTCATAATCAAATCAACCTTGAGCAATTTGAATAATTCCTTCCAAACTTTCTTGGCAAAGCATCTATCCTGTCGACAAAGATTACCTTAGGAAGCCCATGCGGTTTGTAAACATTTTGGAGGTAAATCATGGCCACTTGGAATGCGTAGAGTAAGGATGGGGACAGTGGAATAAAATGTGCATATTTGGAGAATTTGTCAACTACAACCCATTATCTTTGTTATAAGAAACCGACACAGGAAGACCTTCAACAAAGTCCATTGTCACAGTTTGCCATGCGCCTTCAGGAATTGGCAGTGGAGCTAAAAGTCCAGGGTATGCTACTCTTTCAGATTTTGCCTGTTGGCATATAGTGCCTTTGGGCCACAAAATCTTGCACATCGGCTTTAAGTTTCTTCGAGGCAAACATTTTCTTCACCTTCATGTATGTTGCCTCAATACCCGAGTGTCCACCACCTGGACTAGAGTGTAAGGCATGTAATATTTTTCGGTTGTAATGTAGGGCAATCTCCAATCCAGATTCTGGACTTATAATAGATCAAACCATTTTTTAGATGAAATAGTCCTGATGGGGATGTGATAGTGAGTTCTTGCAGCAACTTGATGGTTTTGGGATCAGTAGTATATGATTCTTTGTACTTCTTCAAGCCATGTGGGGTGAGCTCTGAGAGAGAGCAGTAAGTTCATGTTCCTCGGCATGTGTGGCTCGGATAAGGCATACGCCACTCGTTGTCAACTCCTTTCTTATAGACTATCTTGTAAGTGAGTCCCAAGAGTTTAGTTAGTGCCTTATCTTTGCCAAGGAGTAGATAGCCCTCGATCATCCAAATGAATCAAACTCTTCGATCGGTTCTAATAACAAATTCAGCATGCATGAGATAAGGTCTCCAATGATCTTTTGCCGGTAAAATTGCCAT
Source organism: Hyparrhenia diplandra (assembly GCA_015847255.1). NCBI lineage: Eukaryota > Viridiplantae > Streptophyta > Magnoliopsida > Poales > Poaceae > Hyparrhenia > Hyparrhenia diplandra. Next base: position 90,769 of record JADLZK010007961.1, read on the forward strand.
ACATTCTTTTTCATAGGTTGATAATCCTTGTGCTTTTGGCCCAAGAGAGCCTGGCCGACATAAGCCACGGGATGGCCATCCCGAAGTAAAAGCGCCCCAATTGCCTTGTCGGATGCATCGGTTTCAAGTATAAACTGCTTTGTAAAATCGGGTAGCACCCGATCTGAGGGGCTGTGATTAGTGCATGTTGTAGAGCCCTAAATGATTCCTCTTGACATTGGTCCAAATATATTGGTGACCTTTCCTGAGGAGGTTGGTTAGGGTTTCTTTGAGGTAGCCAAAATTTCTCACAAATTTCCTATAATATCCAGCCATACCGGGAAACTCCTCAACTCTTTGGTGATTTGTGGGGCTGGCCATGTTGCTATAATCTTAACTTTTTCTCGGATCGTAGATACCCCATCAGCACTAATCACAAAGCCAAGATAGTGAAAGCTGTTGCCTTGCAAAGAAACATTTGTTGAGCTTGACATAGAATTCATGTTTTTGTAGTTACGCCAATACCGGTGCAAGGTGTTCCAAATGCTCGGATAGAGACTTCTTTGTAGATCAGTATATCATCGATAAACACCACTACAAATTTTCTCAAAAATGAGGCTAACAAATGGTTCATAATGGCCTGAAATGTTGCTGGACCACCAGTTACCCCATAAGGCATAACCCTGTACTCGTAGTGCCCATTATGTGTTTGAAAGGCTGTTTTATACTCTTCTCCCTCAGCCATCTTGATCTGATGAAAACCAGAGCTCAAGTCCAATGAAGTGAACCATTTAGCACCACCGAAGTTCATCAAAGCGGTTCATCTATCACTTTGGAAGTGGATACTTGTTTTTGATTTGTATGAGCATTGAGTCTTACGTAGTCGACACAAAGGCGCCAATCCCCGTCTTTTTCCTAACAAGAGTCTTGGAGGCAAATGGAACCGACACTTGGTCGTATCATACCCTTTTGTAGTAGCTCTTTAACTTGTTTCTCAATTTCAGTTTTTTCGAAATGGGTTATATCTGTAGGGCCTTAACCTAAATGGTTTGCCCCGGGCATCAATGGAATCTTATGATCAAATGCTCTTTGGGGTGGAACACACAGGAATTGGTTGAAAGACTTCCTTGTATTGAGCAAGTATTGGCTGCTTTGCTTGAAGGTATATCAACTGTCTTGGGAGTATCTTCCACAAGCATTGAACGTAACATATACATGATGGAATTTTGCTCATGCATCAAGTATGTAGTTGGAATGGTGTGGGAGTTCCCATTTTTGCATTGGGTTGAATTCCACGAGCTTGATACTGTCACCTTGGTATTCAAATTGAATCCACTTTTTCTTTCCAATGCACATTCATGGGGTTATACGGTGAGAGCAGTCCATACCAAGTATGACATCATACCCATTCGGAGGAATGATTTTAAAATCATGCTTGAAACTATTGCCTTGAATACCCCACACACAATCAACTAATTCATGTGAGCAATTTAGGACTTCTCCATTGGCTACTTGTACGAAGCGAGGCTTGTCCGGAGGTTTATGATCAGCAAACTCACGAGCTAAGTGGTGGCGACAAAGCAATGTGAACTGCGAGAATCAAGTAACATAAGGACTTCTTTATCGGCTATATAACCTCTGAATCTAATGGTCATGAAACTCTCAATGCCTCTTACGACTTGGGGTGATAATTCCATACACTCCTCATCGGATTCGACTCAACTTCAAGAGCAAAAACAGGGGATGAGTATCATCGGTAATCACTTGCCATACCTCTTCCATGGCGTTCAAGGAGGCTGTAGATGCACATTGGTGAGATGGGTTCCACTTGTCACCACATTTAAAGCATAAGCCCTTAGACTTCTGTAATTCTTGAGGCGCAATCTTTCATTACTTGAGTCTTTGTCTTGTTGTCAACAGGCTTCTTTTCTTCAAGTATGAGCAAGCGGTGTTCTTGGAAGAAAACCGAGGGGGCTTCCGCAATTCCCGAGAGTACTTCTTTGTGTATCCAGAGAATTCAGTTCTTCTGGGATCCTTGCTCTTGAGTCCAAAGCATTGCCTCTTCTGTATAAGAGCCAAAGAACCGCGGATATCCAAATCGGGTGGCCTATGTATCATAATTACAAAGACAATTTCTTTCTTTAAACCATCAACAAAGCGGTTGGTAATGACGTAAGCGAGAAAATTGGGTTCATGTATCAACGGTTGGTGGACTATTTCTTTGAAACATTCTATGTACTCGGGATTGTTGTGGTCTGTCTAATATGGAAGAAGTGTCTAAGGATATGATTATGTTCATCCCTATCAAACTTAAGGCAAGCTAGTGAGGTAAATTCCACCCATGTCATAGTATCTGTACTAGGACGTAATGTATGTAACCAAAGCTGGGCAGTGCCAGAGCAATGCATAGTGGCTATTTTCACCCAAAGAGATCTATCTACACCATAAACAGCATAGTAAGTTTCAGCATTCTTAATCCAAAGCTTGGGATTAGTGCCATCAAACTGTGGAAAAGGGTAATCAGGCAGAGCACAACGTGGTATAGCTGTCATATTGGCAGCAAAACTGGGGGAAAATTGGGTGTGGCCGATGGGTGGAGGATAGACAAAATTGGAGGTCGTATGACTAGAACCAGCCTTAATAGCAGCAGTAACAGATTTGAGAGTTTGTTTCACACCTGACATTTGATGTTGGTCCGGGGCGACGATATACACCGCCCCGAAACCAGCCACGCCGTGGTCTAACGACCCAGTCGCCGTCCCATCGGGAGAACTCCGAGGCGGCGGAGTACGGCGGCTTGGATGAGGAAGGCGGTACATTCACCTTCGGCACCCACCGAGAACGCCCGCTTGGCGATGGTCACGGAATCTCCTTCAATGAGTTCCGCTTGAGGTAGCCGTTGCAGAGTCTCATTCACCTTGGTCTCCAGCGACTGCACGACGGTCTCCAGCTCTTCAACTCGGCTGTCGATCTTCGGCTTCCAACTCTGGTACTCATCCTTGAGCGATGCCATCTCCTTGAAGGACCCCTTGAGATCCTCAATCCCCGTCGCGTTGGAGGTAAGCATGGCCAGGATCTGACCATACTGCTCCTCCGGTGTTGCCTTCGCCATAGTCCTTCGGGTCAGGTACCGATGGACAGATTCCGATGCCAGGGTTTGCGCTCGCCACAAGCCTACTCGCGTGCTTAGGAATTACGGGGAAATCAACCCGGCGACAGCAGCTCACTGCCGACAGGGATCTCGGTCCGACCTGAAGCTTTTGCAGAGCTAGCCGATGGGATCTGGAGCCAAATTCTTCCCCGAAATCGGAACCGAGCTGATACCACTGTAACCGTACTACTAGGATATCTTGGATAACTTGAGGTAGAGTCTAGTTCATCGAGCACTCGGGCGATCGCCGAGCCTCGCCGCCCGCGACCAACCGGCTCGGTTCAGAGAACACAACTCCAATCTCGAATCCTAACGGACGGGGGATCAACCCCTTTTACGGCAGCGATGCCGGCCCGTTACATGGGCTTGCGGAAAGGAAAAGCAATGATAAAGCGTAAGTTGGGCGCCATGGTCTTTAGGCCCAATCGAGCGCTTGATGAAGCGGGCGTTAAACTGCGGTTCCTCTTGGGTCGCTTTCCCTCTCCGGAGACCTTTTGCTTCAAATGCGCCTTCACTCTCCTCGGCTTCTTGAGTTCCACCATCGGTATGTATGGTGGACAGGTGTACGGGGCGGCGTTCGTGAAGCTCCTCTCGGAGGAGCAGCTGGTCTTGGCCGGGGCGAGGCTGCGCGCAAGAAGCGATAAGGTCACGGGAGGAGCAGGCGGCGTCACGCCCCATCGGTCCTACTCCTCATACACCCCGGCGTCCTGCGGGTGAGGCATGCAGCTCCGTCGAGCTTCGATGCTGCTTCTTTTTTCCATTGAGCCATTGTCGTAGTAGTCTACAACTACAAGCATGAGAGTGAGAGATGCTTTTGTCTGGTTGCAGGAGAACTCCACCGAGGTGCCACCGAGCCCGGCGTCGTGGTGCAGCAGCCCTCCCGACGAGATGAGAAGGGGAGGCTAACCGAGCCCTGTCTCGCGATTGGAGGGACCCTTCAGCGAGCACCGGTCTCCCCGGAGCGGCGGCGGCGGCGACCGATGCGTGTGACGGCGAGGGCCGGCGAATGGATGAGGGAGGTTGCGTCGTCGCCGTTCTCGCCCCGTGACCGTGAAAAGAGGAAAGGCAGAAGGGTAAAACGGATAAGAAAGAATGCGTAAACAGTCAATTTGGACCTCAGAGCATTTTAGCAGGAGAGCGACGCTTGAGAAGGCCAAACGAGCGAAGCCCAAAAACTTAATGGCATTTGGACGAAACTCATTCTTGGCGCGGACAAAATAGCCAATTTCTCTAGTATAATAATACTGCAGAATGCGCCCCATGTGGCTATGAGGCCAAGCTGCTCTAAATTGAATCAGTGGCGAAAGGATTTACATCTGTGTCAGCGAAAAGGCCCTATTAGTATTATCCTAAAGACGCCAAATCCAAATACTACCCTCTCTATTATAAATTATGACATTTTGCGTTTTCTACAATACAAAGCTTTCGTTATGCACTTAGATACACCATGTTTCTCTGAGATAACTAGTAGTACACTCCTACATAATACAGATATATAATGACCAATTCATTGTGACTTAATATCAGACGATCCCATTGCATTAAAAATTTGGTACTTTGGCTCCTTACAGATTGCAGAAACTAAAACCTTGTTACCGTCATAGATCTTGGTGAAGTGTTTCCAGCATGCTGCGCCCCCGCTCCTGGATTCAACAGATGGCCCAGCGCCATCATTGTCGTTGCTGTTGCCGGTGCCGGTGGTCGAGTCTCCGGCCCGCCGTCTTCGTTGCCGGTGCCGGTGGTCAGAGTCTCTAGACCATCAATATTGTGGTCGTCGATGCCATCATCTCCCGCACTTGGGGAAAGCTGATGGCGTGGATTGAGATCGGTGACGGTGACCGTCTCATTTACTGGAGGTGGAGGACTAAGTCGGGGTCTCTTGTGTGCCATTGTTTTTTATCTCATTCTACTTCTACCACTATCATGCGTTGTATTTTTCCTCATTTTCCAGACTCGACGAGAAGACCAAGACAAACTGGTTATATATAGTCTAGGCAGTAGGCACCGTGTCCATGTATGGGAAGTGAACGTTAGTTTTGCTTCCTTGATTGGTTGTTTCCTTGACTGCACGTTGATTGATGATCGTTTCCTTCTTGACTGATCGTTGCCTTGCACATGGATTGCTTGTTTTTCCTTCACTGATTGTTGCCACGGGCCGACATCGTGCTTACGTGCTATTTTCGTGTCGTGCCAGCCCAAGCACGGCCCAAAATACGGGCCGGGCCGTATAGCCCATCGTGCGAGATAGGCATGGCACGGCTCCCGCATTCGTGTCGTGCCAGCACGGTCCAAAATATTTCGTGCCGTGCCGTGCTTCGGGTCGTGCCAAAGGACCGTGTCACGGCACGCCCAAAAAAGCACGGCCCAAGTCCCGGCTCTAGTTTGCTACTGCACCAATGCCTCTGCCAGTAATTAACATGGAAGCATTTCCTCTGGCCTAATAAACAACACTCCTAGTAGGTGTACATACTAATAGCATGTCAGGGTGACTTTACTTCAGAGGCCCTGGCTGGCTCTTGTCTTCTTATAAGTAGCTCGGCTATATACAAGCAGGATCGCGCTCTCCTATATCTTACTATGCTCTGGTAGTCGTGGGTAAGTGAGAGCAACAGATCAGCAAAAAACTGCCATGTTTTGCGACAGGATCGGAAGGCACCGGGATAATCTATATATCACCAAGAAACAGGAAGTCAGCGCACAAAGCAGAGTATTCAAGAAAAGTCAAGGACTACATTTTTTTTTGACAACTAAGTCAAGGACTACATTGTCTATCTATGTGTGCTAGTTAGGTCATTCACGTAAATTGAGCAGCGCGTGCGCACGCTTCGGTAATCAGTGTCGTCGCCTGCAGTTTCGTCATCAATCGGCGTACAGTAGGTGCAAAAGCGTCCATGCTACTGTTCTTATCATTGCTACTGTCTCTGCTGGATGGGTATGGTGTGCTCATGTACTGTTGTGTTATCCATCGGACCATCTTTTTGAGTTTAGGACTAAAAATACTGTCAAGGTGCACAGGCAGAACCTTGTGGGAGGCTTAGGCTCCGGCTCCTCTTGGCTTACAATCTTAATGAAGATTTATGTATTTTTATTTGCAACAAACACAAAATTGAAACAAAGTATATTTTTTTTATTATTTGCATGTCTAGCTAAACAGTTTATTAATTTGAGGAGCTAGATATTCTTACTTTGGATCCAGACAAATCTCAGCTATCACCGAGTTTTAACTTATAACCATCACATGCAGTAACACACATTCTTAGGAAAAAATTAACCTCTCAAAGTAAGGAAGACAGATACATGTCTAGGGCTCAACTCTGTAAATGGTCGGACTGGTTAAGAAAAATGTCGACCTCTATTAATCATTTATAGAGGTTGACATAATTAGACGGACACCTCTATTAATCATCGATTCAGAGGCGATCACCTTAAAGCGCCCATCTTTGTAAATTGATTTTCATAATGAAGGCAACTATTATAAGAGTAAATCTCTAAAGATTGATTAATAGAGGTAGACATCTTAAGAGGTCTGCGCCTCTATAATAAATAGTTACATTAAAAACTATTTATGGCTTCTTCATGGATGAAGAAGAACTTTATATCAAAATTATAGTTCTCAACGCAATCTAAAAGTTTATAGTTTTATTTTAAATTTTTCCTAAACCCAAAATATTGTTACAAGTTTACAAATTTGAAATCTAAAATTTCAAATTGTCCAATAACCTTGAATGTTGACATGTTCAATACTAAAGTTAGAGTTCTCAATATAATATGAAATTTTGCAGTTGAAGTTTTTATTTTAAGTTATTTAATGTTTGTTTGGTTCTCTGAAACCATGAACAGAAGCGGGGTAGGAATCTTAACACGTCCGTCACTATTAATTCTATAAACGGCATTAATATATATAGATACCAGCATCAAGGTACCCACCTTTGTTAATCGATTTACAAAGACAGGTATGCCAACCGCCTCTGTAATAGGAACTAACAGAGATCATTTGCTAAAGGTAAACGTCTTGTCCATCTCTAAAATTTAAAAATGTTCATCTTCGAAAACTTTTCTCCACATATATTAGTGACACGTACGGCCTGCTATCTGGAGTTGCACTGCTGGCTAAATGAAGGTTATGATTAAGAACATGAAATGTGTGCAGGCTTCCTCATAAAAGTTATGTCTTGGAAATATGTTATTTTGGAAGCTGGTTGTCAAGAATAAATAGCAATTATAGTCGATAGGATCAATCGAGACTAATATAATTTAACTGCAGAGATCTGGTCGATCGTACACACATGACCATCAACAGCATCACATGGTGGCATTTATATTTCACGCTCGCCAGCTTTAGTTGGCACTACATATATATATACCGTATCGACTAGTATTAGGTAGGGCTGCTAAGGCTGTGTGTGGGTATATATATATGGAGAAAAAAGATCGCTTGATCTCCTTGCTTTCGTGTTCATCTCTATATAGATATACCATACACAAGCGTGATCCATTGTTGCTGCTTCTTCACCTTCGTGCTTGCACACTAGCAGTAGTAGTCGTCAAATATCGCCTCTAAGAAGCGCTCACGCGCACGAGAGGAGGAATTGCAAGCTAGTGGTTTGTTGGGACTTGGGAGTGGGAGGCATCAGGATAGTTGATTTGAGGCCACCGTCACGAACACACAGACATGGCTGGAATTATCGCGCTGCGTATATCAACACGGCGGGACGCCCGGCAGCTCCACAGTGAGGAATGGAGCCATCCGGTGGGTATACGGTGTGCCTGCGGCTCGCGCTAGTATGCGGTGGGTCTCAAAGCCTCGGGCAGCAAAAATATCACACCTCGTGCAGTGCCATATTTTGTTTGTGCAGCCACCGGGCGTCTCCCTCCTGCTGATTCGTCAAATTTCAAATTACATATAGAGGCGATCGAGCGCTGGTGCACAACCTAAACAAGGACAAGAAGGCAATGCCGCACTCTTTCTCTAGCACAAGCGCCGAGATGCAAACCACTAGCAGAGAAACAAAGCACAACAAAGTGCTTTTTATTCAAGGTAGATATATTTTAGAAAGCGTGGTGATGGCTCATGAACTAGTACACAGTCTACACAAATCTAGGACTCCTGGGCTTATTCTTAAGCTAGATTACGAAAAAGCATATGATAGAGTTAGTTGGGAGTTCCTTTTTGATACTCTCATTTCTAGAGGGTTTAATTAGCCCTGTCTGGGTAGGATGGACAAAACAAGTGGTAGTGGGAGGCTTTGTTGGAGTCTGTGTGAATGGAGAAGATAGTTCCTTCTTTAAAACAGGTAAAGGTCTGAAGCAAGGTGATCCCATCTCACCCCTTCTCTTTAATTTAGTTGGAGATGTGCTTACTAAGATGCTACAGAAAGGTGCTGAGAGTGGAATTATCAAAGGAGTGGCAGAAGATTTTAGAGTAGGGGGTAATTATATCTCTGCAATATGCAGATGACACAATTTCTGTTCTCTAGAGTAGAAGATGGATATGTGAAAAACTTGAAGGGTATTCTTATGTGGTTTGAACAATTGTGCGGTATGAGGATTAATTTTAACAAGAGTGAACTGATCCCTATGAATGTAGATCGGGAAACTGTGCATAGATTAGGTCACTTATTTTCTGTCCTATTGGAGAGCTACCTATTAAGTATCTAGGTGTACCTCTGTATTTTGGGAAACTTAGGAGGGAAGATATACAACCTTTAGTTGACAAATTGTTGAAGAGTATGTCAGGATGGAGAGGAAGATTACTATCTTCGCTGCTAAATTAGTTTTAGTCGAGCATGTTTAGCTAGTATCCCAATTTATTTCTTGTCTTTCATCAAGTTCCCTAAATGGGCTATTAGAATTTTAAATTCTCATTTAGCTAACTGCCTACGGAATGATGAACCTGAGGCAAGAAAGTTCCATTTAGCAAATTGGGAGAGTGTTAGTATGTTGAAAGAGTATGGTGGTTTAGGAGTTCCCAATCTAAGAGACTTAAATGTTTGTCTTTTTAGCTTCTTGGTTAAAAAGGTATAATCTAGATGAGAATAAGATTCGGAAACAATTCCTAGATTTCAAGTATAGAACTAGCAGTCCAAATATCTTTGATAGTCCCACTATTGGAGCTTCTCAGTTTTTTAAGGGTATGATCTGGGCTGCTTCTGCAAAGCAAAGATGGGTTATAGATGGCTGATAGGGAATGGCGAGAAAATGTAAATTCTGGGAGGATAATTGGTTAGGTTCCTCCAGTTTAGCAATTCAGTATTGGGAAATATACATTTTAGTAAATGAGAAGAATGGGACTGTTGAGTCTCTTTGGGATGGCATAGAGCTTAAGTGTACCTTTTCGAAGATGTTTTGATAACAGGCTTCTTAACCTTTGGTTGGAAGTAGTACAATTAGCTTCAACCATTACTTTTTCTAATGAGGAAGACACTTTAATTTGGCAGTTTGACTCTAAAGGGGTGTACTCATCTCAATCTTTGTATAAGGTCATTAATTTTAGAGGGATTGTTCTAGTTCACATCCCTGCTCTGTGGTCTTTGAAAATTCCTCCTCGAGTTCATTTTTTTCCTGTGGTTACTATCTAAGAACAAGCTATTGACTAGAGATAATCTTGCTATTAGGAAGAATATTGATGATGTTTCCTGTTTGTTCTGTGGTGAGCATGAGTCTACGTACATCATCTATTTTTTGACTGTGTGGTAGCTAGGCTAATGTGGAGTCAAGTTTCTAAAGTTTTTGGGTTTCAAGTAGGTGCTGATTATATTTCCATAGGCACAAAATGGTTAAGCAATAAAAGGTATATGGTGGTTAATATCTTTTTGTGCAGCAGCCCCGTGGGGGCTCAGGAAACTAAGAAATAGTTTGTGTTTTTCAGGGTATACTTTGGAAGAATGGGGGTGTGTTGCTACTGAAGGTAGCGGTCATCTTTGGAGGGCTGGGCTGCACTTGTGTCCCGGGGAACATGGTCGGGAATACCGGACCGAAGTTGGACAAGCTGAAAAGATTGGCCACAGGTCCACAAAGGCTGCACTGGGCTAAACAGCTGAAAGACGGCCTGATGGCTTACTCTTCCAGATGGGAAACAATTGAGTACTGAAGCACCGGTGGAAGTTGCCACTATGCTCACTGATGATTTCGTGATGGCAATGAAGGAGGGAAAGTGGATTGACTTCTCTTCCCAGAAAGCGGCGTGGAGGATGTGAGAACCTGTTAGAAGTGCTGATGGTTGTTTCAGTTTTTGCTTTAGTTGTTTGGATTAGGTTCTGGGAGCATATGTGCTCAATCTGAAAAAACAGCTGTGGCTGCGATGTATTGAACTTTAACGTCTATGGTCTTTGCAATAAAGGCCGGGGGCCACCCTTGAACTCAAAAAAACAAAGCTTCTATATCCCAGGTGTATTTGTTTCATGTAATATGTTGGATGGGCTTGTCGATCGGTCTGTCCATTTCCTATGGATGTATGTTTAGCTGAGAGTCAAGCTGGGCCAGAGACTCTCTCAGAGAATGGACCACGAACATACCCTCAACTGGGGGATGATCGACTAACCACTTAGAAACATACCATCTTCATTGCAGTCAAAGCTCCATTTCTTGCGCACTCGATATCTGTGACATTGGCGTCAAGCTCCGGTGATCACTACTCCGATCCCCTTTGATGCTGACCTGTAGAGGCGCATCTCTTCTTTTGAGTCCGGCCTAGCCAATTTCGAGACGACACAGATCCTATGACATCTCTTTACATCTTGGTGCTCAAGTGTAGACATGATTTCTTATCTAAGAAACCATTCTCTCTCTTATATAGTTTTAATTTTAATACTATATTATCTATTTCTTAGTCGGCACTCTAATATAGAAAACATATAAACCCTAAATAAAGGAGTACTGATGGATCGTCCATGTGGACCTGCGGTGTCCATGCATGCATGTCTGGTCTCTAAGTCTATTTAGAGACGCCCTTTGAGCTGGTGGAGCATTCGTGAGACCTTGCAGACTATCCATGTGATCATTGCAGAACACACATGTGTCTCTGGTGGGTCAAGTGTTGTGCTCGTGGACTGTTGTGTCATCCCTCGGACCATCTTTTTTTTTGAGTTTAAGGCTAAAAATACTGTCAAGGTGGAGTGCTTAACCTGACCTCTTCGCAAAGGTGAAGGGAGGGCAGATCGATGGACCCATGCAACATCGCGACTCATATGGGGCAGGTAGCAGGCTGGAATCGAATTGGATCAGCACTGGCGCCGAACTCATTTGGAGCTGCGCCTATGACGACAGTGGATGATTCTTATGGGCCCATCGACTACTGAATTTGACACAAAAATAATTTTTTCACCTTTTAATAATAATTCTAATTAAATATTCTAATGGACTTCTAACTCTTGAACTATTTTTACACTGCTTTTTGTGTGTGTGTGTGTGTGTGTGTGTGTGGGGGGTCTGGAGTAACGCCTCTAAAATTGAGGGGGATAAGAACCCTAAATAAATGAGTGTCAATTCCTTTTTTTTAGGTGTATTTTTTTTTATCGAGGGTAAAACTGTACATTCATAATTGTAATATAATGTTTTGACTACTATAGTTAGGATTTATGATTCAAGTAGTATAGTTGGATGAATATTTTCAAGTAGTATAGTTAGCATTTATGATTCAAGGGTCTACCCTCCTCGGCGTTCTCCGAGTTTCACTCCAGCCTAAAAACGTAACCGGTGGCTAGTTGTGGCTACTGGGGGGGGGTGGCGGCGGCGCTGTGTGTTGCTTAATTTCTTCGATTGTCCAGTCTTGATCTCCGCTACACCGGTAGTTCGGGACTGCAGGGGGGTGTTAGTGTATATCTGTAAAGGGTATGTGTAGAGGCCAATAGAGGTCAATGTACAGCCAACTATATACCCGCCCTTCTAGGGTTTGGAAGAATACAAAGGAAACATTATCCTCTAACAATAAGGATACACATGATACGTCATCGTTTGAGGTCTATGCTCATTAGATATATAAAGATTATCGCTTTCTTATATAAAAACCTTGGTCAATGTTCAATAATAGTTAAACTTACGAATCCCTCTCAGGTCTCAGCTATGTAACATTTTTTTAACGCAAAAAGACTGTGGGAGAGATCCCCACAGTATGGATTTTCATTAAAAATTTAAAGAACAGTTACAGAATACTCCCTCCGTTCCAAATTGTAGTTCACTTGGCTTTTCTAGATCCATTTCTTTTACCATGTATCTAGACATAGTGTATAACTAGGTGCAAAGCAAAATCAATGTATCTAGAAAAGCCAAAGTGAACTACTGGAACAGAGGGAGTACATTACAGAAAGGATTTAATTGAAAGCATCTAACCATACACAAAAGCTTGACCTCATGCCAACTTTGAAAATAACTGATTGCAGGAGACACTGAGATTTAAAGTTTGTTATCCAAAGATTTAGGCTTGGCTCTCTTTGCTGGAATACTTTGTCGTTCCTCAGTTTCCAGAGTTCCCAAGCAGCTGCCAGTGCTACCTCAATGGAGCAAGGGATGGCGTGTGAGTGGTTCTAGCATTCTTTATCCTGTCATGAAGTTGCAGGTTCATATCCCAAGTGATCCCTATTCTCTGCCAGCAGGCCTGAGCAAACGGGCACTCAAAAAATAAGTGATCAACTGTTTCGACTACATCAACATTACACATGATGCAAAAAGCTGTACCATGTACCTAAATTATTAGTGATGGAATGTCCAGCTCTGTAACTTGTTCTCTTTTGTTTGTATTTCCTTTTTCTCTCTCTCTCTCTTTTTAATAATTTCCAATTGGGGTCTTGACCCCTCTGTTTCATAAAAAAAATCCTAAATGAAAAATAGAGCAGCACACATTTTTTTTTTAGATAAAGGAAAATATATTCGGCCGGTCATCCGAGGATGCATCAGGCCAACAAAATTACAACTGAAAACCAGTGTTACAGGTAAGATCAAAGTCACCCGAAAACACTGGTGCACTTTTAAAAAATTAAACAACTAAAATTCAACCACCATTGGAGACTCGGAGACTCCGTGATATCGTGAAACCGGGCAAAAGCATAAAGCCCCATAGGCGTGTGCGATGAGCCGCCACCTTGATGCCGGGCGCCGGCCCGACATCCAAGGGATCTTCCACCAGCGGCGTCTCCAACGAGAAGATGACATCCAAAGACGCCATCGCCGCCCACCCAACTCGGGTGTAGGTTTTCACCGTAGAGATCGGTCCACTTGAAAGACAGCGCCAGCAGCGAGGAAAGTGGCGCCCTCGGGCCACCGCCCGCCGAAAGTAGTGAGCAACCAATGCCATGTCCCCCGGGGGCCACGCCGTTTCGCCAACCGCCGGCGATGTGCACCGTCGCCGAAATACTGAGATCTTGAAAATGCCGACATCCACCGCCATCCTCGTTGTCCCTTTCCACGACACCTCCACCTTGACGAACTGTGGAAGCCACCATGGCTGGCCACCGGGTTTATCCCCGATACGGCCAACCTAATTGCTTCACCGTCGCCGCCATACGAGAACACCGCCACCATGGTCGACGTCATCGCAACGCCCATCGCCCCGAGTCGCCGAATCAGCCCGCGACCGGGTTCTCGAACTCCCGGATATGGGCGGACGATCGCGCCACCATGGGGTAGGATTCACCTCCGCCCAAATCCCTGCGCTCCACTGCCACTGCCGCGTTGTCCGCATCGCCTCCAAATCCCCAGCCCAGAAGACACCAGATCCAGCCTCTAGGGTTGAGGATCCGATGTCCCACGCCGCCGCCATGAACGCAGCTGCAGACACCAAGGATCCGGCCTGCACGCCAGTCCCGCCATCCAGACACGAAGAACGCCCGCTGCGCCACGCCGAGGAAGAAGGGGAAGACGGGGAGACAGCATCACCGCCTCCACCTTGCGCCGGCAGGTTCGGCCGGTGCCGCCAGCGGCAGGGAGGCGAAAGCACGCCGCCGAGCACCACGCTGCTCGCACAAGATGCGGATCGCCGCGCCGCCAAACACCACCGCATGCCGCCAAACGGGAGGGAGCCCCGCCGCCGCCATCCCGAGGGCCAGGCGGCCTTGCCGACGGCGTGGCTGAGGAGTGGAGGAAGGGGAGGGGCGGTGGCTAGGGTTTGCCGCCGCCCGAAGTCGCCCGCATGGGGAGCGGGGGCGTTCGTGAAGAAAACACATGCAACTGACCAATCAATAAATAGCAATTATACTCGATAGGAGCGATCGATAGTAATAATTTAACAGCAGAGATTTGATTTCAAGTGCACATGACCATCAACAGCATCGCATGGTGGCATTTATATTTCACGCTCGCCAGCTTTATTTGACACTACATATGTACCATAGCGACTAGTATTAGGTAGGCTGCTAAGGCTGCGTGTGTATATATATGGAAAAAGATCGCTTGATCGGCTTATTGCTGCTGCTTCTTCACCTTCGTGCTTGCACGTACACTAGCAGTAGTAGTCGTCTAGTATCGCCTCTAAGATGTGCTCGCATGAGAGATGGAATTGCTAGCTGTTTGTTGGGACTTGGGAGTGGGAGGCATTAGGATAGTTAATTTGAGGCCACTGTCACGAAGACACAGACATATCCTGTGTGATCCCGCGAAATATATCAAAACGGCCGGATGCCCGGCCCAGCAGCTCCCCAGCATGTGAATCACCAGCTGCTACCGGATGAAAAGTTGGACCAGGAAGAAATTCTGGCCGAAGACTGAGAAGCAATGCTAGTGGTTAGTGCAACATGGGGGAGCCTTGAAGATCTTCAAAACTTAATTTGTATTGTCTCATGCTGGCTGGACCCTGTGTGTTTTAAGTCTTGTAACATGAGTACGTAGTTTTGGCCTTTGTGTGATCAGTTAGCCCTTTTTTCATGTTGCTTTCTGGTTTGAACAGCATCTGGGTTGTTGCAGGATGGCTTTCTTGATAGACCTGTCTAGGTGGAGGAGCTTTTGTGCTCGTTTTCAGTTTGATGGACGTTGTCAGTAGAGGTTCTGGGCTTCATTGCCGTTTTCTAGATGCTTCTGTAAAAACTCTTGAATGTTGTGTATTTCCGTTATCCTTTGTTAATGGAAATGGGGTTTCCGGGTTAGAAAAAAACAGGGGTGATCGAGCGCTGGAGCAAAACCTTCACAAGGAGGCACTGCGGCTGGCAATGCTGCACTCTTTGTCTAGCACAAGCGCCGAGCTGCAGCCCAATGACAGCCCAACACTAGCAGAGAAACAAAGCTTCTATATCCCGGGTGTATTTGTTTCCTGTATGAAAATATGTTTTTTTTTCTGAAAGATCCGTTTTACCGGCTCTCATTGATAACTAGAAAGCAATTTATGTACAAGGCAGTCAACGTTGCAAGAACCACCACGAAGACGAAGTCTATCACGCAACACAACAAAGCAAATGATGACCCAACTAGGAAAGAGAGACCGGAGCTCGTGATGCGGGAGTCATGGAAGGTCATCGTTGCCCGGCTCGAGCATAACGCAAGGGCAGTTCCGACTTCCGACCTCACGCCGCCCGCCAGACATCACGACCGAAGCGAATCCGCCAACGGCCTTTATGAAGGTTACGACGCCGCCGCCGCTCTCCCAAAAATGGAGCGGGCTTTCACCCGTGAAAGGATGCCGGGACGCGACGCCCCCAAGAGGGAAAGCGGCGCCCTCGGGCATCGCCGCCGACGGGCTTTCGCCCAATGCATCCCAAAGATAGGCACCGCCCCGATGCCGATCCCAAGATGCCCGCCGCGTCGTTCTTTGCCAGCCATCCCGCACAAGCCAAATTTCGAGAGGTAGTGGCGCACCGCCACGATAGCGGCCGAAGCCGAAGTCAGCCACCCCCCTCGCACTACTACAGAATTGTACATCACTGCTGGGCTCCAACCCCCCTTCTCTGCCGAAAATTGAACCGGCAGAACCAAAGCGGTAGTGATGTGGGGTTCGAAACACTGCCGGGTCAAAACACCGGCGGTGATTTGAGGCAACACTGTTGGGTGTCAATATGACCCGGCAGAATGACTTCAAAATAACACTACCGGTTTGTAACGGGCCGATAGTGTTGAGGAACAAAACACTTTCGGTTGTGTATCGTAAGTAAAGAATTACGTCGGCGCGCGTCAACCGACAGAGATGTTTATGATTACACTACCGGTTATAATTGCAACCGAAAGTGTTGGTTGTGCCTACACCGCCGAGTTGTTTCAAACCGATAGCGTTGAAGAGTCGCACTACCGTTTTTTTACGTCCGACGGTGATTGCTATGTCAATAGTGCCGGTTTGTTATAGCCGACAGCATTAGAAAATTAGAACGACGGGTAATTACAAGAACGTAGAATGTCGATTTATCCACAAAACATTATCATAATCACATGGCCACATCACATGGTCTTGGTCAGCAGACCAAGTAGTCTAACCGTTACAATAGCTCACAAGTTTAGATTACAGGGTCTTGGTCAGCAGCCATGACATCGAACAGATACTGTTAGCTCACATATTCAGATCTCTCACAACATCAACAAGGAACTACAAGTAGTCTATTGATATCTTTCTGGCCTATCTGACACACAAACACTACAGTCTTTGCAATGGAAAATCGTCCCTGCTTTTTGTCAATACCTCATCTTTGATGAATTTGGCCAGCTCCTCTTGCGATCTTCTGCTGGTGGTGCTTGCATTTCATCTTATTTGTCATTCAGAAAATATATATGAATTAGTAGATCATTTTATTGAATTATTTAAAAACTAAATGAATTGGGGAGTATACAAACAGTTTTATCGTGTTGTGTCGTATTCCCGCAGAGGAATTTAAACATCGCCCACATTACATAGTAATCACACTGATCGTTCGTCGGTGGCTGCTCTAACCGAGGCACATTTTCCCCATTCTATCAACATTGAACGGGACAAATGAAGCCTTGAGTTTTTTTTTGTTGGACACGGAGCCACATTAAAAAGAGTGAATAGGGAAAAAAAATTAGAATGCACTATGAAGACATCAAGTTCAGATTAGTGGTCTAAAGACCTAACAAAAGAGCCTATATAGAGAGAGTTGAGCTTATATTGTCGGTTAGAAAAGTAGTAGTAGTAGAATATGGTTAGAATTCAATTGTGCCGGTCTCACAAGCATCAAATATATACTGTGGGTTAGAAAAGTTGAACCAAAATTTATTGAAAATTTTATGGTATTAGTTAAAGAGGTACACTATAATAAGGATACACATGATACATCATCGTTTGCGGTCGATGCTCACTTGATGTATAAACATTATCTCTTTCTTATATAAAACCTTGGTCAATCTTCGATAATAGTTAAACTTACGAATCCCTCTGAGGTCTCAGCTCTGTAACTTGTTCTCATTTGTTTGTATTTCATTTCTCTCTCTTTTTTTTAAATAATTTGCAATTGGGGTCTTGACCCCTCCTGTTTCATAAAAAAAAGAATCCTAAATGAAAACTAGAGCAGTACGCATGCAACTGACCAATCAATAAATATAGCAATTATACTCGATAGGAGCGATCGATACTAATAATTTAACTGCAGAGATTTGATTTCAAGTGCACATGACCATCAACAGCATCGCATGGTGGCATTTATATTTCACGCATGGAAAAAGATCGCCTGATCGGCTTATTGTTGCTGCTTCTTCACCTTCGTGCTTGCAGATACACTAGCAGTAGTAGTCGTCTAGTATCGCCTCTATAAGAGGTGTGTGCTCGCATGAGAGATGGAATTGCTAGCTGTTTGTTGGGACTTGGGAGTGGGAGGCATTAGGATAGTTAATTTGAGGCCACTGTCATGAAGACACAGACATATCTTGTGTGATCGCGCAATGTATAAGCCACGGGCAACGATAATATCACACCTTGCGCCACATTGCGTCTGTGCAGCAACAGTGCATCTCCCTCCTGCTGATTCGTCAAATTACATAGAGGTGATGCAGCGCTGGAGCAAAACCTACACAAGGGAGCAATGCGGGTGGCAATGCTGCACTCTTTCTCTATCACAAGCACCGAGCTGCAGCCCAACGACAGCCCAACACTAGCAGAGAAACAAAGCTTGTATATCCCGGGTGTATTTGTTTCATGTACGAGAATGTGTCCATTTCCTATGGATGTATGTTTAGCTGAGAGTCAAGTTGGGCCAGAGACTCTCTCAGAGAATGTACCATGAACATACACCCTCAAATGGGGACGACCAATGTTTATTCAGAGTTAAACCATGCATGCACACAAAGTTTTACAAAAATTATTGAAAATTTTATGGTATTGATTAAATAATAACTATAATAAAGATATACATCTAATGAGGTATCTTGTGCTGCTCATTTAATATCATAAACACTATCTCTTTCGAATAGATCGAGGGACCTAGTGCAAACTTCAATATGTAGTTTAACTTAAATTTTCAAAATCCACTGGAATATCCAAGACGAGAGAGTAACAAGCTTTTGTTACTACCGTGACCATCCTGCAGCACAAGCGACTGACCTATGAATAAATAGAAATGGTACTCGATCAGATCGGTCGATTTTAATGACTTAACTGCAGATATTTGATTACGAGTTCACATGACCATCAACAGCCATCACATGGCACATTAATATTTCACGCTCTCGCCTGCCTTGGCACAACATACCATAGCGACTAGTGCTAGGTAGCATCAGGGTATAAGGGTCTGCGTATATATATATATATATATATGGAAAAAAAGAACGCTTGATCTACTTCGTCTTCGTCTGTATAGATACTAGACACGTACACATGCGTGATCCATTCTTGTTCTTCTTCACCTTTGTCTAGCACACACGATCGATAGAAGGGATTGCTAGCTGCTTGTTGGGAGTGTGAGGCATCAGGAACGTTAGTTTGAGGCCACCGCCGTGCACAAAACCGACACAGTTTGTGTTGATGTGCTGGGCAACAATAATCTCCGACGTGGCTGGTTGATGCCTCACTCCTCCGTGTCATAGGGGGAAGTCCATAGGTGCTGGAGCTGCTGCAATTGCTTTAGCGGGAGCAGCTGTCCGGATTGGAACATTAGAGTGGTTCCAAAAGAGGCCGAGTCTTTGTTTCTTGCGAAGATTACATTGTGATTAGTTGCTGGGCTATAGTTTCAAGGCTGTTTTTTTGAAGGAAAGTTTCAAGGCTGTCAAGCCATTAAGTTTGAACTCGAATGTCATTTAGGTTTTGGTTATGTTAAGTAGAGGTATGGTAGATGGTTGCTAGATGAAATGCAGCATTGATGAGTGCTTGAATCTTGTAAAACTGGTAACCCTAGTGCCTAGGCCCTGGGTGTTCGTTAAGCTTTTAATAAAACCAGGTGAATATCTTTGGTCAAAAGATGTGGCACACTCTAGCACAAGCGCCAGCATTGCCCAACAATAGCATCTTGCTCGATCGGTGCGTTTGATGCATGGACTATGATCCATGTCCCCATCGCTTCCCTGTGTGTGGCTAAATTTCTTCTACCCTGCAAAGTCTCCTGATTTCTTCCGTTCTCCTAATGCAAAACTTATCTCAACATTTCATCAGCAGCATGCTTGTCGTGCTACAAGGTGGAGTGGTCAGGGATATAGAAGCTTGTCCAATTACACTACTATTATTTTTCGCTTGCCCTCATCGGTTTCTTGAGAGGATATTTCATCTCAATAGAAAAATAAACTGCAATTTTTTGATACTAGCAAAAATGCCCGTGCGTTCTTACGGGGTACATAATTTTATAGTCACATCACCTAGGCGACATGCAACGTTAGAATTTAGTCAATAATAATTTGCAGGTTATTCTTCATCTTAAAACCAAACTCTATAATAACATGTCTAGACGAAATGCAATTTTAGGATTTAGTCAATAATAATTTGTAGGTTATTCTTCATCTTAAAACCAAACTCTATAATAACATGTAGTATCAACGTATTAAAAAAATTCAGTTTTAGAACTGGATGTTCGGAACATGAATATTATAAATTTAGCTTTTTGCATGCTATGTCTCTTTGTCTTTTACGATTTTTTTGGGGGTGGGGTCAATGACCTGTGTGATTGAATTGGATTCACTTTGGTCACCTGATTTCAATTAAGAAGGTAGAAGGAAGTTTTAACAAAATCTATATGTTATATGTTGAGCTAGATCATTTCTGTCTACATTTTAATAATTATATTTTTTATACCCAGAAACTACATCTATAATAATTTGATAGCGTAATACTTTTTAGACAAAGATAAATAATTTGTTCTTAGAGTAATGTCTATGTGTTCCGCAAAAAAAAAGAGTAAATGTTTATGTCTTATTTATTTTTTGTTTTTGCCGTTTATATAAAAAAAAAAAAGAAAACATCACGACGGGATTGGAGAAGAAACAGGTAGCAGGCCTAAAAACAAAACGGATCGGAGCCTAACAACAATCTATCCAGAAAACCGAGTGAAGAAAAAATTCACACCTTTATTTTTTTTTTTATTTTTCTTTTATCTTCTTTTCTCTTTCTCTTATTTTCCTTTCTTTTCCCCAACCTTATCCAGTAACTCGTTGAAGCGCAGGTGCATGCGACCGTGTATCTCCTGTGGCTATCCGCAACTCTCTTCAACCTCCTGCGGTCCAGCCGCCGCGCATCTGGGCACGCCGCTCCAGCTTCCGCACGCCGCGCAGCACCACGTGAATTCGAATCCCAAGTAAGGCTACTCTTCTTTTTTCTCATCTCCAGTCAAACAAGATCAGCTCCGGTCTCTCACCATCACCTACTCTGATCCACCAGGAGATCCATGGCTTTGCTGATGTCAGATTTTTTTTTGTGAGGCGGCCCAATCCTGAGGTCAACGCCCCCGACTCCTCAATCTCCATGGACACATCTCGTCGATCAACAATTTTCTTGGGCTGCTGTCCGTGGACTACCGGAGCTCATCCGAGCACCGGTTCCTCGCCGCCTACGACATCACGGAACGAACCCCGGCTCCGGTGCGGGCGCCCCGCCGATCGACGCCGCCTGCTGCTTCCTCGCGGAGGACAGCGTCTGCGGCAACATCGGCGATTCGGGTGATCTGGTCTTTGAACTCGATCTGTATGTATATGATGACACGAGCTCATGGAAGATTTGATGATTTGAGTAATTGGGCGTCCGATTGAATTCAATCTGTGTATGGTTCGACTGGTTGTACTCTCGTATTTGCAGTCTGGTGTGGGTGTGCTTTGATTTTCTGACCTAAAGTTGTATTTGATTTGTGGTTGTACTCTCCTATTCTGGAAGCGGAGTTGTATCTGAGGTGTGTCGTGATTTCCTGATACCGCCCGACCGCTTGGCCAGGTACAGGCGGACAAAAACGGACGAGCGGACAGAAACATGGCAGCTTGGCGAAATTTTCGCTTTTTATTATTAGGTATAGATATAGATTATGGTCTCAGCCTTTTTTTATCCATGCATGTAGTCATTATTACAAGCTACTTTTATGCATGAGAGGCCACCGTTCTCTTTATGCGACTCAAAATATGTATGACACCAGACTGACTGCTTCCCCGTTCTCTCTATATAAGCATCTTCCAGTCTTCATCTTCCTTTCACGATGCTACTAAAAATTCACATGGGTATATATATAGAGAATACTGTGATATGGTTTTTATCCAACTGTTAGTTCTCGATCTAGTTGTTTGGGGTTAAAGATGCAAATACATAGACATGCTAAGGAAAATGGTGTTGTGTTCTGAGAATGGAAGGGGTCAGGAAGACTGCCGTTGCCAGAAGATGATCTCAGTCCATGATCTGAATCAAGATCCCCACACCTAGTACAACTGGTTCAGCATTAACTTGTGATCGAAGAACAAGAACCTGGTCGTCATCAACGAGCCAAGGCCACGGTGCATGTGCAACAAGCTTCTCGTCTGCAGTGTTTTTTTCTCAAGCTTGTGCGGCCTGAATCTGACGTTTAGATCTAGAACGACGAAGCCCGCAGATTCAAATTGAGTAGATCATATTGGCAATGTGGCGTCGGTTCCGTAGACTAGTAGTGCTGGTTTTTTTGGTTTTTGTTGTCCCAGAATTTACAGCGGCAATCGCACTATAGCCCCGCCTATTCACAGTTTGATTTCTATCTCTGATAATTAGTTTTGTATGTCTCTGTTAGTTGTTACTATTAGTGCGAGAGGTACAACTCACTAAAACAGTATTAAACAAATCACTACTAGAAATCAGAATAGCCTTGTTGGTGACGAATCTGTTTGACGGTAATGGTCAGATGCATATATAGAAACATGAGACAAATTCTTGTGTCTCTAAAAATATGGTCGACCCGCATTTGTCACCGAAGTGGGCGCTATAGCACAATTAGTTACTTAGTGCCGGATAAGATATTGTCTAAAAAACGAGAAATGGATGTAAAAACTTCCATTAAACATTTCAGCTGCTAAATCACGATAAATGAAAAACTTTGAAGTACACAGATTAAAATCTATCGGAGCACTATAACTATAATATAGGGTGTGTGTCCATCTGAGATTTTTGAAAGAAAAAAAAAATAAAAAATTAATTTTTAGAATATGAAAAATTAATATTTATGTATGCGCTCCTAATACGATCTCAAAAAAAAAAGTCATCAAATAAAAAGTTTTAAATCTCATAGATCAGTCTCTACAATTTTCATTTCATTGTTTTTTTTTTTTGTCATGTCCAGCTATCTTGCCAATGTTACAATTAACTTTCATAACGGCTTTTTTTTTTTTTCTTCCCTTAATTTGGTGCCAGTATTTCGTTGGAAAGATAGCAACCACTTGATGGAAGTGACACCAGAGATAAGAAAAAAATATTTGATGATATCGGAGTCACAACGAATTGTCTCCAAAAAATGAGAACCACTTACTCAGCTTTACAATCAGTAAAGGGGCATTTGCTCTCTTAATTAGGACCTAAACTTTCACGCACATGCATCCCTTTTCCCGTGCAGTAAAAGTACTTTTGGAACCGATAGTTTTTTTGAAAGAAAATTTTGGAACCGATAGCTGGTTCTACATTAGTAGCACTACGTATTGTGCACTTATTATTATGCCCTGTGGACGCACTTGCCATCGGTTGGCTCTATATAAATCACATACTCGTCTATGCCTGGTCTCATTTTCCATCCGTTATTTAGAGAAGATTCGTCTACAGACACATTTGTGTGGTCTTGCATCACTCCATCATGTGCGTAGATTGATGAGAGTTTGAGTCGTTGCTTGACAACAGCAGTCGAAATGATGAGAAGATTAGTGTTGGGGATGGAAGACATCAGGAGGGCATGCACATGGAATGACAATTTACATGTCAGCAACACTACCTAATCCCGCTAACTTGGGCCGCTCAGCAGCGTAGGGAGGCGAGCGCGTACGGAATGCATTCATGATCAGTGAACAAGAAAGGGAAGGGTTGGCGCAACAGTGCTGCATACGCGTCCAAGGCTGTTGACATTCTTGCTTCTTGCCGCGGAACACAGCAAAAGTGGACTCGGAAGGACTAGTTTTAGATAGCACAGACGAATGACTCATCCTGCTAAAAGCTATAGCTTTGGTGTGAAAAAATGCCGTCAAAAGTCTTTTTCTGCTCTACTGGAAGGAGCCTCGGGTTGGTCGGGCCTTAGCGAGGTCGAAGTCCTTTGTTTCACCAGCAACATGGCGTGGCCACCAATAATCAGTAGACATGCGTCTTGCAGTTCCTCTGCATCCTACATGACGATCGGCCGCCAGCTGATCAGCTCTGCTACTGCGGGACGCAGCAAAATTGTAGTCAAGGCCTATTTTTTTAGAGCTCAACAGATTGAAGGCTGATAGGGCTTTGCTGGCCAAACAAGCCGTCGATGCAAATCTTTTTCTCATCTGCTTGGAGGCTCGGAGCATGGATTGGGTGGGGTCTTAGCCACGTCAAATTTTAGTGACATATTTGACAAGCCTTCTCTGATGAAACAATTTTGTTGGTAGCGGTTTCACTGTTTAGAGAAATAGTTGTTGACAATGGTAAAATGTCTATAATTAATGCCATTTTATTTTTATTTTTTTATATATTTTTTCGTTTCTCTCTACCTCATCTTCTCCACGGGTTCACCGGGTGGGACGCCCCACCCTACCTATATGCGGTCTTGTCACCAATTCATGCTATGCCCGCCTCTTGCGGCGCCTCGGTCGCGGCCGTCCTTAGCCGCACCATACCACCTCCACCTTGCCACTAACCCTCCTTCCACGACTTAAGACCGGGAGAGCTCGGCGGCGACACCGACGACGCAAGACTACATCTGCGGCGGAAACGCCGCCCGCTACACCGACAACGTTGCTGCCGCACACCTTCCCCGCCGCCCGGATCCTCTCATGTCGATGCCTCGCGTGGAGATGGATCCCCGAGATGGGTTGACCCCATGTTGGAGGAGCTTGTCGCGTCGCTTGCAGCTATGTGCCCACAAAGATGCACGAAGTCGTCTCCTTGGAGGTTGATGTGCCGTCCACGCTCCCTTCTTCCACCGGCTGCGGTGGAGGAGGAGGAGCGGGGGGAGGAGGAGCCCATCCCCTCGCTCCAATCCCCCCGGGGACCGGCATCATCCGAGGAGGGGGGGAGGAGGAGGCCAGACCGGTGTCACCCCCTCCTACCGAAAGCACGGGAGGAGAGTGGGCATTTGCGCCCACCCGCTCGAGTGCACGGCGGGGCAGCTCGACCATCCACAGTTCGAGTTGCTGAACGTGCCCAACACAAGCTTAGGCGCGAGCTCTCCTTCATCGACGGAAAGCCGACACCGGCTCGGATGAAGCGGTCACTTCCTGCATTGATATGTACGGGCTCGGCTTCCTAGCGCAGCGGTCAAGGCCATCCGTAAAGCCTCGTGTATGGAGGACCAAGAGCTTTTACAGGTTACTTGTAGCCGTTGCAGCTGAGCCGGGAGCTTAGGCCCCTAGATCGTTGCATGTTGCTTTTAGTGTGTGAGTAATCAACTTTGTCTCTAAGCCTCGAGTCAGCTTAGGCTGGGTTGGGGCTGGCGCTCTCGCGCTGCCATTGTTGTATGCTACTTCCTTCTTAATATAACAAAGCCGGCTTTGCCGGATCTTTCAAAAAAAAAAAAAAAAACGCTCGACATCGTTGTTGCCCCACACCACACTGGTCAAATTTAGAGAAGAAACAGTGTTGGGACCAAAAGATAGGGGGAGGTAGATGAAGCTACTATTTTCCGCTTCCTCTTTCTCTTCTTGCTCAGCTCAGTGGTATTCCAAGATTGAGCATATCTGCCGTGGTGGAGGCACGCGCGGAATTGCTCCCTGAGCACTACCAACCATGCCCTTAATATTTACTAGCAACATATATAGGTCTCATCAAACGATACAAATGCACACCACCTGCACGGTCCACCGTCGGATCATCAATGTGCACGCTTATTTTATATTGAAATACTTTGGTTACCTCACTTCCTCCATATATAGACCCACCTGCTGGTCTTGGTTTTGCACCGTCATTCGGTGACTGCGTGTATATGCTGTAGTGATCACTCCGTCTTCCATTTTTAGAGTAGCGATGGAAATTAATGGTGAGAGGGTTTTGGGAATAGAAGACATCAGGAGGGAATGTATGAGCAGCACAAGCACTATTTTACGTGTCCTTGTTTGCTGTGAGGGGAAAATGGTGGAACCTTGTAATTGTTAGATACAGTAGAGTGCATGGGGTGACACTGACACCTCCTCCCTTTTCAAGCTGGCTGATTAATTTTCGAGGCAGCGTGGATCCAGCCACCCCATCCTGGCTACTTAGCTTGAATCTGCTTGATCAAAGGATAGGTGGAGTGCAGGGGGATGAGGCTGATCAACGTACTAATAGGCATGGATGTGGGGCCCACATGTAATTGTTTTCAGATGTCATCACAAACAAAAATTCATTCGATCCTTCGTCTCAAGCTAAATAAAAAAACATGAGAATGACCCCATGTCTCAAACAAAAAGAAATTTAGAATCCAGCCATTGTGAAACTAAGCTTGGCTTGTTTTGGATGCATATTTATTTATCTCAATCCGCGTGTGTTGGAGTGTAGTTAAATTAAGTTCCAATTGCTCTGATTGGATTTGTCGTATATTTAGTCATTTATTTAGGAATTGGAAAAAAGATCTAGACTTCCGATTTTTCCCTTGGCTGCCCGCTTAGACACCACCATGTCCTTGCTTGGCGACTAAAAATTATATATAGAGAGTATATATATGACATCAAACTACTCCATTCTCTCTATATAAGCATCTTCCAGTCTTCCTGCTTCCTTTCTTGTTGCTACTATACTATGCATTCACGTGTGGAGAGAGTACTGTGATATGGTTTTGTATCCAATTATTGGTTCCCGATCTAGTTGCTTGCTTTGGGGTTAAAGATGCAAACATACATAGGCAGTGGCGGAACTGGGGGGCTGGCAGGGGCCATGGCCCCCCTCAATGCTGGAAAACATTTTTAGTATCCCTTTGTAATTAGCAGATATATTGACCACTTCTTTAGACTATATTCTCATATTTTCTATTTTATGTATTGCTACTGTAAGCGTAATTAATTATTAAATTGCATAGTCATGACTAACTAGTATATACTTGAAATATAGCGACAAATTGTTAGATTTTTGAACCCGTTAACATTTGTGTGGAGGGATGCCCCCCTAAAATGTATCTCCGGTTCCGCCACTGTGCATAGGCATACTAAGGAAATGGTGTTGTGGTATGAGAATGGAAGGGATCGGGAGGACTTCCGATGCCGGACAAAGACTTCAGATCACGAGCTGAGTCAATTTCCCTACACCGGGTGCAAGCGGGTTCTGCATGTACCCAGTGGCGGAGGACGAAACAAAATTAAGGTGTGGCGAAATCGATAATATAGATACTAAAAATTTCTTATTGGTGAAGATGTAGTCCTGAGCCTGATCCGACCGTCGGCGGTGGCGCCTGTGACGCAGGCGGGGGTGGCGCAATGCGGAGATAGAAGATTCGATTTCGATCTCTCGGTGACTCGCTAGCGGTGGAACGGACGGACAGAGACCTCGTATAGGCCAATGCATCACATCCATATAGGTATATATGTGACCATTAACACAACACCAACAAAAACTATCTATAATTAGTATATACTATATATGGGGTTTATAATTTTTCTAACTTTAAGGTATGGCTAGCGCCATACCTTGCCATGCAAGAGCTCCGCCACTGCATGTACCTGTGATCCAAGAACACAACAAATTCTTCAGCATGCAGTGAGGGCAAGCTTCTCCTCTGCTCCATTCCTTTCTCATGCTGGTGCAGCCTGATATTTAGATCTATAATGGCGATGACATCGTATTCGAATGTAGTGGATTATATATGTGTGCTGCCTTTTTTTTTTTTTGGTTTTTGTTTTCCCTCGATTTACATAGGTAAGCACTATAGCTTGCCTATTCAAACTATATGATTAGCAGACTTTTTGGTTGAGGTGAGCACAGTGTCTATAGTAGCCTCTAAATTTTTCTTCACCCTAATGTCATTTCTGTTAATTGGGCGTTAATTCCGTGATAGTAGCACCGTAGTTAGTTACACTGATTTCCTCATAAGGGATTGTCTAAAAAAACGTCATATGTATAAACTAGTAATCAATATTTCAGGTTCAAAATGATGATAAATGAAAATCTTTGAACTACCCAGTTTAAAATCCATCTGAGCATTATAACTTTAATATATGGTGTGTCTCCATATGAGACTTTTGAAAAATTGAAAATTTTGAATTTCAGAATATGAAGACTTAATATTTAAGTATGGACGCCTAATAAGATCTCAAATGAAAGAGTCGTGAAATACAAAGTTTTAAATCTCGTAGATCGCTACAAAATTTCATAATGTTTCTGTTATGCAGCTATATGACAAATGTTACAATTATCTTTTATACTGGTTTTTAATTTTTTTCTTCCCTCTGGTGCAAATATTCGGTCAGAATGATAGCAACTACTCGACGAAGTAGCACCCGAGAAAATAAAAATAAAAATAAAAATTGAAATAGTAGTCACATAATTATCTCCAGAAAAATTGATAAACATACTTACCCTACTTTACAATCAATAAAGGGGCACAACTGCTATCTTAATTAGGTCATAAAAATTGGAACCTATAGTAAAAAGATGTGTTCCCCATTAGTGGCACTACAGTGCACTTGTTGTCCTTTGGACGCAGTTGGCATCGATCGGACTGGCTCTATATATATCACATATATACCTGGTCTCATTTTCCATCCGTGTCATTTAGATAAGACTCTACGGCCACAAAGATGTGCGTGTACGTAGTCGTTGCTTGACAAAAGAGCAGTCGAAATGGCTGAAGAGATCGAGTAGTAGTGTTGGGAACGGAAGACATCAGGACGGCTTGCACGGAAAAGACAATTTACTCGTCTGCCTCCACCAATTGTTGCACTCAGCCGTGCAGGGAGGCGTCAGCGATCGGGATGCATGCGCGATCAGTGAACAGCAATCGTTGCCGCAGTAGCTGCGCATGGGTCTAGACAAATTTGACAAAGTGATCACGCCTTGAAAAGTTGTTGGTATTCTCGCTCCGAGCAGCCATCCTCGCTGCAAAAGGGGACTCAGAAAGCTAGTTTTAGATGTCATAAACGAACACATCCAGACTTTGGCTTAATTTGCTGGACAAACAAGCAGTCCTAAATTTTTTCTGATCTAGTAGGAGCCTGGGCCTTAGCGAGGCTAATGTTCATTGTTTCACGAGCAGCCTGGCTTACATGCCACTAAACAATAGACACGCGTCGTGCAATCTATCTGCATCCTGCACGACGCAGCAAAATTATAGTCAATTAAGGCCATTTTTTAGAGCTAGTTTTTTTTTTTTTTTTTTTTTTTGACAACTGAGCTAGACAAGGTCGATCGATATGGCTTTGAGCGGCCAAACAAGCTGTCCATGTGAATCTTTTTCTGGTCTACATGGAGCATCCTTTGTGTGTGCATGTTAAGCGTCTACGTTATACCGTGTAATTAAAATATGGTAAAATATTATAATACCATTTTATTTATTTTATTTTCTATATTAATTATTTTTTTTCGTTTCTCACTCTGCCTAATCTTCTCCTTCACCACACCACACGCATTCTTCTCCACCCTACCTGCACGCCATCTTGTCTCCAACTAATGCCCCGCCCACCCCTTGTGGTGCCACCGTCACGGCCGGCTGCCCCTCGGTGCACCATACCACACCTCGCCACTACCCTCTCATCCATGCTCGACATCATCCTTGCCCCACACCACACTGGCTTCGCGAGGCTCTATGCCAACCTTGCTCACACTGGACAAATTTACAGAAAAAACCGCGTGTTGGACCCACAAGTCCGAGAAGGAGCTGGATAAAGCTACTATTTCCACTTCCTCTTTCTCTCTCGCGCTCATCTCAGCAGGATTCCTGAGGCTTCTGCTGTTTTGTAGAACACTGTCACACACGCGGAATTGCTTACAGAGCGCTACCCCAACCACCCTTAATATATTTCACTAGCAACATGGGTCCCATCAAACGATACACATGCATTCTCCATTAAAACATCTGCATCCTGCACGATCCACCAGCTTATCATCAATGTGCAACGCTTATTTTATATAGAAGCATTTTGGTACCTCATTGCCTCCATATATATATGGTCTTGGTTTTGCACTGTCATTTGGTGACTGGGTGTACTATATATATGGCGTGTCGTGATCACTCCGTGTTCCAGTGACAAGCTAGGCTAGCTCCCGATCGATGCGTAGATCTGTTTTCATAGAGTAGCGATGGAAATTAATGGTGAGAGAGTCTTGGGGATGGAAGACATCAGGAGGGATTGCACGGGCAACGCAATATGCTCGCCACCAAATATGTCGTGTGCGAGATGAGGGAGGTGAGATGTCTGTGGGCGCGATCAGCAAAGTCGAGGAGAGTCAGGAGACCAATGTTAGAGACTCACCGAGAGGAGAAGCTATAGGCTGGGAAGAGGGGCTTGACCTTGACGGCAGTGCAGCATGACAGGCTTTGTCGATTTTACTATTATGGAACTAGACACGTTCCATAAAAAATTTGCTACACACACTTGTGGGCTTGCAATTTTGTTATATATTTTTTTTTCTATTTGATCATTTGGCAATTAGAAAAGTACCTGGATTCGGTTTTGCCTTTAGCCCAGCTAGCCTAATCTGCTCAGATCAAATATACCTTCGATTTAATCCGAGTGACTTCGATGATTATACAAATACAGATTCAGTCACCACCGGACTCACTCGGTCTGCCCCTATATAAGCATTGTTCGCATCTTTCGCCTTCCTTTCATGATGCACTATACAAGGCATACAAGGAAGATCAATGAAGTGTATAGGAAATCCACAAGCAGCTATAGGCGACGGGGACGGGATGCTCGCGTGGGCAGTGAGCTGGAGGCGCTAGCGCATGAGCATGCATTTAGGAAAATTTCACAAAGTGAACATGACGCCATGAAAAGTTGCTGGCATTCTCACTCCAAGCTAAGGCATCCTTGCAGCCCAACACGGCGCCTTGAAAATTGTAGTCGATCAATCAAGGCCAGTTTTAGATGCCACAGATTCTTCAGCCATATGAGTTGAAGACAATATATATATATATAGCTTCGCTGGCCAAATACATCCCATGCAAATATTTATTGTACATTTCACCAGCAACGTGGCTCAGTCCACCAAATGATAGTACACATGCGTCCTGCATTAATCTATCCGCCCTGATCACTAATTTGCATTAATCCATCTGCAATCATGTCTACTGAGGCATTTTTAAATTGGCACCTCACTACCTCCATATATATAGACATAAAATCCGGGTCTTATTTTGTACCTTCATTTGGTGGCTGTATTCCCACATATATAGATATACCACGAGAAGGCTGCTGACGAGTATGTAGATAGTCATAGATCGGGGCCTGAGTCCTTGCTTCATGTACAGTAGTCTGAAACGATGAGGAGATAAGAGTATAGATGGGAACGGAAGACATCAGGAGGTGCACGGAAAAAGACATCAGGGTTCCTAGATCGAGGCAAGTTGTGACCGGATCCATGCATCAACCAAGCGCGACCAGTGAACAGAAGGGTGCTGGCGCAACTGCATATTGATTCGCAAAGTGAATCGAGAGGGTGGAGAGGAGCCTCTGATGCTGATCAGGGACAGGTGGTGGTGGTCATCTGCTGACTGGGAAGGTGACCATCTGGAGATTCACGTGTGCTGAAGGTGGATCCGACACGAGAGATGATTTGGGCATGGCTGGGTCGTTGAGACATCACCACAACAGAAGGAAACTAATTGTAGAGATTTAGAGATTTAGCTAAAATTTTGATCAGCATTTGATCCAACTTGACTAAAAGTTCAAAATTAACCGAGTTTATTCAACCAGTGTTATGTTATTTTGGCCCTCATCGAAACAGGTGAATATCTCTGAAAGCCGATCATTTCAGACAAAATTCAAAAACAGTGTTATGTTGCTCGGACCTTGCAACGAGCCGGACATCTCGGCAGCAGCTCATAGGCTCATCCGCAGCTGTGGCTCCAGTTTTTTTTTTTTTCTTCTAATTTTTCTATTTTGGTTTTAATAGAAAACACACATCACTACCAGGTGGGAGTATTTCCGACCATATACTGCTTCTGACATTCAAGGCATACAAGGAAGATCAAGATCAACGAACTGTATAGGAAATCCACAAGCAGGCGACGGGGACGGGATGCTCGCGTGGGTAGTGAGCAGGAGGCGCTAGCGCATCATCATGCATTCAGGAAACTTTCACAAAGTGAACATGACGCCACCAAAAGTTGCGGGCATTCTCACTCCAAGCTAAGGCATCCTTGCAGCCCAACACGACGCCTTGAAAATTATAGTTGATCAATCAAGGCCAGTTTTAGATGCCACAGATTCTTCAGCCATATGAGTTGAAGACAATATATAGCTTCGCTGGCCAAATAAGCCATCATCCCATGCAAATATTTTTGTGCTCTCTAGTAGGAGGAGCCTTAATAGGGAAGGACCGGGCCCTTCAGAATTTGCCTCCGCTTCTGGATTTCTGGCAAAATATTCTTCCTTCTGAAAAAATAAATAGAAAACCTTTAGGACATGTATACTGAAAATTAGCATAGTTATGGATGCATGGGAAATATGTACCCTGTTGATCCAACAAAAGCTTTAAAGAGGCTCAAATTGGAAGGCACATGTATAGCCTTTTATTGTGTCTTTCCAAAGAAACGAATTTTGTCGACAATCAGTAATTTTGGCCGAAATTTTGAACTCTGATTTAGACAAATGCACTTTTATCGGTTCAAAATTTGACAGTAGAAATGCTTTTTTAAACCAGTGTTTTCGTGCCGGCCAGCCCAAGGCCCCCAACACGCAACACACACATTGTCTCCAGATCATTGCTATAGTAGTTACTTCGCAGGGTGTTAGAAATGCCTGCATGGCCACCAACGCCTAATCTAACAGATTGTTGAGGCCTTCATTACTTCATAGTGCGTACATTTTATTCGTGTTCCTGGGCTAAAGTGAATATGACTTTCTGTGAAGTAATCGGCATGTAACTATATTTGGGGAGGCCGCAACCAAATGTAGATTTTTAACCTTCCCGAACACAATGTCTATGTAAAACTCTCTTTCTTAAATACAATGAAGCGCAAAACTTTTGCGTTTTTGAGGGGAAAAAATTTGAGTACTGACGTGGGTGTTAATACTTGCGGTGGGGTTAGTAGCCTTACTTCCCAAAAAATAGCTGGCTGTTACTTTTACATGAGAACACCACTGCTTCTCGTACCTTGCAATTGAGTGACCTTTTTTTTTCTTTGGAGGAATCTCATTGGGGTCAGCTTTAATGGCACTGTGCACTTATTGTCTCGTGTAGCACTTAGCACGGGAGGGGCTGCCTCTATAGTCTATATATACACATATATACCAAGTCTTACATATTTTCCCATTATGATTTAGAGACTCTACTACCATATACATGAGTGCATATGCAGTTATCACTCCATCTTTTCTACCACGAGAAGGCTTCTGGTGAGTATGTAGATAGATGAGGGCTTGAGTCCATGCTTCATGTACAGTAGACTGAAATGATGAGGAGAAGAGTATAGATGGGAAAGGAAGACATCAGGAGGGCTTGCACTGAAAAAGAAATTTACTTTCCTAGATCGATGCAAGATGTGGCCGGATGCATCTACCACCCAAGTGCGACCAGTGAACAGAAGGTGCTGGTGCAACTGCATATTGATTCGCAAAGTGAATCCAGAAGCTAGAGAGGAAGCCTCCGACGCAGATTAGGGGCGGGTGGTGGAGGACATCTGCTAACTAGGATAGCGACCTTCTGTGGAGATTCAAGTATGCTGGAGCGACGATTCGCAAGGGCACAGGAGATGGGTCGGTGGTAGGTGACATATATAGACACTCTATAGGGACGGAAACACCAGGGATGAGTTGCTAGGCTAGCTAAGGGAGTTGATTTGTTTTTGTTTTTCGGACTACCAAAGGGTCAAAGTAATTGAGGGAAACTAATTGGATGTTTTTAGCTGTAGAGATTTAGCTAACATTTTTATCAGAATTTGGCCCAACTTGAATAAAAGTTCGAATTTAACCGAGTTTATTTGACCAGTGTAATGTTATTTTAGCCCTGATCGAAATAATAGGTGAATTTCGTTGAAACCCAATCATTTCAGACCGAACTAGGACCTTGCAACGGGCCCGACACAGCGGCTCATGGGCTTTGCACTGCATAGTTTTCTTTTTCCTTTTCTTTTTCGTCACTGCACATGGAGCGGTGGCATGTGGCTCCAGTCACTACCTGGTGGGGGTACTTCCGACGATACTGCTTCTGACATTCACTTCGTAAAACGCAATCAATTCAAAATCTGACAGTACAAGTGCCTTTAGAACCAGTGGTTGACATGTGTTCTCCATTAGTGACACTACACTTGTCTCGTGCAACATCTGACTGCCGCCTCTATATGTACACAATATACCTGGTCTCATTTTCCAATGGTCACACTGAAGAAGCCCCCCACCCCCCGCGCCGCTCCCGCACGGGCGGCACGGGGGCGAAACCTAGCGCCGCCCGTAATCCTCAAACCTCCGGCGCCCTTCCCCCGCGCCGCCGCCGGAGGAGGCAGCCGGGGGAGGCCCGCGCGCCCCGGGGATGGCGGCGGCGAGGCATCTTCTCGGCATGGCTCGGCGGTCGCCTGGTGCGGGGCGGCCCGGCGACGACCCGTGTGGTGGTGAGGGCGGCGGATCCGGCCTCCTTCGCCGGGATTCGCCTCCTTCGTGGCGGATCCGGCGACGCCGCTCGGATCCGCGGAGGAGGCCGTGGTGTCCGGCGGCGGCAAAGTGGTGAAGCTACGGGCGAGCGTTTTCCCGTCCGGCGATTGAGGTGGAGCAGCAAAGTGGAGAGGGGGTCGGCGGCGCCTCGTCGACGGAGGCGGAGCAGCGGTGGAGGCGGGTTGCGCGCCCTCCGGTGGTGTTGTGCGTGGATGCGCTTGGTTGGTGGGTGCCGGGCTGGCTGTGGAGTTGGGGCGCAGCGTTCATGCTTCTCGGTCAGGCAGCGGCGACGCTGCGGTTGTCGGTGGCCGGTGACCGGTGGTGGTAGGTGGCGGGTGGTTGGTGGTGTGGACAGGGTGGCCGCGGGCGTTGGCGCAGTCCGGCGATTGCAACGGCGTTGGGGTGGTGGAGTGGTAGCTGCGGTGGCCGTGGTCGGGTTGCTTGGCGGCGAGGCGGCCGGTGACACAGGCCGCAGACGCGTGCCGCGTGGCCCTGCGCGGGGGACGGCGGTGGCGACGATGGCGGGCGGTCTGCAAGAAGGTGCAGGGTGCGGCGACTCTTGGCCGCGGGGAGACCCCGTGTGGGGGGCGCTGAGTTGCTGACCGCTCGGCCATGGTAGTCGTGTGGACGGCGCGGCAGTCTTCGCGTCGCGGGCGGTGGGGCGGCAGTGAGTTGGTGGTGCTCCCCCTCTTCTTCCTCGTCGGTTCGCGGTTTCGGCATCGCCTGGGTGGCGGGCTGGGTGGCCAGGTATGTTCTCGCGGTGCCGCGGGCGGCATTGTAGTGATGTACCGAACCACCTCCTCGGCCGGGAGTGCGGAGGCGGTGGAGAGTCGTTGTTGCTTGTCTGTGAGCGTGTGAAAGGGGCGATGTCGATCTGGGCGAAAGCCTTCACCGTCATTCTTGCCGGTGGTAATGGTGGCGGCGCTATCGGGCGTCGTTCTTCCCGTTGGGGACACCATTATGGGGCATCGTGTTCTGAAGCATGGGGTCTCGGGGTGAAAATTCCTCGAGACTCATCTCAGCTGGTGGTAGTGTGGAGGCTGGGCTGGTTGGCCCGTGCGCAGCGGCATATGAGATGTGCCTTGGTCGGCGGCGAGGTGCGAGAGGACCCATGGGTCTTTGGAGGCCTTGGGCTGGGGCGCTTGGTGCGTGGTGATCTCGGTGATGGTCGGGCGGAGGTGGGGTTCTCTCGAGCGGTTTCGGTTATCCGAGTTCTGGACAGTGGATTTAGTGGAGTGTCAGTCGGTGGGTGAGGCGAGGCCCCACACCGAGTAGCCCAGGATCGTGGTTGTCAATGGTGCCGCGACGAGATTGTTCTACCGATGCAACGCTGGAGCCGGGGATCGACGATCATGCGTGTGCGGCTTGGGGACGATGGTCCCGTGGTGGAGGAGTGTTGGTACCCGCTCGGGCTTGCAGCGGGCTGCGGCACAGCGTTGGCAACGACGGCGTAGGTTCCGACGGTCTGCTTTCATCTCCTCTCCCAGGTGGTGGTGGTGTAGTTTGTGTTGTGTGTGTTGTGTCGATGTCCCAATCCGACCGGTCGTTGTGGATGGAGGCTCGTGTTGATGACCCAATCCAACCGAGCAGAACTTCTTGTTATTTTTCTCCCATCCGAGTGGTGTTGTTGTATCAAATGGTAGGGGGGAATCTCCCCTAAGTTGAGTCGAGTGGGCGCTAGGGGTGGCGCGAGTTGAGTTGTTTTGGTACCTAGGTGTGCAGATGGAGTAGAGTATCCTCCATAATTGTATGGTTTTTCTGGCCCGGTTTCCAATCAAAAAACTGGGCTGACACTTGCCTTTTTTCTTTTTTTTTCGTCTAATAGAAATCGCGGCAAAGCTTTTGCCGCCCCTTCTAAATTTTTTTTTTCCAATGGTCATTAGAGATTCTACGTACTGCCACATATATGCGACAAGGCCGCTATGTAGCTAGATCAATCAGGGTGTGAGTGGAGGTTGCTAAGTAGGAGAGTTGAAATGGTGAGAAGAGTTTGGGAATGTAAGACATCAGGAGGGCTTGCTTTGATCGAAAAATACAATTTACTGTGTTATTGGTGTCCAGTCGTGCGCAGCTGGGCAGACTACCCTGGCCAACTTGTTTCGGGTCCGCGTTGTGCTCTCATCGCGGTTCAACCTCCGTGACGAGTGCATCCAGCTTCCCCTACGTTGCTAGCGTACCGACGGGACAAACTTTTAACACCGTCACAGACCCAACTCCAAGCCCCAAAGGATGTTTAGAGGAGTCTGCGCGCGCTCCAATCCCTTGTCTCTGGCCCACAGAGTAGTAAGATGCATGCCTGACCAGTGAAGACTGAAGAGGCACGGCTCGCGCAAGTGTAGCAAGGTCAGTTTGCCGCGGAACATTGTAGAATTGGAGTCAAAGCCAATTTTAGATGCATGCCAAATAGTAACTAGTACCGGCTAATGACAACTCTGCGGTCGTCGATAAGTCACCTAATACTTATTTGTTGTGAGAGAAAAATATTGTACCATGATAAGCCTGGATACTAAGTTCAAGCGAACAGGGCTATATAATTAAGCCCATGCACACTTTTTCCTGCTCTGGTACTTACAGTAACTTGCTTTGTTGCATATTGCCTTCCTTTGGTCAACAAGTTGTTCAAATGCCATTGCTGGACTCCCTTTTCTTTATTTTTTTGTTTTCATTATTATTCGTGAGGGGAGGCATTTTTCTTAGCTTTTATTAGGAAGGTGTAAACATACATGGTACCTATGCTGTGTTCGGTATGTTATTCCATTTTCTAAGGGTCCGGTGTAATTTTTGCTTTGTAACAATAATAGGAGTTAGATGATTGGTGTATGTTAATTAATAGATTTGCAATATAAGATGAAGATTACTTTTTTATTTACAGATTTATGTATTTACTAATATGGTCATAATTTTGTATATCACTTGTATCGTTAACACGTACAATCTATGGTTGCGAAAATTAAACCCACACAAAAAAACCAAAAATATAAGGGTGAGGTTTTTCCCTTCCTGACTTCGGTCAAAAAAAAATTAAACCCACACTGCGATAGGTACAGGTGTAAAATTTAACATAGAGTAGTAGTGCGGAATGGTTATGGGTTTCTTTTTCTGGCGGAGCCGGAGCTATTGGTATGGCAACTTGTTGGGCCAATGCCATAGGTTGAGTTTGCCGTTGCTTCTTATAGCAGGTCATTCCATCGATCAGCTAAAATGCAATAAACTACGGTCGTGCATATGCCATACCTTAATTATCACCTGTCCTACGCCACACCTCCACCCACTCCTCACTTTTGGTGCAATCCACTGCCTATATATACCAAGGTCTCATTTTACAACCCATCATTGAGAGATTGTAGTGCCTCATCTGACCCATGCATGTAGTAGTCATCACTCCATTATCTAGCGCGATAACCAGGCTCGGCAGCAGATAGATGAAATGGCGAGAAAAGTTTTAGGAACGAGAGACATCAGGATGGGATATAGACCGAGTAGATCACAGATCGTAGCGGCGAAGGACGAGCGTTCTGGATCCGCGATGGCGATGCAACACGCCATGTCAATGTTACGCGGGTTCGCCCACAGCGAGAGTGGGGAACGCGGATGGCGATGCAACGCGGAAAGCGGTGGCGCTCTGGCCTCGACTATCGATCGTCCTAGGATCAATCAATTGGGCCTGCCGGCCTGCAGCCTAAACAGTGTAGTGATGGAAATGGATTCTTGTTTTTTTATCATAATCCATACAATCCCTAAAATTATACTGCAAATATTTTTATTGATTATAATCATTTTGTATACCAACTATTAATTTATAAGTTAATTCAATAGCAGTGTCTAAAATGGTTTGTCAATCCAAATATATCAAAATTATTACTATCTCTTTTCATAGCTATATATGTTCCACATATCAGCTTGTTCCAAATATCTAAGGATCACGCTTTTCATTCACGAATCAATCGTCCGAAGAGGTATACCCCTCGACGAACACGGAACATGGAATTATGGATCCACATATTCACTACCCCCCGTTCCTCATACCCTTTCATACCAAGAACTGTATGACACTGGATATAGCCATATATATATAGGAGGTAATTGTGTCTGGGCAATGCAAATGGAATTACAAACGTAATCGGAAAATGCTGCAGTCATGAGAGTGTGGAATTCGATCCTGCAAAAAAAGTTGGGTGGTGCGATCTGTATCGTTTTACAGCGCTCTTAAAACAAACGGGATTGCTTAATAGCTGTGATTAGGATACATTACAGAACACTGAACCAAACGTTATCAAGACGATAAATTATGCTGATATCATTCCCATCCTCTGCGCACCTATGACGATGCACGTAGCCTTCGAGTGTACACGTATAAGGTTAAAATAAAATTTAACTACTCAACATGTGGCTCACTGTTTCTTTTTATTGTTGGTCTTTGCACCGGCCGTCACAGTGGTCTGATTGAGAACATGCACGAGTAATTGTGCATCTCATACTCACTGCAGTGACTTCTAGCTAGCCATGTGTCCTGCCACCATATCTTCTGTTGTTATTGCTATACCGACTCTGCCGTAATGCCTTCGTTCCTCCTACTTTCCACTCAGCTGACCAGCAGGCAGGTTATATATATCGATCTCATCTCTGCTCTCCTTGGCTCACATCCATACTTTCTGGGAAAAAAGAGTGTAGTCTACTACTCTATTGTAGTAGAATTCGTGTTAGTAAGCGGCTTTTGAGCATACAGCTGAACATAGGCTCATTGTCAAGGACACATAACTTTAGTTCCTTGAGTATGGAAGGCATCGGGAAGATGCTTGTCAGCAGCCGCCCTGCTGAGGCCGCAGCTTCTTCATCCAACACAGAGCAGCTAGGCAAGGGGCGAACCTGGAAGGCTGCCCACGGTTCACAACATGTGGTTCACTGTTTTTTACAGATGGTCTTCATTGCACCGGCAGCCACACTAGTCTGATCGAGAACATGCTGCGGTAATTGTGCATCTCATACCCACACTTGTAGGCATATGTGCCCTGCCACCACATCTTTAGTTGTTATTGCTACCAACTCTGCCTTGATGTCTTTCATTCCTCCACCAGGATATATCGATCATATCGCTCCTACTTCTTCCAGTACTTTGCTCAGACCACAAGCTTTCTGATCGAGTTGTGATTGTAGTCTACTACTCTACTGCAGAAAAGTTGGTGTTAGAGCAAGCTGAGTTTTTAGCATAAGTTCCAAGTACGAATGAGTTGTGTTCAAGCTGTGGGAGGTGAACATAGGCTCATTGCAAAGGAAATTACCAAGAGTTTTGACGGGGAAGACACTACAACCCAGATAGATTTGAGAGCTGGGCACATGTCATTTTCAGGGACGGGCTACAGATTTTCCGCTTGTGTAAATCATGTCCATTGACAAGGAGCACTAGGAGGACTAGGAGACGCGTGCAATGAAGGTAGCTGGTTACGAGCATTATTTTGAAGGACACAAAGGATTGGCACGTGCATGGTGATAATTTTGTGAGTCAAACATTTATCCAAATACATCTTGCTCCACTGCAAATTATGGTTTACTTTGTGGAAATGCTCTCTGTAGGGCGTCTGGGCCTTCGGACGCTCCTGTTGTCCAGGGCCACGATGGACCAAATGGCCCACTGCATCTTGCTCTCAAGTCTCAACTCAACAACCTCCACTCCATAACTTTGAAAAATTTTTTTTTTTTTTTTTTTTTGAAAAGAAACCACTCCAAAACCGTTAGGAGCCTGGCTTCACTCGACTCTAGAGACAAACTCGTCGTGCAGCCATGGTACGGTGGACGACGTCCCCAATGCCGCCGAGGGCAACCAGCCTATGACCCCCGAGTTAGCCACTGATGCCGCCCGGGCACCAAGGCCACGGAGATAGTGCTCCCGTCGCTCAACATTTGGCTTCCGCCACAGCGCACGCATGACTGTGGTACGTCACCTCATACGCTCGTCGCGCCCAATGTCCTTTCTTAGCACTGTGACGCCATCCCGGATCCTAATCTGAGCCTTTGCCACCGCCTCAAAGTCCATCGCCGTCGAGTCCTCGGCCTCCATCAAGCAGCTACTGCAGTTCCCCAGGTCAGCCACGACCGCCAGTGATGTTGTGTTTCACATGTATATTTTTAGGTGTTTTATACTTAAGGGAATGAGGGATGAAGGAGGGAGAGGAGGAAGGTACTATGGAGGTAGGTCTTGTCGGCCGCCACCGCCACCGCCACTGCTCACGGATGGATTTCTGGTGGCGGTGGTTTATTGGTCGCCCTCGAGCCGCCCCACACGGACGATGTGGGGGGGAGCCCTCTCCTGCTTTCATATATTACTATGCGAGTGCCTGTGCGTTGCCACGGGAAAAAAAAGCTAATATCTCCATATTTGGAGTTTAAACATGTTAATTTGAGTTGCATTTTAGGATACATAAGTCTAAAGGAAGCATGGACAAAAGGGCAATCAAATAAAATTGAAGGGTGCAGCTGAAATTATAGGAGTCATATGACCTTGCTGAACTGAAACTTACATGGCAAGCAACAACCTGTAAAAATATTTGTTTCCAAGGCAATTAACTTAAAAAGCAAGTCGTAATGAACCACTAATTT
The DNA here is from genome assembly GCA_015847255.1 of Hyparrhenia diplandra. Taxonomy (NCBI): domain Eukaryota; kingdom Viridiplantae; phylum Streptophyta; class Magnoliopsida; order Poales; family Poaceae; genus Hyparrhenia; species Hyparrhenia diplandra. The sequence continues at coordinate 131,720 of JADLZK010007961.1, forward strand.
GTTCAGCACTAAGGAACAATCAGGTTATCTCAGAATGGCTAAAGTGCAAGTTTCTTGTGTTGTGGGTGCATCCATGAGGAAGTGGTCACCTGCAAACTGGCAACACTTTGTTCGAGCTCTGAGATGTACTACAGCTTCCTAACTCACCACCTCTGAGCTATCTGCATGTTGCCAATTTTCTAAAAAAAAAACAAGGAAACAAAAAAAAAAAAAAAATATAGCAACTCATCTATTTTTATAAGATCGATTGCTACTCATATATGATCTATTTCAGTTAAAAAAATAATTATGAGTAATGCATTTGTTTCTTGTTGCAAGATTACCGAGTAATAGCTTTGTTAGTTTCAGTAGTACAAGAACACAAGTCGATAGCAGCAACGCATCAGTCTAGTAGTGTACTGTCATTTTACAAACTGTGTATGCAGTATTCTCTAAAAGACCATGAGGGCTACACATCTGCTCACGGGAAATTGGATCCTTTCCCGTGAACGGCTGACGGAAAAAACTTCCCCACGGGAAAGCGCAGGAATCCGGTAGTGAACCAAACACTGGCTCATCGCATTGTCAAAAATAAATACCAAACTGAATACACATTTACTTCAAATGGAATTTAGATATCTCACATGAACCATACTATTCTACAGTCCATAATTAATTAAACTGTTAGAACAGCTTACTATGAGAGCAGCTTCTAGGAGCTACGTATGTCAGACAATGAGCATGGCCAAAGAGAGATTTCAGTTTACTCAACCTGAAGCCATATACTAACACTTTTTTTAAAAAAGCAGTATAGCAGGTGAATATGAATACGAATAGAAAGAAAAGAAGTTGTACAAGGCACACAAAGCTGTACAAGCATGGTTAGCAAGAATAAAATCAAGTATAATAAGAACATTTGTATCTTGTTCTAGGAACTAACAAATTTGATATCTACACTCAAGGCAATTACCAAAGTACGTTAACAATTACAGACACGTATATGCAAATAACATTCGAGATTTACACCTCATAACCTGTTGTAACTGGAACAAGTCCCCACTGCCCATTGCCCTAGTATGTTAAGAAAACAGTTAGAATAGTTTTATTCCAAAAAGTTAGAGAACTCACTAACTTCCTCCTGCAGTGGTGACTTGCTAATTTCTTCTTGAGACGATGTCTTTTGGCTAAACTCCTCTGCAAAGAAAAGCAACATTTACCACCAAATAACAGCCAATTCATATGAAGGAGATGGATCTCATCTCTTACAATACGAATCCAGCAACAAAAGCTGGCCAACCAACATGGCCACGTCGCTGGCAATTCCCGGCCGTCCGATCGGCCGGACGGACGGCCCAGATCGGGCCAGTCCCGACCATTTTGCAAAAAAAGTCCTCGAACTCTAGCGAAATACGACCCGTGGTCCGCCTCCTCCTCTCAGTTCTTTTTGCAAAAAGACCCCGAACTTTTCAGGAATACAACCCAAATGGGTCGCCTTCTTGGGCTGGTTTGCCACTCGCTCCGTGGGCCTTAGCTGGACCGATTCGCCCGATGCTGGTTTGCCTTATCTATTATTCTTTTCTAATTAAGAATAAATTTTCTCAAACTTTGAAATTACGTAGCAAATCACTAAAAAATCGTAAAATAGAAAATCAAATTCTTTCGGAATCCTCATGAATAGGTCTTTTGCGTTGGATCCATAAGAGAGTATGTTTTACTATAATTTTTAAACTATACACTTTTGGCTATGTTTTTAATGGGCAAATATGAAATCTTAAAACTAACTCCTCTTTCCCACCTTAAACACATAGTTACCACCATTCTTCAACCACAACAAGCATAGCCAACAAACATAATATATCTCAATGCTAAAAAAAAAGGGTTATCCCTCAAAATATATAAACAACAAAAAGAAAAATCCACGGTTGGCATATAGAATCACCGGTAAATGATAATTTCTAATTAACACAAAAAAAATATCACTAATATGCTACATCAACAATAATTCAGATAATATTAGACCTGTTCATATAACTAACTACAAAGGGGAACAAAAAAAGAAACACTTTTATGATACACAAAGCAATAGCTCAAACAACGATTTGGAGTATGCAAAATTTATCTTTGGCTGAACTAATCATCAACTTCAGTAATACAACGGCCACATCCACTGGCCATAAGCGGCAACGCCGCGATTTCTTCTAGTATACTTGATTGTTACAACATGTAAGCATGTGTCTACTGCTCCCAGGACAGAAAAAAAAAACAATCTAAGTTGGACATCACAGTATAAAAACATTCCAATATACTCTTTAGTCCTGCAAGACTTTTATTAAAATAGTTGAAGAAATTTAAGGTTGACAAACTGCAAGTTTGGGATAGAAGTCCCTTTGTGATTTTTTAAAGAATGTGACATAGCAACTGCAAGGAATACTGAGGCAGTAAATTAGGTTGAACTAATAAAAATATTGAGTGCTAATGCTTCTAGTTAATCTGAAACATAAATGATATAACCAGTACCAAAAACATTAGTATGAACACTAATTCAGATTTTCAATCTTGACTTGATTTAATTAACAACCTTAGCCCTTATGTGCACTCTACATTCATCACAGGATTTTTTGTGCTAATGCAATGCAGTTTCATGGAAAATCACAGGAGCCGCAACGCCCAAGCTGAGGAGAAATCGACACACAACTCCACAAGCCGAGCTTGCCATAGTGTAATGCGTTTTAGGTGCCGAGCTTGCCAGAGGACCTCAGAATAGGAGAGAGTGCTCCTGGTTGAGTTAGGGATGCCTTTTTACGTGAGCTTGAGTTTGTTTGTAAGATATTCCAATTGAGGATGCAAAAGGGATAGTGTTGTTCAGGAAATGTCTAGATCTCGATAGAAAGACTGAGAACGCTCCACCCGATTCCAAGAATCCTAGGGTGATACTACAAGCAATCCAATGTCGGGCCACTCACCTTCCTCTTCCTCTGCGCCGCGGCGGTATCCGTGGGCTGGCGCTCCTCCTCCTCGCGTTCCCGGGGCCGACGGGCGACGGGCCATGCTCCCTCTTCCTCCCGCGTGAGGTTGGGGAGGCGGTGGGTTGGGTGGCGGCAGCAGCCCCGTGGCCGGGGGTCGGGAGCTGGCGGGCGGCGGCTCTAGTGGCGGGGTTTGGGAGAAGGGCGGCAGCAGGTTGGGCAGCCAGAACCAGAAGTGTGGGCAGCAGCGGTGGCCCTGGTGGCCGGGATTTGAGGGAGCGGGCGTCGATCGGTTTGCACGGGTGCCGGGAGCGGGCGAGGGTTTGGTTCGCCCGGGGCAAGGGAGGGGGCGAGGACGATATCGTTCCCCCTTTTTAGTGGTAGGATTATGCTCGATGACGTACATCACTACTAGGAGAGCCCCCACACAGACGCGCCCGCCACCGCAAAGGCCCCACACGCGTGGCGTGGCCCCCCGCCTTGCCCGCCACTGGTGCTGCCCGTGCATCGCAGCCACCACGCTATGGAGAGGGGGAGAGCGCCAGGAGCAGCTGAGAGAACGAGAGAGGGAGAGGATGAAGCCGCGCCATGAGAGACAGCGCCAACTACTCTCTTTTATCCTTTTATTTATTTCAACTGCTAATTAAAAAATGGTAGACGAATGAACGGAATAAACCAAATAGTTTGTCATTCAGCCAAAATTTCTTTGTTGCGACATGAATTTCTCCTTTTGTCAAATATTAGTCTAATATATCAGCCATGGTGCTGTGCTTCATTAGCTAATCAAAAACGTGAGCGTGGCCACACAATAGCTCTTCATTAGCTGAAGAAGAAGCAGTACAGCATGGTGGCGCGTGAGACCAGATGCTCATGCATTTGCTACTGCTGTACTTGGTGTTGTTGTTCCGGAAATTCATGCACGGTATCCCACACGGAATAGTTAGCCATCGATCCGAATGTGACGATCATTCATGGGAAGGGTGATGTTGCTTAGCCAAAGATGAAATCTGGACCGAAGGAGTATTTTCCTGACGCCACTTATTCCTATACAAATTGTGGAGGCACACGTATCCACGTTGAGAAAACTAAAGGCAATGAAACCTACTAGCTTAGCTAAGCTAGGAGCTCACGATGTGGGCTGGGAGCAGATTTTTAATTTTTCATTGGTTTTTTGGGAGGAGGCGAAGGTTCAAAGCTGTTTATATATAGCACAAGCCACAAGACGATATATATACGCGGCTTTGTATCTATGATGAGGTCAAATAAACCTGAGTAGCTTTCACTGCATCGACAGTCACACTGCTCCGGCCAAGAACATGCATGTGGTGCATCTACTAAAAGCACAGCAGTATCTTCTAGCCATGTGTGTCTGCCCACTACATCTTCACTTGTTATTGCTACCAACTCTGCCCTCTAATATCCTATAATTAGTCTACTACTATTCATCTACTGCAGTAGAGTTGGTGTTAGCAAGCGACTTTTAAACATAAGCTAGCTCACTGTCAACACCTAAGAGCTTTGAGGATGGAAGGCATTGAAAAGACACTACTACAATAGTTTTCACAGGTGACCGCGCCATATCTCATTTTCAAAGACTTGCTTGACCATTGCCGGTGCCAATTATACTCCAGAGAGGCAGCCTAATTTGCTGCCGGTGTACAGACTTGGGCCCAAATTCTAAAGATGAGCACAACTAAATGGTGATGAGCATTAACTTAAGTACAGATGAGTTGTATATAGCACAACAGAATAAAACTATCATTCATCCCCATGTTTCATTGCAATCTATATTCTTGAGAAAATGCTATGAAACTATTCAATTGTCTCCAAACATAGACTCGTTTTGACAGAATAAATGAGAGTGATATAACTCACTAGCTACCAGGGCCATGAAATCAGCCCACGAGGCTCGGACCCTCCTACTGAACTAGGTTTGGCCACGTGCATGGTGCTATCATCCGTCAGCAATTCAGCATGCCATTCCATATCTATCTCTCACTTCTCAACTCGGCTGCCACTTCATATACATGCACCACTTTATATACATGCACACACGTACGGTCTCCCCATCACTTTGTGATTGTGTTCTCATATATGAGTTCGTTGAGGGGCACATAGAACAACGTTCCAGTCACTGTTGGTAATGTTAGCTAGTTGAAAGATTCCACAAGAAAACGGTGAGGAGTATTCAGGTGTTCGGCTGATGTATTATTGGATATATAGACATGATCGTTGAGGATGAAGGGGGCTGAGTAATAAAGGATTATAGCTAGAGTTAGAAATCAATGGTAAATTCAAGTCTAAGTAAAAGCATATGGTTTGGAGGATTATCTTTTTTTGTTACTGGTTTGACTCCACCTAGATCAATAAGTCATATGTTTAGAAATTGGCTTACTAATCAACAGATTAAGATTAGGAATTTGATCTGGGTGGGGCTGCCGCTGCATGCATGCTGGACCATTTGCGCTGTCAAAATGATATTATTTTTTTGTCCATCTTAGAGACCTGGTTATGCTGTTTTCGCTTCAAGTTTTTGTAATAATTGGCTGGTACGCCTCAGGGCATAGAGGCCGGATGTTGCTCATCCTTTATCTAAAAAAAAAAAGCAATTAGTGGAGAAATCACACTCAAATGGGGGCGAGGACCAGCCCCCCGCCCCTTTGGATCCGCCAATCGGACGATATTCGTTTTGGCATTGCTGCGATATGATTGCCATCATGACCGCAAGCCCTCTAGCCCCCATAAGTCCCCTAGATGCTACGGTGCCACCCTCCGATGGCAAGTAGTCGCACGGGAAATTGCGATTGCGGTTGTTTGTGCTGCACTCAGCTTGGGCACTCTACTGGAAATGGGGCTTGCAGCTGCACCTGCACATGCTCCCACGAACATCGAGATTAACTCGTGCAATTGCAGCGGCGACAGCGAGACAAGTCAAGTTGTTGAGGCGGTCGCCAAGAATCTTCATGGACGGAAGCCAGCGCCTAAGGGGGGCTCCAGCAAACCCCCTGAAGCCTCCCTAGAGTGTCCCCCTACGGGTCCAAGTTCTATATTTTGATAGGATGTTGTGGATTAAATAAAATGCATGCTAATTCCTTACACTGCCGAGAATTCTATTTAGATAAAAGGTCGTGGATCAAATACAATGCATGCTAATTTCTTACTATTCTTGTTAGTATAGTCAACTTATTTAGAAGTGCTAAGATGGATAGTTAAGCATCATCAACATGTTTCCATCGTCCCCCGACGCCTATAAGTTTCATAATTTGCCCTTTCGTAATTTGGTACTTTATGATCTATTTTGTGATTTTCGGCGATGTTTCAATATAAGACTACTCCAAATTATTATATTATTATATTTGTTTACTGTAATGAGTGTTGTTGTAGCCACACTTTTGTTTACCCCCAACCCCACCCCACCCCAAAAAAATCCTGGCTTCATCCCTGGTGTATACCACATGGTTTTGATAATTAAGTTGGAATTCAATGTACCAGCAGTTCCTGCCTTCGAAACATGGGGAATTAATAAATATGCTTAGTTCCGTACTTAACTCGCCTGGTCTTTGCTCGTAATCAAAACTACATATATATACCACTCCTGCCCCTCATGGGCCGAGAGCTCAATGAATTATAATCCGTGCCCGTTTACACTTACAACCTTCCTCCACTCATTGTCCCAGCTCCTCTTATCAGATTGCACACTGTTAGACTACAACAATTGGGGTACAAGAACTACAAGTTGTAGTTCTTGTACCCCCAATTGTTATCAGTTAGAATATAGAGGTGATTTGAGAATGGAAGGCATGGGGACAAGTTTTGACATGCACGTACAAAGTAAGCTGTTAATATGGAGCAAGTACATGAAAATTTGTTAACTTGTCAAGGGGATACCTAAGCTATATTTCACTTGTCATTTCGGATGTTGTAGGGGAAGTTTCGTCTTACCAAGAAGAACGCTCTGTATTTTATTTTAATAAACAAGGAGCGTGCGAAAAGGCAAATGGCAGGTGGCTGGCGTGCAGGCTCGAAGATTAGCAATGGCGAGTGAGAGTCAGGCTTCCAATAGGACGAGAGTGGAGAGGTATTGGCGATAATGCGGATCATGTCTTTGTTGTCGAGAGTTACCAGGCGAAATTCAAGGCAGTATTAACCTATGTTGACAGAACATTAAAAAAAACTTGTCTTTACAGAGGACGACACACACGGGTACCGGCAGCATATGAGCTAGACTTGAAATGAGAAACACCGACAAGGTTCTCCTGACCCCATATGCCCTGGTTTATAGTGTTGTGCCCCTCATGTGGTTTAGATGTTTGGAGAATGATCGATGAGAGGTGAAACTGTAACTATGCAGCAGTACAGCTGCTAAAGGTGATAGATCGCGGTGGATCCATATATAGCTGCAGAGCTGCCTCGACAATTAGCAGCAGAGACTGGCTAATTGAGTTAATCCCTCATATGTCACTGAAAAAAAATCTACGACCTCATGTTTAATTAAAATATCATGATGAAAACATGGAATAATTTTTCCACCTAAAAGAAAAATAAATAATTCAAACACTATGATGGAGAATATATATAGATATAATCTCGAGCACAAGAAAAGAAAAAAACATATGAGCCAGGTCATCTTCTGACTAAAAACATATGAGTTAATCCCTCATATTTATTTTTGTTTGAGCATCGGTGTGCACCTAAAATATCATGAATTATTTATCGCCTGAAGAAAAAGAGTACGAAGCATAGAGGGTTAACGTTGTGCACACCGATGCTCAAACAAAAACATATGAGCCAGGTCATCTTCGTTCACGGTTGCTTGGCCAAATTTTAAAAAAAAAAAAGGTATTTTCCAAGCAGCTATTAGCTCTCACAATGTAAAGAAGAGTATCATTCTAACACATCTTCTGACTACTCAGTTCTACGTACCTTTTGAAGCCTCAACGCCGACACTAATTGTGGTGATGTTTGATTTTTGCTTTGAGATGGAGTGGCACCTGGAGATTTTTTCAGCACCGGACTCGCTATGGCCAGTCTAAGATGTAAGTCTATAGGAATCTAGAGATGCTAGCTCACACCGTCCAAATGTACTCATACACTAAAATCCACTGCGTTCATCG
>JADLZK010007962.1:0-164867 GCA_015847255.1 Hyparrhenia diplandra
GGAGCATCGCTAATATCGTTCTAGCATTGATTTAAAAGAGTAAAATGCATGTTGGTCCTTAAACTTTTGAGGGGCATTTTCATGGGTCCTCAAACTAAAAAACGATCATCTAGGTCTCTAATCTCTTATTGTTCTACACCCATTGTCCAAAAACCTCCTTGACCGGCTTTTCTGGCGTTGCTGTGCTATAGGCACATGAAGCGGTCGAGGAGAGGCGGCGAATGGCGGTGGCGGGGGTGAGTTCTTCGCCTCCAGCGTCGGCTACATGGCTCCAACGTGGCGTGCTTCGCGTCCCCTTCGCTCAACCTAGGTGGATTAGGTGGGTATTGTTAAAGCTTTTGAGCTATGGTGAGTGTAACCAAGATGTTTCCATTCTGTGAAGTTTGAAGGAACTCTTTGGATTCCATAGGAAAGGAAGGAGAGTGTTTACGTTCTCCCAAAGCGACAGTTTGCTTTTCTTTCCTCTTTTTTGGTTTCCTTCAAATTTCCTATGAGTCTATGATCAAATGGGACCTAAATATTTTTAGTCGAATCGAGACTTGTAAGAAGATATCACAATATAACGTATCCACAACAATATATCTATATTTATTACATGGTATTATTACATTAATTGCAACACACATACCGACGGTTACTAATATCTGAATATAATACTCTCTACAACTATAGCGCATCATCGGATGGAAGGCCTTGTCGCGTCACCTCCTCGAGTTCGGCGCCGGCGGCGTTTACAATGGATGCGCCACCATGTAGCGGGAAGAGCGGCGGCAACAGCGGTCAACCCGCGACATTTGCGTGGCGAGGTTTAATAGAAGAGCGATGGAGAGGGGCATGGCGGTGCGGCGGCCTTCTTGGGAGCTGGCGGCGAGGCAGCGTGCAGCTTAGTGGAGGCTATGGGCTGGATGTAGAGGCTTTTGGGGAGGCGACCTCGCCCGGCCCCGGCAGCCCGCAGTCTCACCACGGGGCCAGAACTAATCTCCGTTAACATATTGCGAGAGTCTTGCGGGGATCAGCAAGCGGAGGACCCTCAGCGAACATGGCTTGTGGCGTCACCCCTCCCGTCGGCCCCGGCGAGGCATTGAAGGCGGGAGCATAGCCTTGGCCCCCTACGCGGCGATAGGGAAGCTGGCCGTGAGGTCTCCCAAGTAGCGAACCCAAACAACGAGGAAAGGCGGCGGAGGGACCCCTCGAACTACCCCCTCCGCGCTGGTCTGCAGACGGCGGCATGAGGAAACCCTACACCCCGAGGCGGGGAGAAGTCATCGTGTATTTCCCGTCTGACCACATGCGAATAGTTACTAGCTTGCCCTTGTAAGGGCCCATTTGATTGTAAAGTGTATGTTCTCCTACCTACCATGTACCAAATTGTAAATCAGCCCCTACGACCCTTTGAATTCCTATAAATACCGGTGCAGGCACAAGGAAAGGGATCGGTTGTTGGGCCGGTTTAAGTGCCATTTGCTCGTTTTATTACACCCACGTCTCGCCTCACGCATCGTCTTTATCCCTCCTCCTTGAGGCGGAGCCCTCCGTCGCTTCGACTCGGCAACTCGGCGAAGGTCGAGCGGGACCGAAGAGCGCTCAGCCTCCCAGGCTTTGTGTTCTCGACTCACCCGCGTAGGAAGCCCTCGCCTCTTCCCACGCCCCCTCGGGAGGCGAAGGCTAAGAGGCGAGTGATCCCCCGACTGGCTTACGTCGCGTGAGGGGAGCGACACAAAAAGTCCAAAAGCCATGCCAGTCACGCCCGAGCGAAGCCCGCTCGCGCAGCCCAGAACAACTCCGCCCCGAAGAGGGACGAGATCAAACCCATCCAGCGTGCGGCATGCCACCCGCGCACCAGCAGCTCCGCGCCCGGCTGCGGGAGCCGGAGGGCCCGCATCCGGACGGTCATCCGACATCGGAGGTCACCGAGGGAAGAAAGAGCCATGGCGCCCGGCAAAGGCGGCTCCGCGCCGCAAGCGGGGCGTGGTCCGGCAGACCGGTGGCGTCGAGATGTCTCCGCCGAGCGAACCCTACGGATCCGCTCGGAGGGCTCCTCAAAGTGCTGGGCGAAGATGAAGAGGAGGAAACCGGCAAGGCGGCGCGGCACTAGAGGCCCTCCAAGCCCAGTCGCGAGAAAAGAGGAGGTTGCTGCAGAGCCTAGATCGGAGGCGCCGCTGGGGCCTTCGAGGAACAAAGGCGAAGCCGCCAGGACGAGCCGGCTTGATCAGCGGCTTCGGCGGTGAAGAAGTGGCGGGGGAGAGCCGCAGCCCAAAGAATCATCCGCAACCCCCGCTTCGAGGGGCAAGCCCCCACCTCCGCCAACCCCACCACCACCTCCAACAGAATCAACCACCCGATTGCAACACCCGCAATCCTCAACCCTCCGCATAAGCCCTGCGCACTCCATGCCCGCCTGGGGACGGTGACTGCCGCCACGCCAGGCGCAGCCTCCGCAAATCATCATTACGACCCCAAATCCCGCTCCTACGCCCTTGGTCAAGGAATGGCCTCCCAAGATACGCCCACCAAGACTTGCCAAGACATTAACGAAGCCTCCGACCCCGCATGTCAAGCAGGAGCTACTTGCCGGGAAGCTTCAGAGGAGATCACCTTAACAATGGCCAAGTCATTTGTGATCATCGCAAGAGGAGGCTCGCCTTGGTACCGCGCCCCCCAACTCAATCGGGCTGATTCCGGCAACCGCGACTCCGCCAAGAAATTTCAAGGGGAGTTGACTCGAACTCATCAACAAACACCGAAGTTCCGAACGTCAGGTGCGAGAAGCCAAATGAGCCCCCTACAAGAGTGGTGGCGGAGGTTTCTCCAAACCAAGGCAGACCGGGGTTCTCCGACAGGCGTCATTATGGCGGTGGTCTCTTGCATCGCCTGTGCCCATGTCATTCAAAAGATTGGAGCGGAGGCGGTAGAAGACCCTAGCCGGAGCTACACGAGATAATGGACAAAGCTTCACAGAGCTGATAACAGCCACAAAGCGAAGATAGAGGCTTTGGGCCTCGCCATATCAGCACCAGCCACAGTAGCCACCACGCACGAGACAACCACCTAAGACCGGAGGTCCCCGAGCCTGCACTAAGCCAACAACCCCCCACGACAAAAACCCACCAACCACCCCTAGGCAAAACTACCCACCAAGAACCCCCAGACTGAACCCGGACACCAACATGAGGCCTCGCAAAAACAACCCTACTGCCATTTCTGCGGAGAGGGCAAAGGCCATTACACCAAACAATGCCCATATTTCGCCAAGGGGAAAGAGGCGATGGGCCAGGAGCTAAACCGCCATGAAGCCCTTGAGAGGCAAGTTAACCACACAAGAAAACCAGCAAGCACCCACTCCAACCACTACACTTTCACCCCCTTCCGACTGGAATCCCGGCACATCGGGCTTCCACTACCCGGCTTTCCACTCCAAAGACCTTCGGCCCGAGCCAACCCATTTACTACCGGCAAGAATATCACGCTTTCACACCCCGAGCCTCGCAGTGAAGCTATCACAACCAAGCCCTACCACCTCCACCTCCGCCACCGCACCACCTTCGACCCAGCAACACCCGGTCAAGCAAGAAATCCGGACAATCGTCGGCAAGCCCAACTCATCTTACGGGGGTCATCCCGCTATCACGGGGGGCTCCAACGAGGACCCGGCAACAAACGGCAAATAAAGTGAGAGCACTATCGGAGGGTCCATCATGTGGCAACGGAGGGGCCTCCCAAACAGCCGCTGGTCCCCATTCGATCACCTTCAATGCCAGCGACATAGGCTTCGAGGACTACCCTCCCTGCCCGATGCGATGGTCATTGACACCAACATCGGAGGTCGGACATTACTAGGATCCTAGTAGACACGGGCAGCTTCGCGGACATCTTGTTCGCATCCACCCGACAAAATGGGCTGGACAGGAACATGTTACAACCGGCGAGCAATCCCTCTTTCGGCGGAGGCCCGGCAAAGTTGGGACCATCGGAAAATCACCTTGCCGGTCTCGCCGGAAAGAGCCCATTCACCGATCGAGAAAACACAACCTTCGGCGTGGTCGGGCACATTGTATCTGACTACTAGCGCCATTTTTGGCCTGGGAGTCACTGCGCATGCGGCAGCGGTCCTCCACCGAGTTATCTACGCATAGAAGATGCCCTCCGTCGGCGGCATAATTGCCGTGTTCGAGACGGACCCAGCAGAAGCGGCGGAGGGAATTTCTGCCGCACCGGGCGCGCATAGCGTGACACAACCTAGAACAAGAAGCTCGAGGGGCCAAAGAGAGCGGCCGGATAGCGGCGGAGCCCCCTGCGAGCACTACCGAGAAGAAACGAAGAAAGTCGGGCTTTTTAGCTTTGATCCCGATAGAGAAGTAACCATATCCGCACTCTGGACCCGGACCTCAGAAGCGCGAGCTCTTGCGAGTGCCTCAGAGAGAACTTCGATGTGTTTGCACGGTCGCGCGGAAGATTTCTGAGGGTGTTAGTGACCTCATCGAGCACCACCTCAACATAAGACCGGACGCCACTCCCGTAGCGAAGCTTATCGCAAAATGTCGACACGAGAGAAGAGTAGCGGTAGCGAGGTAAACCGCCCTTCTAGGCGCGGCGGAGGTCATCCGCCTCTGGTCAAATACCCCACGGTTATCCAGCGTTGTCATGGTGAAAAAGCAAGCCTTAGCAAAGACAAAGCGGAGCCCACGGATGGAGGATGTGTGTGGATTTCACCGGCTGAACAAAGCATGCCCGAAGGGGCGATTTTCCCTCCCGAATCGGCTCTCTAGTCGGCCAGCCAGGCGGTTTGTGAAAAGGTTGTCCCTCCCGACTTGTTTCTCGGGATACCACCAAATTTGGATGAACAAAAGCGGTATGAAGACAAGACAAGTTTCATAACCCGCCGGAACTTCTTTGCTTGAGAGAATGGCGAAGGCCTCCATAACGCCCGGCTCGTCCGCCGCATGCTAATGAGCCCTTGTGGAGGTGTTGTTGAGGCGACGGCGCCATCTCGGCCTTTCGGCGACTTGGTAGTCCAAAGTAAGTTAAAGGAAGACCACATCCGCGGACCTCCAAAGGACCTTCGTCAAAAGCAGCGAAGCCGGGCTCAAACTCAACCCCGCCAAGTGTGTATTTGGAGTAAGCAAGGGGCAAGTTCGGGACTGCCTCGTATGCGTAAAAAGGAATAGAGGCCAACCGCCCGAAGATCGCGGCAATCACCGCGATGGAACCTCCGAGGAGCGAAAAATCGGTTCGAGAGACTGGCGGGGCGCCTCGCCGCCCTTAGCGAGTTCATCTCGAGTCCGGCGGCGAGGGTTACCATTCTTCCAAACTCTAAAGGAAAGCAGGGACCCATTGTTTGGGGGCCTCAACAAGAAGCCGAAGACCTCAAGCGATTACCTCAAAAACCTTACCACCCTCGCCCACCGGAACGGCGAAGGACTCCTTCTCTACGCCGCCGCATCGCCACATGCCGTCGGTAGCGGTGCTCGTCAAAGAAGTGAGCGAAGGGCACCGATCCGGGCAAATCCGGTCTACTATGTCTCGAAACCCCGAAGGGGCCCAAGCTAAATTACAAGTAGCTGGAAAAGGTAGCCTACGCAGTGGTCATGGCAGCGAAAAACTCAAGCACTACTTCCGGGCACATGAGGTCACCATACCTTCGAGCTTTCCCCGACAACATATTGAAACCCCGAGTCGATTGGGCGAGAATAGCGAAAGTGGGCGACCGAGATGGGAAGACCACGCAATCGCATTCGCCGGCAGAACGGCCATCAAGTCACAGGCCTAGCAGATTTCCTAGCAGGTGGACACGACACATACAACCAAGCGGTGCGGACCCGATTTGGACAAGCACAGCGAAGCCCGGAGGCAGGGGGGCCGCCCTGGAGGCATATCGCGGCCATCATCACTTCACCTCCGGAGTCAAGCTGAGATATGCTGCCGGGGGCTAGAATTCCGGTGCACAAACAACCGGCGGAATACGAGGCAGTGCTCTTGGCACTAAACAAGCTCGGGCCATGTCGGTAGCGAAGGGCCATCATCAAAACCGACTTCGAGGTGGTCTCGAAACAAGCCGAGAAGGACAACAAAGCCAAGCACCCGAGGCGCAAAAATACCTCGCAAGGCTAAGGAAGCGGAGGCCTTCTTTCTCGGCATCACAACCAAGACCATATCCGGTAGGGACAACGGGTGGCCAGCGAGCCTTGAGGCAGCGTCGTCAGCGGAGCAACTCCCAGGGCGTGTTCTTCGAAATCTTGCGTAGCCCAGCGATTCAAGATGGCGACCAACCCCGAATCGGGTCAGCGCCATTCCGCGGCGAAGATTGGAGAGCCCGATCATTGCATTCATCAAAGGCCTCTTGAGCCCCAATCAAGGAAGAACAAAAAGGGTTGAGCGAAGGTCCGAGGCTACCGTCTAGTTGACAACAAGTCGCACCAAGGCATCCGAAACGCTCCATGGCAAAAATGCATATCTACGGCGAAGGCTGCGCCCATCGCGGAGGAGATCCACGAAGGCATCGCGGCTCGCATAACCGGCCCAGGCGTTAGTGGGAAGGTGTTGAGCAAGGGTTCTATTGCCTCACCGCATCTAACCAACGACGCCCGGGCGGTCAAGTACGCGAAGGATGCCGGTTAAAGTCACCACCTAACAGCGGGGGCAGAGCAACCCCATCTACGCCCCACATGGCCCTCTTCGATGTGGGCGATAGACCTATTTGTCCAATGCGGCCCGACTCGGGAACCTTGCGATAGTAGTGGTCAGTGCTCACCAAATGGATGAAGCCCGCCGCCAAGCATAACCTCTCACTTTCGGTACAAAAAGTTCTTGGGCAAGAGATCAAACGCTGCTTCGGCCTCGAGCGCCAACGATAACGGCACCGGTTTGATAGCGAAGGCTTCAAAAGCGATTACGCCATCAAATAGGCACCAAGATACACCGCCTCCGGTGAGGCACCCCCCAATCAAGCGGCCTGCGTCGAAAGGGCCAATGGCATAATCTGCGGCAGGTATCGCCAGCGAAGGTCCACAGCGAAACCAAGAGGAAAATGGGCGGAGGAGCTCACTCGGTGGTATGGTCACATAACACCTCAGCCGTCGCGACCAAATTCCGCCCTTCAAGCTCCTGACCGGAGAAGCAGGCCTCCCGAGGAAGAAGCCGAACGCAGCGCCGCTAAGGGTCACCCGGCGAAGCCCCCCCAGAAGAAGAGAGGCAGTCGAAGAAGGACCTCCTCGAAGAAACAAAAACATGGCCATCCTCAACCTCCCACGCATACCCGAGGAGGAGACCACAAGATGGAGGAACAAGAAGCTCGACCTCCGCCCGCGATCTCCGTCGGAACTTCTCGCCCCGTCGAGCGAAGCGAAGATGGTGGCAAGTTCATGGCCAGAATGGGGGCGGGCCCATACCTCGTCACTAAGTCCACAAGACCCGGCTCCTTCCACTGCAAGATCTCGAAGGCCATGATCTCCCCACACATGGAACGTCGGCGACCTCCTAAGTACTACCCTAAGCGGTGCAATGTACCCGTGCACTCGCGAAGTTGTATGGGGCGCTCGCTCATTTTGCCATTTCATTTTTTCTCTTCTAAACTTAAGATCATGAACAATGCGGGCTGCACTCTTTTTCCTTTGCGAAGGGCGCGAGGTTTTTTAACGAGGCGGTACCAATATCTAATATATGCAAAAGTTAGTTACCCCCACGCCGGAGAAAAGGTGCAACGCAAATTACAAAGCATCGAAGGGGCCGGCCGGGCGCCACAGCCCTCATCGGTAGCGAAGGTAGCTGGGATTGCCTTCGGGAGGGCAGCGCAAGGCTGCACCCCGGCTGGCCAAACCAACAAAAACACTCCTTCTCTAAATTATGTTAAGCCGAGCGCCCTGGCACCTCCGCCTTGGGGCTCGCAATGAAAACGCCCCTCGGCTCTCCGAGTATGAGACCCGCTGAGCCTTCCACAAAAGTCGGGCGCCTGCACCTCTCCGCCCGGTATTTCGCAATAAAACGCCCGCTCTCCGAGTATGAGACCAGCGAGGCTACAAAAAAGTCGAGCGCCAGCACCTCGCCCTGAGCTACGCCAATGAAAACGCCCAGCGCTCTCAGATATGAGACCAGCGGCATACAAAAGTCGGCGCCACAGCACCCCGTCGAGGCTTCGCAATGAAAGACGCCCGCGTCTCCGAGCATGAGACCAGCGGGCGCACAAAGAGTGAGGCGCCAGCACCTCCCGCCCGAGGCTTCGCAATGAAAAGACGCAGCGCTCTCCAAGTATGAAGACCAGCGAGGCATCAAAAGCGGAAGCCACAGCACCTCCGCCCGAGGCTGCATAATAAAACGCCCGCGCTCCAAGTACAGACCCAGCGAGGCGCCTAGCGGAAGCCACAGCACCTCCGCGAGGCTGCGGTACTTCCGCCACCCAGTCCGGCTCGCAGAGCAACGGGCAGTACCTTCGGCAGCACAAAAATACCACCACCTACCGCGACAAGACCTCAGCCGCGTCACGGCCTAAACACCGCCACCGACCAAGAACAAGACCTCGCCCGTATAGCCTTTTAACACCACCCACCAAGGACAAGACCTCGCCGTACAAACCATAATCACAACAAGCACTTATGACATCCGCCCAACGCCGGAGCACCCCGCCCCAAGAAGCACTATAAAACCAAACCTCCCCCACCCCGAATCCCATGTTAGGAAGAGAGCGGCCATCGACCCACAGGCGCCACCATGCTAACACCCATAGCCAAACCCGATCCTATAGAGGATGCGGGATACCTCAAAACCCTGACCTCCCAACCCAAATAAGGCACCACAATGGAAATGTAAGCGGACCCCAACCCGAAGCGGGGCCTAAAGTGCAATGAAGAGCAACGCGCTTCTGATGCCCCCCCCGAGGGCAAAGAAACATCCAAACCCCGCCAAACCAAAAAGACCAAATGGACAAACTAGAGCATTTCGGGAACAACCCCACGCGGCCGCCCGGGAGGCAGCGCGGGACCGGCCAACTTCGGGCGGTGACTCCTGCGAAGGGGATACCACAATGGAGAATGTAACATCCTCCGTGGCAACTCCACCAAAGGAATCAAAACCTCGGCGTGGGGGGTAGGCCCCAACACTAACGCCGGAAGGCGGCTTAAATCGCTGGTCTCGGGCAAGACCGCCATTCAACAAGTGATGGGCGGCACAGGGCGCAGGGACCCACCCCGCAGCCACCTCTGTAAGAGTCCCACTGCGCCTAGGGACCGTCCGCACCTAAGTTCGAACGATGAGTCGCGGCGCCCGCTGAATCACAAGGGCGCACTCTCAAGACCAATCCTCTGCTTCAACAGGGAACCTGTGGAGCGAAAAAAGACCCCTCCGTCCCAAAAGAACTTTGTAACGAAGACCCGCAATAAAAAATCAACGAGTACCACTTGGTCAAGCAAACCTCAGAAAACGCCAGCGCGAGTCTGAGACTAAGGAAACAGGGGGCAGCTTGCCTATCATCAGCAAGCTACCTTTCAAAAATGCGCGAGTCTCGCACTAATGAAAACAGGGCGCCAGCTGTCTATTGCGGCTACCTTCGCAAAAGCAGCGTGAGTCTCGCACTAAGGAAAAGCGAGGGGCGCCCGGCTGTCTGCTCAGCGGCTACCGCCATAAAAATCTTGCGAGTCGCACTAAGGGAAAAGCGAGGGCGCGGCTGCTCTGCGCGGCTTCACCGCCATAAAAGCAGCGCGAGTCTCGCACTAAGTGAAAACAGGGGAGGCGCCTGTCTATCGCGGCTACAGCCGCCAAGCAGCGAGTCTCGCACTAAGTAAGCGAGGGGCGCCCGCTCTACAGCGGTTACCTTACGCAAAAAGCAGCGAGTCTCGCACTAAGTGAAATAGGGGGACACCGCGCTTCAGCGTGACTACCTACGAAGAGCACCACTACCACTTGGTACATGCAACGCAAAAACAACTCTTTGCAAACATACGCATCCATTACATTACGAGGAAAGTTACCACGGCCCTCGCGTCAGGGGAAAGCCCGTGAGCCTCGCACACATCCTCGGCTCTGAGAGGCCACGACCCCCATACAAGATGGCCTTAACCAACACCTTCGCTACACGCTCCACAAACTCCTCTACATCCACCACCTCCACCCTTCAGCAGAGTCGCGGCTCATTATCCATTGTGCTCGAAAGAACAAGCGGAAGTTCACCCGTAGCACTTTCGATCTTGGGTATACCCTCCGCATGTCGCTCCACCTCGAAGCCCACATCCCTCCTTTTGGAACAACGACCAAAAGCCTCGGATAAAACCCAACAAGCCGCTTGCCCAAGTCGCGATGGCTACGGCTTCATCGTCCTCAATATCATCCTCGCCAAGGCAGCCGCACCGGCTCCGTGCACCCGTTCCACTTGACGGTTTGTCAAGTCATGGGACCGCCGAGAAGGCCTCCGAGGCTGATTGGCTACATCGTATTTCCGAACCCTGCCCCACCAAAACCGCTCGAAGGGCAGTCCGGGGAACCGCTGCATGGCATGAACCCAAGTCTCCTCGAAATGAAACACATCTTGGCGATTCATCATCGCTGAACCGCGCAGCACCCTCGCGCAGCCCCACGGGTACACCGCGCGCCAACACAATCATCAACGCGGTTAGCCCCAACCCCAACGCAATCAAGCTACGAGGTGCAACACAACGGAAACGCACAATCAAGTAACAACAGAATGTAGCGAAGCCCCTAAAACTTCAATTCATCATTCAACTTAAAAAAGCCCGAAGGCCAAGAAGTTTCACACCACATGATTGTACCAGCCTAGGAAAGAATAAACTCCGCGCAATCTAAGGAGCCCCTAAGCTACCTCAAGTGTCGGAGGCCTTGTGGCATCGGCGGCCGGAGGGTCCTCGGAGGCATGGAGGGAGCCGGAGCAGGCTCCAGGGGCTCTGGCCGAGGCGAGGCGCCTATACGGAGATGTCGCGGAGAAGCCGGCTCCGGAGCGGGGGCCGAGAGGATGGATGGCGCTGACAGCCAGTTGCAGGAGGCACGAATCGAAGGCGACCACGGCACCTCAACCCGTCCGGCGGCTTATCTCCTCGGAGCGGCACAGGAGCCCCCTCGCTCGAGCGGCGGCGGCGGCGACCTAGAGCGACACCAGAGTCGGCACACAAGGCAGCAGTAGCGGCAAACAAAGAGGAAAAGAAGCGAGCAGACAACAAAAGCAAACAAGTGACCAACCTTCACGGCGGATCAGCCTTGAAAACTCGAGCAAGCTCCCGCCCTCGCTTCGTACCGAAGCGCTTGATGAAGGCTGTCGCAAGCGCTTCACGTCCGCTCCTCGGCCCGAGGCCCTAACCTCGTCGGGGCGGGGAAGTGGCGGTCAGGGGCCTGCGACAGCGGCTCCCGTCGCGCGCGCAATCCAGATGGCGAAGAGCCCCCTCGAAGGCGACACGGCGGTGCTGGCTCCGAAATACGCGCACGCTGAGCCACCACCTTCGGCAGTTTCACCTCCCAAGGCATAGCGCCCAACAAGGGCGGTGGTCCGGGTTCGGCAGTAGCAAATGAAGAAGCGGCCCCGACCTGCCTAAGAACGCTGGGCCAAGCTGCCTTGAAGGCCTCCGCCTCCTGCATACCAGGACAGCCTAAGATCATTGAGCCTCTTCGCCGGGCGCCACCTCCGCCTCCCCCGGCCAAGGACCTCACGCGCCTCCGGACAAGCCAAAGCCATTCTCCCGCCGGAGAATTTTCGCACCTCCTTGAGGTCCGCCACCTCCCTCCGGAGCTGCCTGCCTCATCATCAATGGCTCAGCTCCTGGGCCTCCCGCCGGCTCCCTCCTTGAGCTCGCTAGAGGCCTTCCTCTGGCGTCCGCTGGTCGACCTGAAAGTCCCACCACTCTGATGGCCGCCCGCGCCAACACTAGCAACCTCGGTGGTTCCCACCTTGATATCCTCATGGATATCAGCGACGGTTCTGCCACTGCATCTACGCCTCGGCAAAGACGCTTGATCGAAGCGCCCAATCATCCTCCGCTCTCAACCTCCGAGGCGGCGAAGGGGTGTCGCGGAGGTCGATGCCCGATGTGCAGCTCCACGCCGACATCATCGATGCCGATCGCCTCCGCCACATAAGGCAGCGAGGAGGGGCCTGCTCGCCCCCAAAGGGCCTTCCCCACTCCCGGGAGGGGCCTGAGGGTCGGTCAAATCACCCGCCGCCCACACGTGGCACCGCCGATAGGAGGCGGGCACGCGTGCTCGGGCGGGCGAGTCACAACGGACTTGCTCCGCGCCGCACCCCCCGCCTGCCGTCCCCCCACCGTCCCCTCCACCTTCTCTTCGAGGGCCCGCCGCCACGGCTCCTCTCAGCCTCCTCATAGCGGAGCCGTCGCCGGAGGCCTCCTCCTCCGCGTGCGCCGCCTCCGCCGGCTCCGTCCGCTTCCGCCCTCCGCCTCATCCTCATCGTCGAGATAGGAAGCCGGCCGAGGTGCAACCTCGGTGACCCGCGGCCCCGGGAAGAACCCGCCCCTCCGAGCGACGGGTGGGGGCAAAGGGACGAGCGCCCGCTTGGCCGGGGGCTCGGGGGTGGGGGCCGGCCACAGGCCTGGGCTTGCGGACCCCCGCTTCTTCCTCCCCGCATCCATGGCGTCGGCACCGGCCCCGGTCGGCCGATCCTCACCCGACTCCGAGCAGGTCGAAGACCCGGTTCACCGGCGGGCGACGGTCACGAGGTGGCTGATCCGCCCGGACCTCCGAAGCCTCCAACTTTCCAATAAAGGATGCGGGCGGCGGTGGCCTCCGCCATCACCAGCCGGGCGAACTCCACCTTATCACCCTTCGCCGCCTCAAGCGGCTCCGGGCGGAATCGTCCCGAGGTCAAACCTCAACGCCTTCAGCCCCTTGGGGGCATACTCGCCGAGTCCGCAACTTCAACGGAGGGCACCCCCGCCCACGGGACTTGCCACTGCTTGCCGCCGCGAACTCCTCCTCCAGGTCCCGCGCGCAGACGGCGGGACATGACGCGAAGGGCGTCCGGCTCCCCTCGCCGCCTCCGCCGTCTTCACGGGCTTCACTTCGCGATGGCGAGGACTCCGGATCGCCATACAGCCCCTCCGCACCTCCAGCGGGTAATAGAACCAGCGGTCGAGCCAGTCCGGCGCTCCACTTGTTCCGTTGCACCGCGGCGGGGCCTCCCACCCCGCCGCGGGGATGAAACGCACACGCCATACCGGGCGCGGAAGACCTCCTCCTCCGTCGCCGACGGTGCGCGGCCGATAGTGTGCACGGGTGGGCTCCGATGAAGCCGTCCACCGTCGGCTCCAGCCCCTACGGAGCGGCACGCCCAAGCATACGTCATCGAGGCATGGAAAGCACGACCCGCGTGAGTTGATGGAACGGGGGGTTGAACCTCCGCAGCACCAGCTGCACGAGCTTCGCACAGGGGGAACGGAGCGGGCGTGGAAGAACTCGAAGAGAGCGATTTCCGCCGGGCTTCCGGGCGCGGCACTGCTCGCCTCCGAGGCGCGAAACGCCTCTTGTGGAAAAAACTCGTGCTCATGCAGAACGCCGAGGGGACTTGTCGGTGCTCTTGCTCAGGGAACTCAAGCACTCAACGGCGGTCTTGGGCCTCATGGTCTCCCAGCACGAGCCATCGATGGACCCTCCGCAGCGAAAGGGACCCTCGCTAAAAAGAGGCGAACTTAGGGCAGGACAAGCGGCGAAAAAGCGTGAAAAGGAGGCGAAAGCAGCGTGGAAGCAAAAGGAGGGCACAAACCCTAAATCTCACCAACCGTGCGTATTTATAGGCCGGGACGGAGGAGGGGACTTGGCGGGGACGCGGCCGCGAGCCACCGGAGATCAAGGCCGGATCCCAAAACAACGCCCGAGGCCCTCCGTCCGCCCCCCAGCAGCAAACCAACGGCATCCGTACCCCTAAACAAACACAGTTCACCCCGATCCGCGTCACTCCCAAACTAACCCAAAGATCCGACCAAGGGCGCCCAAACCCTAACGCTATTTGGAGAAGCGGGAGGGGGAGGCCCACCTCCCGCGAGGCCCACGAGCAGCCCGGGGACGCCGGGCGGCAAGGGCCCATGGGGCGGCAAGCACACCACCCGCACGGGACCCTCGGAAGGACGTTTTTTTTGCTACGGCCCCTCGGAAGGAACCGGACCTTCGAGGGGCTGCTTGGGGAGGGGCGCCCTCGCCGGGGCAGCCCCGCTGGCCTCACCACGAGGGGGCCAAGAACTAATCCCCGTTAACATATTGCGAGAGTCTTGCGGGATCGCAAGCGGAGGACCCTCCGCGAAGACACGAGCAATGCGGTCACCCCTCCGTCCAGGGCGGCCCCAGAGCGAGCATTGGCCGGGAGCATGACGGCCCCTACGCGACGTAGGGAGCGCCGGCGAGGGGGTCTCCCAGCAACGCGAGCCCAAGCCGCTGGGAGGGCCAGCCGAGGTCCCCGCCCGGAACCGCCCTCCGGGTGCACGGAGAGCGGGCATTCGGGCCGGGAGCATGACGGCCCCCTACGCGACGGGGAACGCCGCTAAATAAGGGGCTCCCAAACAGCGCAAACCCAAGCAACAGGAAAGGCCGGCGGAGGGACCCCTCAGGAGCGCCCCTCCGCGGATGCACGGAACCGGCGGCTGGCATGAGGAAACCCTACACCCCCGGGCGGGAGAAGTCATGCGTGTATTTCCCGTGCGACCACATGCGAATAGTTACTAGCTTGCCCTTGTAAGGCCCGGTTGTAAGCGTGTGTTCTCCTACCTACCATGTACCAAATTGTAAATCAGCCCCTCGACCCCTTTGAATTCCTATAAATACCGGATGCGGGCACAAGGAAAGGGATCGGTTGTTGGCGGTTTAAGTGCCATTTGCTCGTTTTTATTACACCCACGTCTCGCCTCACGCATCGTCTTATCCCTCCTCCGCCGGAGGCCGGGGGCGCCCCTCAGATCGCCTCGACCCTCGGCAACTCCGGCGAAGGTCGGGCGGACCGGGAGGCCGCTCCGCTCCCCGTTTGTGTTCTCGACTCACCACGTGGGAAGCCCCGCGCCCCCTTCCCGCCCCAGGGAGCGAAGGCTAAGGGGCGGGAGTGATCCCCACAGCAAACTCTTCACAAAACTCTTGGTTGGTTGACCCAAAGATAATGTCATCAACATAGATTTGCAACACAAACAATTCTTTGCCAATCTTCTTGGTGAAGAGGGTGGTGTCCACTTTGCCCATCTTGAACCCTTTAGAGAGGAGAAAAATCTCTCAACCTCTCATACCATGCTCTAGGTGCTTGCTTCAAGCCATACAAAGCCTTCTTCAACTTGTAAACATGGTTGGGATACTTTTCATCTTCAAAGCTTGAGGGGTTGTTCCACATACACCAACTCATTGATGAAGCCTTTCAAGAATGCACTTTTCACATCCATTTGATAGAGCTTGATGTCATGAGCACATGCATAAGCAAGCAAGATTCTTATTGCTTCAAGTCTAGCAACCGGTGCATAGGTCTCTCCAAAGTCAAGACCTTCAACTTGAGTGTACCCTTGAGCTACTAGCCTTGCCTTGTTTCTCACAACAATTCCATCTTGATCTTGCTTGTTCTTGAAGACCCACTTGGTTCCTATCACATTGTAGTCCTTTGGCCTTTCCACCAATTCCCATACATCATTTCTCTTGAAGTTGTTCAACTCTTCATGCATGGCATTGATCAATCTTCCTTCTTGAGTGCATTTTCAATGTTCTCCGGTTCTTCTTGTGCTACAAAGGCATGGTGAGCACAAAAGATGCTAATCTTCTTCTAGTAACCACTCCACTATTGATATCACCAATAATTTGATCAATTGGGTGATCCCTTGCAATGTTGGATGGTTGCATCACTTGCACTTGATGACTAGGATGAGTGGATGGACTAGCTTGTTGTTCTTGATCTTGATCTTCACCTTGAGTGCCACTAGTGCTAGCTTCATTTGTACCAAGCTCAACCATAGTGGTAGGCATTGGGGTGTCTTCATCATCATCAACTTGTTTTGGCCGAATATCACCAATATCCATTGTCCTCATTGCATTTTCCAAGTTGGAGCCACTCACATCATCATGATTTTCAACTTCATTTTGAGAACCTTGGGTTTCATCAAATTCAACATCATGAACTTCTTCAAGTTTGCCACTACCCAAGTTTCATACTCTATATGCTTTGCTTGTGGTTGAATATCCAACTAGGAAACCTTCATCACATTTCTTATCAAACTTCCCAAATCTTGTGCCTTTCTTGAGAATGTAGCACTTGCATCCAAAGACTCTAAAGTATCCAATGTTGGGCTTCCTTCCATTGAGTAACTCATATGGTGTCTTGCCAAGCATTCCATGGCAATAGAGTCGGTTGCTACAATAGCAAGCCGTGTTGATTGCTTGGCCCAAAAGGAATGGCTAACATTGTACTCACTAAGCATTGATCTCGCCATTTCAATCAAGGTTCTATTCTTCCTCTCAACTACACCATTGGATTGAGGAGTGTAGGTTGGTGAGAATTGATGTCCAATTCAAGCTCATCACACAACTCTTCAATTCTTGTATTCTTGAATTCACTTCCATTGTCACTCCTAATCTTCTTGATGGATGTCTCAAACTCATTTTGAACCCTCTTGATAAATGTCTTGAAGAGCTCAAACACATCATTCTTGTCATGCAAAAAGAACACCCATGTGTATCTAGTGTAGTCATCAACTATGACAAAACCATACTTGTTGTCACCAATGCTAGAGTATGATGTTGGCCCAAACAAGTCCATGTGTAGCAACTCAAATGCCTTGCTTGTACTCATTGTGCTCTTGGTTGGATGTGCATTGCCATGTTGTTTGCCGGCTTGACATGCTCCACAAGGTTTGTCCTTCTCAAACTTCACATCATTCAAGCCTCTAACTAAGTCATGCTTCACTAACTTGTTCAATTGCTTCATTCCAACATGACCAAGCCTTCTATGCCACAACCACCCCTTTGCTAGCCTTTGAGAGTAAACATGTTGTCAACTTGGCTTCTTTTTGAATTGAAGTCAACAAGGTAGAGATCACCATATCTAAATCCCTTGAAGATCATGTTTGCACCATCACCACTAACCACTTCAACTTCTTGACTTGTGAATATGCATTTGTACCCATGGTCACAAAGTTGAGAAACCGACAAGAGGTTGTAATCAAGATGATCAACTAGCAACACCTTTGACAAGCTTTTCTCTTGAGTGATAGCAATCTTGCCTAGCCCCAACACATTGCCTTTCTTGTCATTGCCAAATGTGATTGACTCATACTCATCAATCCCCTTGATGCTAATAGACTTGAACATATTAGAATCCCCGGTCATGTGTTGAGTGCACCCACTATCCATTATCCAATGCTCTCCTCCGGCACGGTAATTGACCTACAAAATAAGATCAATTCTTCTTAGGTACCCAATGTTGCTTGGGTCCTTCAAGGTTAGTCACCAAGGCCTTTGGTACCCAAATGGCTTTCTTCTTTGAGCCCATCCATGGTGTACCAATGTACCTAGCACGAACACCATTGTTCTTCTTCACAAGCATATATGAATTATCAAGCTTGATGGAAGAAACATTGGTCCTCTTGTTCATGCACTTTTGCTCTAAGTGACCAACTTGCTTGCAAGCTTTGCAATAGCTACCATTGTTCTTCACAAAACGAGTCTTGTGAGTCACATAGGCGGCCTTGCCTTTCTTGGGGATATAGCCTAAGCCCTCCTTGTATAAGGATGCCCTTTGGCTACCCAAGCACATAAGCAAGCAGTCCTCACCACCATAGGCCTTAGCCAAGGTGTGATTGAGCTCCTTTACTTCCCTTTTCAAACAAGCATTCTCATGGATAAGCATAGGGTTGTCATTATCTTCACTAGTGATGGATATGCTAGTGATAGAGCTAGTGGAGGTCTCACACTTGGGGGTTGATTCATCAACAAGGATATCACACATGATGCTTGCATTGCATGTATCAACATTCTCATCAACTAAGCACAACTTGTGCTCATTAAGTAGAGAGGAATGAGCTTTCTCTAACTTAGAATGAGTTTTCTCAAGCTTCTTATGGTCTTCCTTTAGACTCTCATAAGATGCCCGAAGCTCATCAAGTTCTTGCTTAAGGCTCTTTGTTTCCTTACGCAAGCCCTTGCATTCCTTCCTACTTTGCTTGAACATGACAATGCAATCATCAAGCATGCTTTGCAACTCTTCCCTAGTGAGTGTTTGTTCCTCATCATCACTATCACTATCATTATCATCATCATCATCATCATCATCATCACTAGTGATAGATTGTACCTTGGTGGCCTTAGCCATGAAGCATGAGGAAGGCGTGTCGAAGAGGGAGATCTTGTCATGCATAGCAAGGTGAGCTTGTCCCTTCTTCTTGTTCTTCATCACTTGAGGAGGATGAGCCATCACTATCCCACATAGCCACATGTGACTCATTCTTTTTCTTGGGCTTCTTCTCTTTCTCATTCTTGGCATCATTCTTCTTTCTTGCCTTTTTGATGCCCTTCTCATCATCACTCTCATATGGGCACTCCGCAATGAGATGGCAATCATCATGACACCGAAAAGCATGTCATATTGCCTTCATTCTTGCCACCCTTGGTCTTCTTGGATGATGACTTCTTGTTCTTTTTGTTGATGTATGTCTTCTTCACATACTTGCCCAATCTTCTCACAAACAGAGCCAATTGTTCATCAACTTCACTTCCACTAGTAGAAGTGCCATCCTCTTCATCACTTGATTCTTCCTTCTTCTTCTTGCCCTTGGATGAAGAACTAGCTTTGAGAGCCAATCCCTTCTTGTCATCTTTCTTGTCCTCATCCTTGATCTTCTTGTTGGCCTTGTTGATGAGCTCTTGCTTCTTTGAGTCATCTCTAAAAAGAGTCATCGGTCATCACCTCATCAAGCAATTGATTTGGTGTCAAGAGCTTCAAGTTGGTCTTCACTAGCACGGTCTTGAGCATCTCAAATCTTTCTGGTAAGCACCTCAAGAACTTCATGTTGAATGTTGTGTCCTTGATGTCTTCACCGAGTGCATTGAGATTGTTCACCAACACTTGCATGCGGTGAAACATCTCCGGCACACTCTCATCTTCCTCCATCTTGAAGCTATTGAATTGTTCAAGCTTGATGTAGGCTTTGGCTTGCTTGACTCCTTCGGTGCCCTCATAGCACTCTTCTAGCTTCTTCCATATGTCATGGGCGATGGTGAGTGTCTTGACTTGCTCAAACACTCTGTCGTTGAATGCCTCATGAAAAGCACTCACGGCCACATCATTTGCATATATCTTCTTCTCTTCCGCGGCGGTTGGCTCATTTGGCTTTGCCACTTCAAACTTGTTTTCGGTGACAACCCACACTTCTCTATTGATTTGCTTGAGGTGTGCGGTCATCTTCAACTTCCAATGCCCAAAGTTGGTGCCATCGAAAGGTGGCGCCTTCTTGGTGTTGTTGACATGGAAAGTAGCCATTTTCTTATCACCGTTGGATGTTAAGCCACTCAAATACGGTGCCTCAGCTCGATACCACTTGAAAGGTCCTAATGGCTAGAGGGGGGGTGAATAGCCTATTAAAAAATTCTTGCAACAACACTAAGCACCCGGGTTAGACAATAAGGTGGCGAAGCTAATTAAGCGGTGCTACGAGCTAACTATGCAAGCCACAAGCAAGAGAAGATATTTCTAATATCTCTAAGATCACTCAAGGGCTAAGTCACTAGTTTACTCCTAGGTGAACAAGCAATTCTAACTAGATTACCAACTAGGAGCTAACAAAGCTAAGCAAACTAAACTCACTACTCAAGCTAACAAGCTAAGCAAGACTACACAAGATATATCAAAGTAAATGCACGTGGAGTAGTGAACGATATACCGACGTCGATGTGTAGAGGTGGAAGCCAATCACCGTGAACAACAAGAAATCTCCAACGAGCACAACAAGGTTGACATGATGATTTTTCACGAGGTTCACGTGCTTGCAAGACGCTAGTCCCCGTTGTGCAGAGACTCACTCACTTGACGTATGCTAAGCTTAATGGCCGGTGCCAAATCCCCTATGGGAGCTCAAGCAAACGATCACAAGAGAGGGTCCAACAAGCCACGAGCAATCCACTAGTGCTCCTTTCGCGAATCTCCCGCGGGGTAAGGAACGACCCCTCACAATCACCACCGGTGTGGCCTCAAACAAGCTCCACTTGAGCTCAACACCGCCTCTTGCTCCAAGCCGCTAGGGAACTGGGCAAATTCCCAAGAAAACAAGAATCCCGCGGCTTCTCCAAGGATGAAGTGCCTCTAGATGCAATCACCAATGCAATGCACTTCTATCACTCTCAATCTCACCAAGAATTCGAGTTAATGGATGGAGAGATGAGTGGAGAGGAGTATCAAATGCTCACTAGCAAGTTGGAAGCTTCAAATGTGCAAGAGGGAGTCCCATGAACCGGCCATCCAAGTATATATAGGGCTCCTCTCGAAATGGAGCCGTTGCTCCAAAAATTTGCCTTTCAAGACCGATCGACGCCTTGACCGAACCACCGGTGGGTCCGGTCGAGGGTCCGGCCGGTGCTTCCGGCCGCTATCTGAGACAAGCCACGGGTCCACAGTGGCGCCCTTCGTCCGCATCTGGTCACCGGTTCGGTCGACACCGGAAGCATCCGGTCCAGGGTCCGGTCACCGCGTCCGCAAAAACCCACCTGCAGAAAGCGCGCGCCGCGACCGACCGGACGCCGGTGAGTGCGTCCGGTCGCCCCACCGGCGTGCGTCCGGTCGCCCTCGACATTTGCTTCTTCTTCCTTTTTCTTTGCTCTTTGCATCAAACTTGCTTCGCCTCTTGCCAAGGGTTGCCAACACGTCCAAGATGATCACGTTATCACCAATGTTAGTAGGTCGAGATGTTAGGCAAGATCGAAGTTAGTGCTCTCATGTCCTAAATGCAATATGCAAGTCAATTGGACCTAGAAGCACTTCACCAAAGGATTGTCGTGGCATCCCCTCTTGATAGTCGGCTATCTATCCTATAATGTGATCACACGCTCTATCGTGTCTTGATCACCAAAAGGAAAACCCTATCAAGATACCTTTGCCTTGATCTCCCGGGTTCCTCTCAAGCCGATCACCAAGCTTGACGATCCATCAAGTCCACCGACATTGTCCATGTTCATGATCATCATGCTCCTTGTCATCCGTCTAATCCTATCTCAAAGTCATCACTTAGAGCAAAGGATTAGTTCACAAGTGTGTCATCAATTTCCAAAACCAAACATGAGATTTCAACGGGCAAAGTGTGTGCCCACCACGGGTTCTTTTTTTTTGGGGGGTGGGGGCGGGGCGGTGTCACGCAAAAGATTTTTGTGTACTAGTGTCTCCCCCCTCACCGGGCTTGAAGCTATACCGCCGGAGAGTTCATGGCGAGAGGAGGAAGCGAAGCCTCTGTTCTTCAGAGGCCTATCCTCCCTCCTCCTTACTCCATCCCCAGGTCCTCGCAGAGAAGCCTCGCCGCGCACTTGAGATTGGGTGGAGTGTAGGAGGATCTTGACAGGGACGAGTGGTGCGCCGCGGAGATGGGAGGCGGGTTCCTCCCTTGTTGTCGGCGAAGTTGCGATGGGAAGTGGTAGTTCCCGGGGTGAGGAAGCTCCATCAGTTGCGATTCGGTGTCGGAATTACTGGAGACTCCTTGCAGCTTGTTTTTAGCAGCAAGAACCGAGCAAGATAAACCCAAATCAACTGAAATTTTGCACAAATATCTTTCTTAGAATATGTCCACCTCTGTAAATTAGATGCAGTGTCTGTTAATTTAAATTATATTTTGTAGTATTGATGTTCCTGCCAAGTTCCAGGCCTCTAGCCTGTGCTACATCAGATAATTAATCCCCATCTTTTTGAGAATGTCCTAATTAATCAACTGAAATTTTGCTAACAAATTTCATCAAAAAAAAATTCCAAACAAATCTAATGATAAACGTTGCTTTCTAAACATGAAATTCAAGTGGGTTGGTATCTAGTTTGGTACGAAGCAGCTATCTCTGAGGTCCGTCAAGTTTGCAGCTTCCATTAAACAATGACAGAGCTAGCAAGTGTGGAAGTGGAATAGCCTGTCGTGTCCATTTGTGGTACTTGTTCTATCGAACAAGTTTTGGTTATCACACCATTTTATATACTGCTGGTTGCCTGTTGCTATCGTAGACACTTTGGGCTCACCAACTATGTGGATGGGTCGGCCCTTATATATAAATAATCCACAGTACGCAACTTGGGGCGTTCCATGGCTTGCGTTTCAAACTACTCCTCTGCTGTTCTGTTGTTTGTTTCGCTTCAGCCAAGCCCGCCGGGCTCTGTTTATTGTATTTGTATAATTAGCGGTAGCTCCATGCCGTCCATTTAATCAATAGCGAGAGTTCTGGCATCTTCCTTCGTCTTCATAGTAGATACATACTGAGCACGGAGAGATAGCCGCCTGCATATTTGAATTGGTCTCGTCTGACGAAGTTGGGGGAAATGAATGTGTATAAATAAACTTGGTTGCGTGTTCATCCGCTCCTAAGACCTAACGTCAAAATACCAAGTGACAAGTGGCGACAGTGACAGCGTGTATTATAATTGAACTTCATCATCAAGGCATGGAATAAGCAACCTGGCTTTGCCAGCACATTCAGACATTTTCATGTTCACTTCCTATTAATCATTTAGTCTACATCCTCTGCACAGCATACGTCCCACTGGCAAGAGGCATTTTGCTCCTCCGCTGCTGCATCATTTCACCGTGCTCTTCTCAAGCCCAAGGTATGTTCTCATCTATCAGAAAACTTATGGCCTCTACTTGACTATTGCTTTGTGATGCAGAGATAACAGAAGCTTGATGCTCGACAGAAAACCCGTTTCTGTAGGACTACGGACTGAGAAGACATCCTACCAGGAGCAGAACAATTTAAATTTAGAAGCTGATCTCCATAAGCAGCAGTCGGACTCTGATCAGAGCGTCTTCCAGATTGCGCTATGTTGACCTACGACGTTTTCCAGTTCCGATTGGTCGGGAAATTGTGATTCAGCGGTTATTCTTTATCCTTTTTTTTCTTGATTGAGATTCAGCGATAATTCTTCTTGTTGATTACCTCCTAAGCTGTTCTAGTTATAGGTATTGACCAACAAGGCTTTCACTGAATTGCTAAACTGGTCTAGTTCTCATCACTTTTTGCAGGAGTTGCCGTGGGATTTGTTGGTTTTAATTTCTCCTGGTGATCGAGTGATTGGCCTCAATTATTTATTCTATACATTGTTGTCCAATGTCCATCCCTCACTCTTGAAGATCTTAAACGTACTCATCTGTATTGATCGGAACGAACTGCTTCCGAAAGATGATTACTACTAGTTCTTATTGTGCCAATCATGGGCGATGGTTCCTAGTCGTGCTTCAGATTTGCATGTGCTGAGAGGTGGCAAAAGATTGATGCCCTGTGTACCCATTTCTGTTGGACGAGTCAATCTCACATTTCTGGTTGGATCAGATTACTACTGGTTCCTATTCTCACTCTGCATACTCATTTCTGTTGGTGTCACATTCATTCACGTATCCAATAGATGCCGTTGGGGGCAAAAGAAAGAAATCTCATTGGCACATACTGATCTCCTTGCATGTGTACCATTCTCAACAGTGGCTTATCAGTCGAACTAGAATCAAGGTACTTATTACTGCACCATCATAGCTTAAATACTGCACCATCTTCTTTTAACAAGCAGGCGGCTTGCCCTTTAATTCTCTCTTTTTTGCAGGTTTAGTTAGCCGTGTTATCTGTGGTCTGTGGGTGGCTAGCGGATAACTTCTTCTATCCACTTAATCAATTGGCTTTCCATAAGAAATTCTTTTCATCTGCAATTCTGCATAGCATATATAGGTGTAGTGCGCTGGATGGGTTGACAATCCAAGCGAGCTGTTTACGCCAAGAGGACTACTCTGTTTATGCACTCGAGTTGGAAGATAGCTTTATAAGGTAAGACATCCAGTATGTGTTTCGAATCTCATAATTATCGTGCTGTACTAGGTCAGTCACTAATGGAAGTATTACTATAGGCCAAGTATTGCTATAGGTTTTATGTGCAACATTGCCAAGTAGTTTTCCCAAATTAGTAACATCCAAATATCCAATCTAGTCTACCTTAGCTTACAACACTTGAAAGCGAAAAATAAAAAAGGACAAGAAGCTATGACATGGGGTGTAAACTAAACTTCAATACTTTAACTTACTACTCATTTTGTCAACCATCACTGTCATGTGCATAACGTTTGTACTATTAGTTTCTACTCCATGATTTACTGATGGTAGACAAAAGCTTTTTATATTCCTCTCTTACTATTACAAATTAGAGACTCCAATGGAGACCACCTTAACTCTCACCAGACACACTGGAAAAAACAGATAAATCCTAAAAATTCTCACAATAATCAGAAACATCTGACCTTTAATTTGTTAGACTATCATCGTCATCTCTGATAATAGCCATTAGATCCATTATAATTTATTAAAAAATTACCCACATGTGCCATTATGAAAATACATAAAGTAACCCCTAAATTTCAAGCTAAATTAGCCATCTCTGCCATTATGAAAGATAATTGGAAATAATTCCCTATATTTTTATACGTCATTATTACAGATAAATAAATAGCACAAATCTAATCAACCAGAAAAGCAAACTCCGGCCGCACATAGGTAGTTCGTTAATTAATAAAAAATCAGCATAGTTGTACGAATCACTATTCATGCTAGTTATTAGTTAAATAAAAGCAGATTCGTTGTCCATCACGTTAGCTATTTGTTGGTGTGTTGGAACCGGTGGTCCCTAAAGCACTGGACAAGTAATAGGATCGTGCGCGTCAGGAGTGCTTCTAGCTAGTGTACAAAATAGACACGAGAATTTATTCTGATTCGAGCCGAATGTCCCTATGTCCTGTTGAGGCTGCTGCTTATGTAATCTTGCACCGTGGGGGTGCTCGTAGTAGGGGATACAAGCTTTCAACGGAGGGACAGATCCTAAGTCTCTAAGTGGTTTGATTAAGGCTCGGTGCCAATATCGGTGCTGGTGAGATATGAGTGAGCTACGGTGCTCGTGATTGAAGATGAGATGGAGCTAAAGAGGATGAAGAAGTCGAGAGAAGTCTAAGTCTAGTGCCAAGCTCTCCCTTTTATAGAAGGGAGGGATGGCATACACTTGCCTACGAGGCTAATGGATAAAGAAAGAGAAAAAAAAGGAGGAGGAGGTCACGTAGGATCGCTGCGCCCATCCCTGGCATCCCGTTGATGAGTAGTCGCCGCCGTAGAGATGGGAGCGCCGAGTTAGGGATTCCTTGTTGTGGAAGCTCGATGTAGCCATGCCTGGTCCTATGCTTGTTGTACCGTCGCAGGTGTTCGCCAGGCGCCTAGATTCGTGGGTTAGGCAGCACAGTGCCGTGTACTCCAGGTGCTGTGGAGCATGGCAGTCAGTCCTGTCGACTGGACAATCAGGGTAGAAGGCATTGCCCCGCGCTTTATCCGGTCCGTCGAGGATGGAAGTCAAGGGGAGGACGGGTTAGGCACAACAGTAGCCTGTACTCCAGGTGTTGTGGAGCACAGTCTCCGTCATATGCCTCGCCCTGTATGGGATGGTCGGTGGTATGGCTGCATGGCCAAAGGAGCGCTCGGTCAGCCATCGTACTCTGAGGGCGGTCAGGCTCTCCGCGTTTGCTGCAGTGAGGACTGGAGTGGGCAGCACAGTAGTGTCCATCCTGTGCTGTGTTCAAGCCATGCTTGAACAGAGACGACATGACTGGAGCTGTACTTCGCTCGCGTTCAGGGCATGTAGGTTTCGGGAGATCATGCTCTCTCTTGGAGGGCGAACAGTTGAGGCTAGGTCCTAGAACTTAGCGAGTTTGTCCCTGGACGTGAGGGGGAGCTTGGAGAGATGTCATGGCCTCTGGCGAGTCGATAAGGTGCCCGAGGGCTCCTTTATGGTAAGGAACAATGTTCTCCTGAGGACCCTCGCTGGTTTGGGCGAATCGCGACGTTGGCTTCGTGCCCGA
Organism: Hyparrhenia diplandra; assembly: GCA_015847255.1. Classification (NCBI taxonomy): domain Eukaryota; kingdom Viridiplantae; phylum Streptophyta; class Magnoliopsida; order Poales; family Poaceae; genus Hyparrhenia; species Hyparrhenia diplandra. Next base: position 26,013 of record JADLZK010007962.1, read on the forward strand.
GGCCTTTGGGGGCTCGAGCGAGGCAAGAGGGGTGTTGATGGGGTAAGTTGGGCTGCAACATTTGGTTTGTTTTGGGCCTTAACGGCCATACGCGCTGTAGTCAGTCCTTGTGAAGTATCATATTTCTACATACCCTACACTATTCATTAATGGTAGCGATAGCGCCCAGACTACCGGAACCGGCGCGTGTCCGGACGCCCGGGTCAAGCCAGCCCACCAGCCCACCAACTCCCGACCCAGGCTGTCCGAAATAAAAAACCGACACCCCGTTCTCGCAACTGACCGACACCCATCGTGTGGGTGCAGCGCGCCGGCCACCGACCCCCGCTGCACCACGCAGGAGCTCCTCCAGCGCAATCGCGTGGCGCGGCGGTCCTCCTGCGCAATCTCTCTGCCGCCCGCCGCCGCTGCTGCTGCCGCAGGTGTTTCTTCTCCGGTGGGGGGCATGAGCGCAAGCGTGAGGTCACCGGGGTCAATCGAGCATGGGCTCGCTCTGGGAAGCTCGCAGAGGGAGCGAATAGGGGGGAGGAAGATAGCACGGGTCGCTGGAGAGAGTAGCGTCCGACCGTGGAGGGAGGCAGTGTGGGGTTGTGGAGGGAGCGTTGTCCGGCCGGGGAGGGACGCAACGCGGAGTCGCGAGCAAGCGGTATTTGGCCTCAAACACGCCCGAATTACTATTGAAACATGTACAACATCTCGGCGCAACATTGGCGATGTGCCACTGAAACATACCTATAAGAAGAGGGCGGGATGGACGCATGGCGACGGCGGTAGAGAGAACAGGTGGGGGCGGAGGCGCAGAGAGAATGTGGGCTTCCGCCCCTTCAACAATGGCAATGTACTAGTGATGTACCATTGAAACATGCCTGGATAAACTATTGAAACATGTATAATATAGGTCTGAAACATCCGTGATGTGCTACTAAAACATGCCTGATAGTTGTTGAAACATGTATGAATTATTGAGGTAGATGAAACACATGTGAAAAAATAGCTGGAACAATAGATCTACTTCTGAATCATCTAAAGAAAATAGTTGAAACATAGATATGAAACAGCTGAAACAATAGCTGCAGTCTGTCAGCCACCAGCGTCGAACACCTCCGATCTACTTTTGAAATATTGAATGCAACAATTGAACCATTCGTCGAAGGCAAATGAAACACATGAAACATGCTTCAAACACTTGACAAACGGTCCTGAAACACACTTGAAACCATTGTAACAATGTGCAAACATCCAAACTAAACATATGCAGCAAATGTGAGAACATCTATGCAACATCGAGATAAACATAACTGCAAATATGAGCCCACAAAACACAAATGAAACATTTGAGATACTCGAAAGCATGGTATTGCAACATGCCGCTGAAACACAATCGTAACATGTGCAACATCTGCATGATTTGCTTTTTGCAACATCTATATGCTTCTACTACAACATACCTGTGAAACGTCTGAAACAATTGAAACACACAAATGAAACATAGGGAGGAAGAGGGGTCCGGCGCAGGGAGCGCCATGGCCGCCGGATCTGCGGACATTGGGGCTCCCGATCTTTGGAGCAGGGGAGGTGTGTCCGCACAGGATATTCACCCGTGCCGAGGCCGCCACCGGGTTGTGAGTCGGCGGCAGCAATGACCCCCGGCGCAATCGCGATCTATCAAGGACGACGGAGGTTGGGGAATGGGGAATCGCCGAATCGATTTGGGGATGGGTGAAGGAGTCGTTGCGCAAATAGATAGGCCGGGCGCGCGCGTAGCCCATGAGTGGACTGTCAGGAACGTCATGCGCGTGCAAACGTAAGTAGGTAACAATTACCAATTCGTTAATAACTTTTAATTAACAAAAAGTCAACTAGAAGCTTAATAATCAAATTGACTGTCCATGACGTTCACTATAGGTTAATATCTTTTTGAATAAAAAAATCAGGTACAAGCCTAATAATCTATGAATCCAACATTTTTGATAAAAGATTTCAAAGAGAATCCATATCCATCCGTACTTACTAAATACTAGAAATTCACTACTAGTTCATAATTTTTTAATAAAAAATCCACCACGAACTTAATAATTTATGAATATATTATAACATTATTTATAATAAGATTAAAAAAGAAGACATACTTTTGTACTTACTAAATACTAGAAGTTCTCTAATTTTATTATAAAGTAACCAAAATTATAAATAAATATTGTGTTGACACGAATTTGTGTTTGCGCCAACACACCAGCAGGCGTTGGACGCCCACGAGGTTCCAAACAACCTGTAAAAACAGCAAGGATCATAGCGTGATCGATCTATCCGATCTAGAGATCGAACAGATCGATGTACAGCTCGATCTCTACGGAAACGTGGAATGCCCTCTTGAAGGATCCCTCGGGAGAACACACGCGAAGGATCTCCTAGGACCAGCAAGGCCGCCAAGGATGCCCATGAATCCCGCCGAGAAAGTCGCCCGAACAACAAGTTTAGGGTTTGAGAGTAAAAATTTAGGGCAAAAAGGAGTAGATTGTGTTTTTTTGATCGATTTGGGTAGATAGGATCAAATCGGCTGTGAACCTCTATATTTATAGAGGGGGTGGTCTTATCCCCTTAGTAAACAACCAAGATATGTTTCCAATCATCAAAACTGACCCAACAACGATTTGCATCGAATTTGGCTTGGGTTCCAGATGAATCGGCTTACCCGGCCCTCAACCCGATTAAGCCGGTTTTCACGGGCGCCGTCGCGCCGGCACAACCACTTAAGTGGCGATCCGGCTTAGCCGGCCTTAGACTCGGCTAAGCTGGGTGGGGGGTGTCAGGCGGCCTCCTAGCCGGCTAAGCCGGCTAGAGAGACGGATGAGCCGGCCAGGCCAGCCAAGATGGTTAGGCCGACTGTGACCGGCTAAGCGGGTTGTGCGCAGCTTGCCGTGGCTCGCTTCCTTCTTCGTTGTGATTTCTTCTCCGATTGCGATGCCGCTTGACTCGCAGCATGTCCATGGCCTCCTTGACACGTTGAAGTCACCAAGATACACATCGGACATTTTTGGTGTCAACATATGTTTTCGCGTGAAGAGTACACGAACCTAAAAACACCGAAAACAAGAAAACCAAACAACAATGATACCCATCACGTCAACTGTTCAGCTGCTAAGGGTGATGTTAAACATCGGCCATTTTTTGTTCTAAGGGCGATACATGTATCGACCATTATTTGGAGAAATTTGGGCCTCTTGCCAAACACTTGGGAAATAGTTTTTAAGATATCTCCCGTTAATTGCCTTCGGAAGATGCTCACCTTTGATTGTTTCAAGCATATATGAATTCTCGAAGATTACCTTGATCACTTTGTAAGGACCCTCCCAATTAGGTGACCACTTGCCGAATTGATTGCTCTTCGATCCAATTGGTAGCATTGTTTTCCACACTAATTCTCCAAGTTGGAACGATTTTCTCTTGACTTTCTTATTGTAGGCTCTTGCAACACGGGCTTTGTCCTCCTCAATCTCCTTTAAAGCTTTTAATCTTTTATCGATCACCTCGTCGACATTATCCATCATTAAATCAGATCATGATACACAATAATAGATAGATCATTTTGTTTAGCAAGTCTATATGCATCAAAATTCACTTCGATAGGCAACACAGCTTCTTGACCATATACCAGGTCAAAAGGAGTAACTTTAGTAGCACCATGCCTCAATATGCGATGAGCCCACAAAGCTTCTGACAAGACCTAATGCCACCTTCTTGGATTATCATCTATTTTATTTTTAATAAGCTTGATCAAGGTTTTGTTACTAGAGTCAGCCTGGCCATTAGCTTGAGCATAATATGGAGATGAATTGAGCATCTTAATCTTGTACAATTTGGCAAAATCCTTTACCTCCTTTGACATAAATGAAGTCCCTTTACCAAATCTATGAATGATATGCTCGGGTGATGAACTCAATTACCTCTCTATGTGTCATATTCTTCAAAGGAACCACTTCCGACCATTTAGTGAAGTAGTCGGTAGCAACCAAGACAAACTTATGTCCCTTTGAAGATGGGGGATGAATTTGGTCATTGAAGTTTAGCCCCCAACCACTAAAAGGCCACGGTTTGATGATAGGATAAAGCATGGCGGCAGGCACCAATTGAATATTCCCAAACTGTTGGCACTCCTTGGATCCTTTGTAGTAGCGAAAACAATCGACCATCATAGTAGGCCAATAAAAATCAGCCCGTCTCAATTGCCACTCTTGCTTGATCAGTTCCTAAGCATTTTAGCAACAAATCTTCGCCAGTTCTTTGATAAAGCTCACCGTTATGCAACGTATACTTAAAAAGCGAGCCCGAATGCTTTTTGTCAGCTTTGGTGCTAGGATCCTACAAAAAAATAATAGAGGAGTCCTCCAACCTTTTAAATCGGTACTACCATTGTCGAGAACAGAAATAGTCCGATTTAAAAGATTTTTATATAAAATATCCCGATCAGAAAAACCGAGAATCGGCTTGGAACCCGACCGACCTTGCCTGAGCATCCCGGAACCCGACTGTGCCGGTTTAGGGCCGGGCCGTCCGGTTCTGCGTTGTTGGCGCCGGCCCGCAAGTTGGCTGAGCCGACCGCCTCCCGCCTGGCCGTCTCCTTTCAGCCAACCGGCTGGCCACTGGCTTGGCCGCCATGGTCCCGCATTACCTTGACCCTCGCTCAGCCTGGCGGGCCCGTCGGGCCTCTCAGACACCGTTGGTCGGCTTGGCCGACCGGGTCGGTCGGGATACCGAGCCATTTCGACACTACCCGCACAGAAAAAATTCAAATCTTGATTGCACCGGCACAAGTTGCAGATGAAAATTTCTTTTCTCTACATCATAGACGGATGCTTGTTGAGCTAACATATTTGCCTTATAATTTTCATGCCTCGGAATATGCCGAATCTTGAATTCGGCAAATTTAGCAATTAAATCAAGACAAGCATCAAGGCGTGAATGAAGTGATCCATCTAAACATTGGAACTCACCAAAGAACTTGTTGTACTACTAGCAATGAATCACCACAAGCTTCCACAAGATCAGCCCCCATAGAGGTTAACATGATCAACCCGAGTAATAGAGCCTCATATTCGGTTTGATTGTTAGTACAATGATATTCTAACTCCAGCTCCCTCTTTTGCAAACCGATCCATCAAACTATAATTTCTAGGGGTGATAGTGTAGTAATCGATCTCATTATCCATATTTATGTCATGCTCAACAATAAAATCAGCAAGGACTTGACCTTTAAAAATTCTAAATGGCTCAAAAGTCAAGTCATATTCAATTAAAGCATATGCCCAATTAAAATTCTAAATGGCTTAATAGCAATGTGAAGTCCATTGAATAGCTTGGTGAAGCCAAAATATACCAATTTGAATTCCATGCTTCACCCATATAAAATGAAAACCACTAATGATCAAGTGCACTATTTTGTTGTGGTTGGCTTGCTTTCTTTTTGATCTTTGCTTGCATGAGAGAATCAATGAAGAATATTACTTGAATTGTTCTTTCTTGGGTGTTGCTTGCTTCCTCTTGATCAGCCCTTTTGATTTCTTCAACTAAGCATCTTGAATATTCCTAGATCATCACTTCCATGTTGGCCTTCCAAGTCTCTACTTGTCAATCCCACTCTTGGGCACCAAACCCCTCTCTAGGGAGAAGTGATTTCACCAAGAACTATCCTTAAGACTCACTTGAATTGAATTTGATTGATTGATTCAAGTGATGGACTTGATATGATGGATAATCTTGAAATATTCTTTAAGTCCTTTTCTTTCTACCAAAGAATATCCAATTATCAATTGAACTCAAACTTGTCTCTTCATCTTGAGCTTGGTCTTGGTCTTCAATTTTGAGTACCAAAGGTGTACAAAGTACACTCCCCAAATCAATGACTCTTGTACTCATAGCTTGTCATGCTTCTAACTCAATTCAAAACCAAACTTAGGTGCCTCAAACACTTATAAACATATTTCCAAGTTGAGGACCTTTCAATCAAAGTGACTCTTGATCAAACCAATACTTGTTACTTTTTTGGGCAGATTTTGTACATCTCAAAGAATGAACCATATCTCACAATATACATGTTCAAATGCCACGAAATTTGGTGGAGATGTGCAACACTAAGTCATCTAGCAGCCATAAAGATTTGAGGTTCATTGTCCTTATGGATGGCTACCAAATTTCACATCTTCCCACACTACTACATGCTGAAAACTGCTGCAACATAGCTCACAAGTTCCACTCCAAAACCGAAGTATCCCTTGTTCTATCATCATGAAATTTTTTATAGCATCTTGTACCATAAGTATAGAGCATGCATTACAAATTTCAAGCCATTCCAATAAGATTTGATCATCCAAACATGGCTAAAATCTCAGCTCTCTCAGATTTTCAATGATGGATAGATTTGAGCAATTGAGCTATGCTTCATCAAATTGAATCAAAACTTGAAGCTAACTTGTTTGAATATTTTCACATGACATATATCCATTCAATCCACTTACTAAAGGTCATCTCATGATCATATCCATTCAAACCAACTCAAATTTGACAACTAAACATTTAATCCATTCAAGCATCTCATAGCAAGCAACATATGCAAAAATATCCAATTCAATCAACTCATATGCACCCAAATATATGTGATCAACTAGGAGTATACCTTTATATCTCATGATCATCAAATAGCAAGCTTCAACTCAAATATTTTACAAGCCTTCAAATATTGCAATGAATTACCACAACTTAAATTATTGCACTTGTATGTTGTAGCTCATTTGGACTTCACTTGACATGACTTGGCATTGGGATGAGACAAGCTATTTCCAACAATACTTGACTCAATCAATATGATGAACAATGTGATCTCAATTGAATCAAGCCTCCAATGCCATGGTACCTACACACAATCATCCACTTTTTTTGATGGTACCCAAACTAGTTTGGGTCCTCTCAAGTTAGGTGCAACATACTTAGGCAAAGCCTTAGTATGAGTAGCGGGATGTTTTGCAATAGCAACCAATGTGGTACCATTGTCATCCTTTCTAAGCACATTATTATCATCAATTGAGATAGGTTTAGAAGTTGTACCTAGGGGACATGAATGAGCCATGTGTCCCCTTTCCCGGCATAAGTAGCATCTTCTCTTTTGTTGAGCCTTTTCTTCCTTGCTCATGTGATGCTCCTTCTTGCCTTGCCTCTCATGAGTTGCTTGAGCCTTCTTCTCAAGCTTGCTAGGACACTCCGAGGCGAAGTGTCCCATGTCTTCACACTCAAAGCAATTGATGTGAGCAAACTTTCTTTTCTTAGCCTGAATCTTGCTCATCATCTTGGCATCTTGGATGTGAGTTGGATGCCTTGCATAAGCTTTTCTTGCATTTGCTCTTCCACCCCTTCTTGTTTTCTTCTTCATCTTCAAGTCATCAACTTTGACTTCATGGTTGATCTTGACTTGATCCTAGGGTTTCTTTTCTTCATTTGAGCAAGCCTTTGCAAGATGTCCCATTTCATGGCACCGATAACACATGAGATGAGATAGCTTCTCTATCTTCTTTTCTTCGTTTCTTTTCCTCTTTCTCTCATCCTTGGTCAGTCCACCCTTAAAGCCTAATCCATGCCTCTTGCCATAGTTTCTTTGAGTCTTCAATATATGCTCAAAGGTGACTTTTGAGTTGTAACACCTTTCTAACTTGGCAAGCAAATTCTTCAATTCTCTTTTGAGCTTATTGTTCTCCTTCAAATGGTTAGTCTCACAAGACATAGAAGTTGAACAAGCATTTAAAGATGAAGAGCATGGCATATCTAATAAATCATCACAAGAGGTGGATACATGCTTCTTGCCTACATCACAAGGGTTAGTTACATTTTGTAATTGATCATTTGACCCATGTGATGAGCTCTCACTAGTTTTAAATTTTTCATTTGAAAGCATCTTAGTGAGAAAAGCATGATCTTGTACTAAGTTATCATGAGTAACACTAAGTTCCTCATTAGCCAATTTTAGCACATCATATGAACAAGTAGTAACATAAAGTAGATGCTCTTGTTGCTCACATGTTGTCTTTAGCAAAGAGTTTTCATTTCTCAATTTCTTATTTTTAGCATACTCTTTGTTCAAGCCATGAATGAGTCTACATATAAGCTCAAAGTTTGGATCATCACAATCAACAACTATGTCACCCTTTGATACCTTGGTGTCACCATGTGACATAGAGCAATCCGGTGATGTAGATGAGCATGTAGAACCATCACTCTCATAGCCCAAGCATGAATCATCATCATCATCATCATCATCATCATTTGTGCTTGGACCATCATCATCAACTTTGTCAAGTGATCTTGTGGTAGGAAGCGCATCATCACTTGACCATGAGGTGGAGCAAGCTTCCATAATCACCGAATTGTGGCTATGCTCATCATCCTCATGAACCACCACCTTTGGTGCCTCATCCTCAAACTTGCCATCATCACATGTGGAGGCATCACCAAAGGTGTGCTTGATGGATTGCCACATCTCATGTGCGGATCCCTTATGATTCACCTTGTTAAACATGTCAAAGCTCATAGCATCCATTAGATAAATATATGCATGTGCATCAAGTTCATATAATGGCTTCTGAGCTTTGGTTAGATTTTTATGGTCCAAGACACCGGAGAGACCACTAGTGACAACCCACCAAACCTTAGGTCCCATGGCACGAAAATGATCAAGCATATGGTGTTTCCACCGTGCAAAGTGTGTGCCATCAAAAATATGTGTGTCACTCAAACAAGCATCATCAAACCCTCTAGTTTTCATCCTCTCGGGTCGGTTAAGACCACTAAATGAGAGACCACGGCTCCGATACCACTTGTAAGGTCGAGATGGGGACTAGAGGGGGGGTGAATAGTCCTTTCTAAAACAAATCGTGATGGCTAACCGAATATAATGCGGAATTAAAACTATTCGCTTAGCCAAGACTTCACCCCTCTAACTAAGACTCTAAATCACCTCACAAAAGATCCTACACAAGGAAAACGAGGTGACAAGCCTAGCTTGAGCTCCTAACCAATTCTAATGAGCAAAAGCATAAAGCCAACCTAAGCTCACTAGATGCACAATGGACAAGGTGACACACGCTTAACCCAAGGGCTCAAACTACTTAGCTACACAAACTAAGCAAAGTAACTAAATAAGCTACACAAGCTAGATAGTTACTACAACACTACTTCAAGCTACACAAGCAAGAAGACAATTAGAAAGCTACACAAGCTAATAATTGCAAGAGCTACTACTCAAACACAAGCACAACTTATATATGTGAATGTAAGAACAAAGCTTGTGATCAAGAGAATGCAAACCACCGTGAAGTGTGGACACAAGATGACACCGGTGATTTTTTACCGAGGTCTCGGGAAGCTTGCCAACTTGCCCCTACTCCTCGTTGTGTCGACCAACACCTCGATGGTTCTTGGACTAGGCGGCTCTCCACTAGTTGGCCCCTCAAGGCTCTCCAAGACACCACTCACAAGGGTGGTAACTCAATGACACGCTCCACTAATGTTGCTCTTCACGAACCCCGTGAGGTGAGCACGAACCTCTAACAAATCCTCCTCAGGAGCACCGCACAATCTCCCTTGCGTGCTTCAATGGAGTCTCTTGCCACCAAGCCGTCTAGGAGGTGGCAACCTCCAAGAGAAACAAGCGCACCGGCTTGCAACACGATCACCTAGTGCCACGAATGCGATCTCTCAACGCGAATGCACTAGAATCACTTCTCACTTTGATTTGGATGAACTCTATCAATCACAAGTGAGTGGGAGGGCTCTCTAGCACTCTCAAGCATGGACACAAAGTCCCCAAGGTGCTCAGCACCTGCCAAGGCCGGCCACCACATCTATTTATAGCCCCCAAGCCAAATAGAGCCGTTACCTTGCGCATCTTGAAAAACACGGCGCCCGGACACGCCGGGGAGCCAGCCACGGACGCTGCACAATAGCGTCCGGCGCTCCACGTCATGTCCATGACTTCAAAGCCTCAACTTGCCCCTTCACACATGCAACCGGTCCATCAAGCCAAGCCTCATCTTGATCTTCACCATTTTGGTCACATGACTCCATGTCATGTCTCATATGCAATAAAGCTCCTTCATTGCGTCATCACATGTGAACTAATCTCACGTGTATTATCTCAATCACACATATTAGTCCACCTAATGTTGTCACTCAATTACCAAAAACCACAAGGGACCTTTCAACATGCTCTTTAGAGACATATTCATTTCCAAATCACCCATATCATTATGTTCACTTTAAAATCTCACTTAAATATGACCTACCTCAACAACAGGGATCTCTCCCCTCCAACACCTGCCTCAGCCATCCTGAACCATAGACCTCTCACCGATCTACATGAACCAACATCAAAACTGATGAAATCAATATGGGCATCTGGGTAAACTGTTTACAGACACTGATATACATACATGTCACAAAAGCCTAAATATCATTAAAGTACGACAAAGGTAAAAAGGTGGGGCATTCTATTTCTTATAAACTTTGACCAAGTGAATACTAAAGCAATATACACATTTACAGAGTATACAGCATATACACATGATAAATTACACAATGAACTTGCATCTCTGTGTAAATGCTTTTACCTCCGAAACACTTATAAAGTCCATTAATCCACTTTGGATGTACACATATTACGACATACTTATTAAAATATACACACGAATCTATGGATCTGAGATGAAACCACATCCCTGTGCACACATTCTCCTCAAATGAAACAGATGTACAACATACATATGGATCCACAAACTTGGATCCTAAATAACACAAACCTAAGCCCCAAAGTTAGGCAAAAAGCACACCATACTTCACGCAAACACAGATAACACAACAACAAAATAACAGTAATTGAAAGTTCATAGGTCATACGTTTGCAACCAGTGTAGACGCTCACCGAATCTCAGGCTTGGAAAGCGCAATAGAAAGAAACCAGAAGGCCGGCTTGAGCAAGAGCAAAGCTGTCTGGTAGACAGAAAGTTCAGATGCACGCCGATCTTTTCCAAGTACGCCCCTGCCTCTTAAATGAGACGAGCCCCAGGCTTGCCCTAGAAGGAAAGAAACCTGAACAGTGACAAAAATAGGACCTCAACATTTACAAAAAAAAGGTCATAAATGGCCTCGTTCCAAAAATAGGTCCAAATTTTCATTTGGTCAAAGCTGGTCAAACAGATCACTAAATGGCCTCATTCAATAAAAAATGGAATACAAAGGTGTTACAACTCATAAAAATCTACAATCATTACATACGAACCGTTGGCCACAAAACTCCATATTTTTGCAACTCTGAGATGATGCACCTGGTCAACTCCATGTTTTGCAACTGTGACATCATGCACCATTGGCCACAAAACTCCACATACGAACCAAGCTATAAAAATCACGCTTCTTACTATAACGGTAACATACATATCTTGTAGCAATACGAACACAGTCCAATAAATATTAGAAACGACAAGGGATCCACTGTTCATGTAATCTTGAGATCTGCAGTTCAATGTGCATGAGAATCAAATCTGCCATTCCAAGGCGTACAAGTTGAGCACGCGCCGCGTTACTACGATCACTGACCTACGTCTGAACCCTAAGTACCTCAGCATTAGAAGCACATCTACCTACACAGCCTACCTCCTAGCTAGCTACGACTTTACATCAAATCAACGCAGGTACATAACGCACATCGACCAAGTTTCTCCACCCCGTCTCAATGCACACAGAGTTGTCAGACTAGTGCAGAGAACAGCACTTCAGTGGACATATGTTTGAAGTTCTCGGTTTCTTCATTTGAGATAATAAAAAAAAGCTTGCAGTGCTAGCCCTTCTGACTCATGGCGTCCCCAGTTACCGTTCATGATCACACTGCACACTGTGATGATTGGATGTACCAAACCGTCAATATGGCACACCATGAGGCCCACCACACCCATCGTCGAAACCAAATCTTGACGCCACAAAACTCAAATAGATTCTTGACGCATAGGCTACGACCCACTGACACACAACGCTCCCACACGAAACGATGCAAACCTGATACACCAACGGGCAGCACTCGAAGCACCAACGGACGACACCAATCAATTCTTCTACAACGGGTATGATCCCTTCACGGCCTATATAAGACCATGCCCTTCACGTTCCAAATGTATGACCAACATCAAAACCTTCATCGCCTTGAACCCACGCTCAATCAGACGAACCAACCTCTTGCAGCCTTACCAAGCCATGGCCGACAACAGTGGAAGTGACACCGAGAGCAACAACTCCTACAGCACCGATGAAGTCTTCAACGACAAGGTGGAGAAGACCGAGAAGGATTTTCTCGCCGTGGCGCCGATCATACGACGCCATGGCTTCTACTGGTGCCCCTTGTGCCCTGGCAAGAAGCCGCAGCCATGGTGCCTCCGCGAGTTGCTCGCGCATGCCACCATGCTTGGCCGCTCGAGGACCGGCGCAGAAGGGCCAAAGCACAAAGCTTTGGCAAACCACATCTTGAACAACCCAGACCTCGCGCATGCCCGTGAGGAAGGCCGAGTCGGAGATTGTGGCGGGAACGAGGCAGTTGCCGCAGCACGTGATCGCGCCCACTCCGCCCACCGTGCCGTCAATGAGAGGCGCAAGAAAAAGGTATGTGTCACTTCCACCGATATTACCATGCACCAAAGGTTCAAGTCTTTTTAGCAAGAAGTTGTTACGCCATACAAATTCATCTATTCGTTTTCCATTTTCTCAACCAGCGTCTCGACCGGATGGAGGCAACAAGACCCTACTACAAACCAGACAACAGCAACGGCGATGGATCCACCTCCTCGAACTAAAGCCCCCAACCATGAAGCGGAACAATTATCTGCCTTTGGTGATAGTCATGCATTAGTATCGAGTGCATTAGTAGCATGCATTAGTAGCATCCTTCTATCAAAAATATATTTATGTCCAATGATGTAATCGTAGTAGTAGGTTTGTAATGTGGGGGATTATATTAAATAAATGTATCGAGTGTTTTAAGTAGTCTATAAACAGTCTGCTTTTAGAATTCATACAGACCAGAGAAGGAATTTATATAACGGCTGGTCAAAACAGTAGATCAATTATGAGTTAACCGCTACACACCAACATTACAGCACATTCTGATTACGTTGCCGATTTGCATACAACCCAGGACAAATGCGAACGAGTACCAAAAAATTTGCCCATCCACACACTCAACCATCCAACCTTGCAAACACTCAACCATCCAACCTGAGGCCACGCGTCTCACCAAAACCCTTTAATGCTCAGGCATGCATAGAGTGGGTTCCACTTCAGCCAAGCACCGTTCACACTACACAGCAGCACTCGTAGAACCAAACTTGTTCCCCTATAGTAGTAGTCCACTCTTCCACTACAAGCCTTCTTGCTCACAGCAGCTCAGCAGCTCCTATCCAACCTATTTCCTCATGGAAACAAACGGAAACAAAACTCCCCAAGCAGCACCATATACATTCATTCCGCCAGAAGCTTCGTACATAAAGATAGGGACAAATCCATGAAAGACACAACTAGAGCAATTTAGCTGCCAATGACTGGCTTGCTCGAATTCAAGATCACAATGGCGCTTCCACTGAGGCCATACACACAGACATTGCCAAACATATGAAAATACATCAGATTGTTCACATACCCAATAAAACACATAGTGTCCACAATTCTTGGAATCTAAATACTAAGGATGACTTTCTCCATGCAGGGCACTAGCACAGCCAAATTCTGGTTCAAAAGTAGAAGACCGAGGTAGCCTCTCACACCTGCCAGAAGTTGATCTCATAAATACCATTAGGGGTCTCAAACACCCTAACCACAACATTGTCCCCGATCTGAAACCCAGCGACAGCAGCAAAACGCTTCCAACCGCTGACAATGCGAGCTACTCGGCTTGTACTGGCATAGCGTGACACCACTCCTGGATACGCTACAGCACTGTCCCCAACAAACAGCCTCGCAAGGGTGCCATGACGCATAGAATCTGAGAAGCTAGTGCCAAAGAACTGCAAAATTAGTACACCAAATAAAAACTTGTCAGTTACAATGACGAGCACTCTCAGAACATCCAACGAACAGGCATACAAGTCCATCAATACAAATAAACAAACCGAGAACTTACAAACTGGGATCTTGCTCCAATTTGGCTGCTTGTTATTGTTGACACAAAAAGTGGAAAGTTGTTGTCATGAAGATGCTATGCATTTGCAATAATCTGCAGCAGCTGTGGATACGTTTGTAAACCACCACCCAGTTCAAATACCATGTTCAAGATATTTTCTGGAACTGCAATTACAATTAGGCAAATTTGATCAAAATTACAAGCACCATTTCATATATACATACTACAGCTAACATTGAGCCTATTACATGTACATAAGAGACCGACCAAAAACCTCAAACATCAAATTCTTATACATGTGTCAACACACTATGACAACTGAAACCAGGCCTAAAAACCCTCATCTGCACATCACAGTCTATTGTAAATCTGTTAGAAACGTGTGGGCACAACATGCTAGCAAACATCCTCATAAGAAAAGAATTAACAAGCACATATGGACAGTATTCTCACCATACACATTTTGTGCAGGAACTGCATTGGCAGGAGTGTGTTGTGGGAAATCCTGGAGCATTGGGTGACCAAAATCTGGCCGGCTTGCAAGAGGCCTCTCCAAACCAGACGGAAAATAGAGCCGCATAGCAATGAAGTTGCGCCCAATATAAACAAATACAGCTGTGTCATAACGCGAAATGCGTTCGGGCTGCAGCAAAAGTGCGCCATCCTTGCCTAAACATAACCCTTCCATTGATCTCCTCAACCGTGACACGAAATCCCAGCAAAACATCGCCATATAGGAACACATCCTTCATATTGGCATTGCTAATGGTTCGCCAAAACTTAAGAGGTATCTCCTGCATAGGAGATATTCACAAGCATGAGCCAAGCAATTATCAATATGAAAAACTGAAATCATTGCTCACGCAACATCAATATCAACAACACAAAATACAGTTTCCTTACAACAACCCATAAAATACAAGACATGTGCAAGAAATTTCTAAACTATCATTTGACATTGTCATCATAAAATACTTTACGTCATATACTATCTAGCACTCCAGCATAAAATCATAGATTGACACCTACTGCTATTGAAACACATATATTCACTACCGGACTCGGTCCCCTTTGCCGAAAGTGTCCACTACAAGATTTTTCGGTCTAATTCAACGCCTCTCAATTGCAACGCCCGAAACTTTGGTTGCTAGAGATGGTTGTATTGCAACGATTTCCAACAAATGGTAGCTATAGGCACTTGTAATACAACGATTGCTAAGGGGTTGCAACTCTTTGTTGCAATTGGTGGCGATATTGCAACGGTGAAAAGCTGCTTGCGGTAGTATTGATTTTGGTTGCAATTTTATGGTAGTAATGCAACTACTTTTGCGTTAGTTGCATTTGGTTGTGACTATTGCTACGGGTTTTGGGGTGGCGATAGCTACATGTTTAATGCAACGAGAACTTTGATGACCGAAGCAAAAGTTGTTCTCAATTGCAACTATTTTGTGGAGTTGCAACTGCGACAACGTATTGCAACAAGGACTCCAGAGGGCGAAGCAAAAGTGGTTCTGAATTGCAACGCTTTGTTGGAGTTGCAACTGATACATGCTTATTGCAACGAGAACTCTATGTGGACGAAGCAAAAGTGGTGCTCAATTGCAACGTTGTTTTGGAGTTGCAACTGTTACATGCTTATTGCAACGAGACCTAGGAGGATGCTGATTCGGGTTGGGCCTTGTAGCGTATATATCGTTTGCCTTGTAGCGCATATGTATCGTGGGCCTTGTAGCTGTATGTATCGCGGTGCCATCGAGCTGTAGACACACGACCGGGCTAGACCGGGGAGCCAAAGGCGGCGTGAGGAGCCAGTGCACGATCAGCGTAGTTGTTGATCGGGTTGTGGCCCACAAACTCGACTTGGCCCACAACAGTCACGCCCGTAACTTGATCGGGCGTCGTCGCCTCGTCTAAGTGTTCCCCATCGGCGTGGTGGCTGTAGAGGCACGTCGAGGGTCGCTTGAGAGGGCAGAGGCAACGACTACAATGTATAGTGACAAAATTAAAGGTCATGGGCATTGTTCCACATCATCACCGCAATGCCGGCCTTCGCGGAGGTGGAATCGACGTGGCAACACCATGCGTTAGCATTTTTTTTTTTTCAAAATTTAGGTCGGCCTGGGCTCACTCAGCCACTTTTCGATTATTTTTGGCCTGTCCAGTTTTTAGTTTTTCAGCCCATATTTTTTCTAGCCCATACAAATTCTCAAAGACACAATCCAGCCCATATCAGCACATATAAGTATATAACAAACCGAGATACATTAATTGATATACTTGATTAATAATTATTCACAAACGAAATACAAATTGGATTAAAGAAAAGAAAAAACAGTGCTCAAAGATCATATATACAATGAAAAGCCTTCATCCATTCCCGACTGCTTTTTGGATCTTCTTGCCTCATGCATAAGGGAAGCCGTCACCATAAAAGACCACAAGTGCATCAGTTCTATGTTCTTTTCAGATATTCTTGCCTCCTGCACACACATGAAAAATCAGAGATTAGCACATATACGGTATGTGTCTAACTTCGTGACTAAGGATACCGTAAGAAATATACATAATCAAGTACAAGCGTTAATTCAACATGTTCCCTCTCCCTTAGCATACTTGGCTGCACAGAAGTTGAAAACAATAAGAAATAAACATAATCAATAAAAAATATAAAATAGCTGCTAGTACACTAGACGGGAATATCTGAAATAAAGACACAGACTGAAACCTTTGCCCTGATACTAACTACTAAACTTTCCCTTCTCACACATGACAACAATAATCCATCTATGCCTCCTGCATAAGGGCAGCAGTCACTATTCTATGTAACATTTTATATATTGCACATGTTACAGCTTATATTCTGGAAAAAAAAAAAAAACATATCCTATGCTCTTAGGTTTCTCACAACATGGAGGAATCCAGTTCAAGCAAACCAACAACAGTCACAACACTTAATGAGGATGAGCTAGAACTGGTAAAAACCTGAAGATTCCAAATAACAAGGTTCAGAATGTTAGCTGACCTAGGACATGGCGCCTGACTGGACAAAAGTTCAAGAATAGCAAAGCAAAGGGAGACCAAAATGACAACAGAAGTATCACCACGCCTGCTCCATCTTGATCTATGGATCCCACTAGTTCTAGAAAATGAAGTTGGATTTGCCTAGGCAGATTTCTTAGGATAAATTCATAGCAGTAGTACACTGAACTTCTGTAGATTAATTTAACTAACAGACTAGCAGGAAATAAGGTTTCCTTTCTCAGCCATAGAGATTGTGTCTATGACAATTTAATAGCTGTTTCTATATTTTAATCTTTACTGATGTAATCAGAATGTCATTTAGATTCTCTGCTCTGAAAGTTTTTGAAGCAGGTGATAATGTCAGCATTTCCATCCACTTGCCTTTTTTTTTTTTGACACTTCCATCCACTTGCTTTATTTTTGCATCCCCGTTAAAACAAGATGGCAAATTACATAGATAAGCTGACACCATAAGTACAGAAAATAAGCTGTCACCAGCATTTCCCACAACGTGTTGCCTATTTCTGATTAATGCTACACAGGCTGTACTCCCACAATTTGGCCCAGTAAAATCAGAGTGTGGTCCCTGGTAAAAGAAATGTATATAAGACTACCTGGGTGGATACAATGTTCATTTCCAACAAAAGAACTAGCAATAAAGTGAAATGCCAAAAATTGCCTTCCAGCATAACAAGATGAAGCTCTAGTTCAGGAAATTGTAACTCACTCTTCGAGATCAGTTACACAGCCATCAATTTTAGGTGTTACAAGAATAAACTTCCTTATAGATAGATATCCTTTTCAAGAATTGGCATTGTTAGGCAACACATGTATCAATTTCAAATGTTAAAAGAACAAATTTCCTTCTTATGCATACCCTTTCAAAAGATACAGATATGATCATAATAGACTACTAAAATTGATGAGATTCCATCCTCTCAAAAAAGATACAGATAAATCATATCAAGAAGTGTATTTGTGCTATGCTAAGAAAAACAAGTCACATCTTCCCCTTTATGGTTGGAGAATATCCAATCTTTCAGTACGATGTCAAACACACTGTTTAACTTATGAAGCATTATCAATCCAACATCTGAAGATTATGCTTATGTGGTTGTCCACCAGTTCCCTTCTCTATATTCAAAAAAGACAGAAATACTATTGGTGAAAAGACTAAGCACCAATATTTGGCATTTATTTTTTTTCTTTACTTCCTAGGACATTCGGTAAGTTTCCATAACTACACCCAACTTGGACATTGAGAGAACATTTATATTTGCATGTTCTCACGAACAGATTTGAGATAATGTAGTGTCTAGGACTATTTTTTTTGGCCTAATTAATTAACTTTAGAATTTTAGTTTAACTAATGCATGTCAATGATTTTCTCGGGAGGAAGCTTGAGTTAAGCATGCGAATGGTGGGACTATGGTCAAGATACATATTAAGGCAACCTTGGCTGCTGCTTTAGACATATTGGTCATATAATTCGAATGAGATCAAACAAGTATTGTGTTGGATGCATTATGTGTTGTACCAATGGTTTTGTACATGTTCTCGTTTACTTTGACATTGGGTGTTTCATGAAAGATTTGTACGAACAAATTATATTTCCTTTTTAATGGATGTTGATGCTTCATTCATTATATATTTGTCATTCTTGCGATTATTGATTTAAGCTACCAAACAAAGGGTTGCAACATGAATTATTATCATATCCATTTGGCGTTGCAATATACAATAAAAAGCAAACCAAATGGCGTTGCAATATATGGTCGTGTTAACAGGGATGTTGAGCTATAGCAACTACACGTTTTAGCGTGGCAACATGTGAACTATCTCTTGCAACTACAATAGATACGACGGTGGTAATAGAAGACCCACCTTTTGCAACTATTTTTTTACGTAACGTGGCAATAGAGGGTATATCTGTAGCAACCAACCTAGATGTGGCAATAGAGTAGCTATCTATAGCAACTAACCTAAGTAACGTGGCAATAACTTGTTTGCCCTATTGCAACCATGTAGGGTATTGTGGCAATAGCTTTGTTCTCTCGCGATTTTTTCACCGTGGCAATCTTCGATGATTGCAACACTAATCTTGTGTTGCTATTACACTTTTTTTTTGCTACAAGACTATCATGTAGCAATAGGCATAGCTAGCAACACCTAGTTCGTAGCAATTGATACTATTGCCACACCCATAGTGGTTGCTATTGATCCTATCCCAACACCCAATATGTGTTGCGAAAGCATCGAAAGTGTTGCAATAGAGGGATTGTGTATTGCTACAAAAACATAAAACTGTTGCAACATGCTATTGCTACCGTCACAAGTGCAACGACTTTTAACCAAATGAAAAAGGTAGCAATAGTACTTTTTGCTACCATTTTTGGCTATATTGCTACACTTTGTCGGGCGTTGCATTAGACCGAAAATCTTGTAGTGGTCAAAAACACACTCGGCAAAGGCTCTTATACACTCGGCAAAGCCTTTGCCACGAGTGTAACACTCGGCAATGAGCACTCGGCAAAGTTTACTCGGCAAAAGAGCCTCTTTGCCGAGTGTTTTTTATCGGGCACTCGCAAAGAAAAACACTCGGCAAAGAGAAAATGCGAAAAAACCCAAAAAACCCAAAAAAATAATATTTTTTTTTTTTAAATCGAGGAGGGTCCCACCGGTCACCCACGACCACCCACCTTGTCACAATCTATTTTTTCACAACATTTTGCAAAATGTGCGGTCATGGGGAATCGAACCCGGGACCTCCCACTCAAGCACCCTTTGCTCTACCACTACACTACATCATTGCTTGTGTCAATAGCTAGTTTTAGTTCCTCAAATATCGTACTAAACGAAGAGAAAATTGCTTTTTGAGGCGCTTAAACGAATTCAAATCAAAAGAGTTCAACTACAAAGATTCATAACTTTTCGAGATCTACAATCTTTATTTTGGAAGTTTTTCCATCCGAGGTCATTTAAAAATTCAAATTTCAAATTTGAGACTCTTATATTTGAAATTTGAATTTTTAAATTTGAAATTTGAATTTTTTAAATGACCTCGGATGGAAAAACTTCCTAAATGAAAAGTGTAGATCTCAAAAAGTTATGAAACTTTGTAGTTGACAATTTTTTTATTTGAATTCGTTTAGGTCTAAAAACCGATTTGAAAAACTGGTTTGAAAATCTTTTTGCCTAGTGTCGAAAAAAACACACTTTCGGCAAAGAGGGCAAACGAATTTTTCAAATCAGTTTTGGAGACCTTAAATGAATTCAAATAAAAAGTTGTCAACTACAAAGTTTCATAACTTTTCGAGATCTACAATTTTCATTTAGGAAGTTTTTCCATCGAGGTGTTTTGAAAAATTCAAATTTTTTAAATTTAAAATTTGAGAGATTGAGACCTAGTTTTGCACGATAATATGAATTCAAACAAAAAAACTTTCTACTACAAAGTTTCATATCTTTTTGAGATTTACAAAGTTTATTTTATTTATTTCTTCATTTGACAAAGTTTTAGTAACATTATTAAGTAAAATCTTATTAATCTCTCTTCTAGTTACATGAAAATATGAGAGGATATGAGAGAGAGGTAGGTTTGGTGAGCAACGTTACTAACGCCTTGTCAAATGAAGAAATGACCAAAGTAAACTTTGTAAATCTCAAAAAGATATGAACCTTTGTAGTAGAAATTTTTTGGTTTGAATTCATCTTATCATGCAAAACTAGGTCTCAATCTCTCAAATTTCAAATTTGAAGAAATTTGAATTTTTCAAAACACCTCGGATGGAAAAACTTCCTAAATGAAAAATGTAGATCTCGAAAAGTTATGAAACTTTGTAGTTGACAACTTTTTTTAATTGAATTCATTTAAGGCCCCAAAAACTAATTTGAAAACTGTTTTGCCCTCTTTGCCGAGTGCTTTTTTTGGCACTTTCGGCAAAGACCCTATTTTTTTTTTTTTTTTTTTGGCTCGGGAAGGCACTTGGCAAAGCCATCTTTGCCGAGTGTTTTTCTTTTGCCGTGTGTTTTTATTTGGCACTCAGTAAAGATGTTCTTTGCCGAATGCCCGATAAAATACACTCGGCAAAGAGTCCAACACTCGGCAAAGAGTGTTTTTCCGGTAGTGATTACTTTGTGTTTCAAACATGAAACACTCCAGACTAATACTGCGGCATCCATATAATCTTTGTACGACCCTCAAAAAAATTCTGTCAAAACACATTAACCAAGATGTCATTTACCCAAATCCCTTAACCTAAGCTACTTGGTAAATGTAAAGTTGTCATAAACTTATTGCAGCTTCCTTAATATGCCAGGTACTTGACATTATGTCACAATATAATCCTGACACAACTACACATAAAGTACCAAAGCAATCTCAAAGTTAAAGACCTGGAAGTAAATATAGCATCTGTGCACACACCGCAACAAACCGTACAGTCAAAACCAGGTAAATCACAAAACACATTAATAAGTAAATCACCTCTACGCAGTCTATATACAACACATGAAAAAGGAAAAAATATTAATTACGATTGAGTCCAGAAAAGGAGCATTAAAATTCTTGGTGAAGCTCCTCCCCCTATTCAGCTCCAGCGGCTCCATGGGTGGGCGGAAAATGGGAACCCCGCTTTCACTAGACATGCCCTCCTTTCAACAAGAAAAAAAAACACACATTTCAGGCTAGAAGTAAAACAAATCTACAGCACTACATCTAAAACAAGGTCGCTGTCAATTCCCATGTACCCTTGCACTACTTCGTTACCTGGAAAACTTCTGGATCTGTTCCCATACCAACGTTGAGGTCCACTCCAAGATCAGGAAAGGGCTGGCGTTCAGCTGCTGCAGGACAAGGGGTGCAGGTGCTCCCGCCATTGGTTCCATCCTCAACCATAACCTGTTTACCTTTAAGCTCAGACGAGATCTGGTCCACCGTCACGCCAGCGCTAGCACCATGACCTGACTCACTAGTACGTCCACCACCACCACCTCAGAAAGGCACAGCTTGAGAAAGCCTCTGCAAATATATGGGAGTCCCATTAACCATTCAACATCATCAATTCCAAGATAAAATAACGGCGCTTTGAAACAACCAAGAACATGAAGTACACATGCTAGGAGCATACAAATTACCTCAATCCATGGCACCGCAATCTCAGGCTTATACCACAGCAGCTCTTTGAAGAACGCGGGATTGCCATCAGGATCAGAAGAAGGAGATCTGTTGCGGCTCTCGTCGGTGCCGAGCTTCCCACGCACCACCCTGGAGCTCCACCCCGGCACAACTCCATCTTTTCCAGCCGCACCGCAAGGCGGAGATTCACTCATCTCCTCCTTCACCTCCACCAGACAAGCCGCCGCAGGGGGCGGGCTAGGCGACCGCTCTCTCGCGCCCGTCGACGGCGGGCGGCATGAGCGAGAAACCCGCACTCGGCGACGAGACACATCATCCGCTGCCTGGAACGCTCCCAGATTTGAAGCATCTGACCGCATAACGTCGGAAGGGTGACGGGACCGTGAGGGGCTACGCGAACCCACCCTCTTGGCCGCCGATTTGGACGGAGACGTCGATGGAGACCCCATCTAGCACAAGTAGCACTGTGCGTAGGAGAGCTGCAGAAAGAAGCACTGGAGGTGGGAGATAGAGGCAGGCGGATGTGGTTCTGCTTGCTAAGACTGAGAACGAGCACACATGGATATACTAGACGTCCACACAAGCTGCTGCATATAGGCTGCTCCTCCTCAGTCGATGTAATAGCTATCATAGCAATACGGAAAGTAGTCTGCGCCTTCAATAAACTAGAAGTGAGATAAAGTGAGGCAACAGAGATGCTTGCAGTGTACTCCCTCAGTCCCTAAATAGATGTCATTCTCGCTTCCGAGAAATAAACGTTTTCAAACTACCGGCAATTATATATTAAAATATATAAATATTTATGTTAAGTAATTAGTATCATCGGAAATATCTTTAAGTCTAGTTTTTTAATAAATTTATTTGAAGATATAAATGTTGCACGTATTTTCTACTAACCTAGTCAAAATTAAGAAAATTTAACCCGCACGCACCCCATAGTGACATCTAAAAAGGGACGGAGAGAGTAAACAGGGGAAAGAACCCTGCAACGGACGCACAGTGCTAAACAGTGCCTCACCTCTAACCTATAAACGACAACCTTGCGGGGCCCACCACATGCCTACAAACCGGAGGTCGTTAGATCCTACCAAAAAACAACTGCCCGAATCATCTGATTAGAATCTGACGGAGTACTTAAACACCCTTAAAATATATGACCTGCTTTACTGCACCATGAAGACAGACAAAGATCTCATCCCCATCTCCCTCCCACGTAACAAATACCATCCATTAACTAATTGCAATTAACCAACCATGATCAAATTATACGGATAACGCGTCAGTCCCTGGGCGCCGCGTAACGACCGGGTCCATACCTGGCCAAACGACGCCCCTGTGCACACAGGACCGGCACATGACTCCTGCTATACCAAGGGAACTTCAGCTCTGACTGCAAACAGATACAACAGACGTGGGGGCCGTGTACAATAAAAAGACGCTGCTTCGCACACCGCAGAAACCTTCCATCAACTGAACTAACTTTTGGTCTTTTGGAGGAAAAACTTTATGGCCCCCACACACGTGACAAAGAGCAACACACTAAATTGTTCAAAAAAATGTGGAACCCTAAATCATCCAAGAAAACCAAAACCTCTTTTTTAAATCATATAACACTAAATCAAACACGAATTATGTTTCACTAAATGTAGCACAAAAGGCAACACACTAAATCGTAGATCAAATGGCGAACCCTAAATGGAGCAAAACTTGTGTTTCCATAAATGTAGCACAAAAAAACAACACACTAAATTGTACAGAAAATGTTGAACCCTAAATCGTGCAAGATAGCCTAAACCTCTTTTTTTTTTTAATCATATAAAACTAAATCATACACAAAATTGTCTTTCCATAAATCTAGCACAAAAAGGCAACACAATAAATCGTACATAAAATGTTGAACCCTTAATCGAGCCACATTTGTGTTTCCATAATTCTAGCACTACAACCAACACACTAAAATCATACATAAAATGAGGAACCCTATATCGTGTAAGAAAAACCTAAACCTCTTTTTTTCAATATAATACCCTAAATTGTGCAAACAAGTCATATGCCTAACTATATGAAACTACACACGACCCTAAACTTTGAAACATGAAAGAAACCCCTGCAATCATGCAAACAATACAAATAACTCAATTGTAAGTACGAGACTAAACACCAAACCCTACAACAAATTAGCGAGCCCTAAATCGTGCAACGAAGGCCCATCCTCTTTTTTTTTCATTCATAAAACCCTAAATCGATCAAGAATTGTGTTTCCCTTAATCTAGCACATAAGGCAACAAACTAAATCGTACATAAATCGTACAAAACATGTGTAACCCTAAATCATGCAATAGAGCCTAAACCTCTTTTTTGTTAATCATATAAAACTAAATTCCATACTGAATTGTGTTTCCCTAAATCTAGCACAAAAATCAACACACTAAATCATATATCAAATTGAGAACCCTAAATCAGCCCATCCTCTTTTTTTTTATCATATAACCCTAAATAGATAAAGAATTGTGTTTCCCTAATTCTAGCACAAAAGGCAACAACCTAAATCGTACATAAATTGGGGATGCCTAAATCCACCAATTTTGTGTTTCCCTAAATCTAGCACAAAAAATAACACACTAAATCGTACATAAATTGGGGATGCCTAAATCCAGCCAATTTTATGTTTCCCTAAATCTGGCACAAAAAACAACATACTAAATCGTACATAACATGTGAAACCCTAAATCGTGCAAGCGAGCCTAAACCTCTTTTTGTTAATCATATAAAACTAAATCGACCAAGAATTGTGTTTCCCTAAATCTAGCACAAAAAGCAACACACTAAATTGTACATCAAATTGAGAACCCTAAATAGATCAAAAATTGTGTTTCCATAAATCTAGCACAAAATGCAACACAATAAATCATACATAAAATGGGGAACCCTAAATCAAGCCAAATTTGTGTTTCCCTCAATCTAGCATAACAACCAACACACTAAAATCATACGTAAAAATTAGGAACCATAAATCGTGCAAGAAAGCCTAAACCTAATTTTCAATCTTATACCCTAAATTGTGCAAACATGTCATATGCCTAAGCGTATGAAAAGACACACGACCCTTAACTATTGGAACATGAAAGAAACCCCGCAATCATGCAAACAATGTAAAAAACTCATTTGTAAGTACAAACTAAACACTAAACCATACAACAAATTGGCAAACCCTAAATCGTGCAACGCAGCCCCATCATCTTTTTTTCAATCATAAAACCCTAAATCGATAAAGAATAGTGTTTGCATAAATGTAGCACAAAAGGCAACAAACTAAATCATACATAAATTGGGGATACCTAAATCCAACCAAATTTGCGTTTCCCTAAATCTACCACAAAAAAACAACACACTAAATCGCATTTAAAATGTTGAACCCTAAATCGTGCAAGAGATCCTAAACCTCTAATTTTTAATCATATAAAACAAAATCGAGCAAGATTTGTGTTTCCCTAAATCTAGCACAAAAAGGCAACACACTAAATCGTAGATCAAATGGGGAACCCTAAATCGGTTTTAAAATTGTGTTTCCATATATGTAGCACAAAAGGCAACTCATTCAATCATACATAAATTGTGGAACCCCTAAATCTAGAGAAGAAGGACTGCCACTAACTCAAACAATTATTTAAAAAACCTAAATTGTGCAGCAGAGGCTAAACCAAAATGCCGAGATCGGTTTCATAAAATCTAATTACACAAGGAAAAAGACGAAATCGGGCAATAAAGGTGAAACCCTAAATGCTGCAATAAATCCATTTCCTTACATGTACGTAAAAAAATGGAACAGCCTAAACCCAAGTCATACCTCTAAGCTTCATTACGAAGCATATACTGTAAATAGTGCGACAAGGCATGTGCCTAAATGTAGTAAAAGAGACACAAAACTAAATTATGCAAAAAAAAAAAAACTAGACGGGTAAAAATCTTTGTACCAAATAGTTTACCTAAATCTATGCATAAAAGGCTTAAAAGACTAAATCGTCGTAAAAAGGCAAACCCCTAAATTGCACAATTAATATATTTCTTTAATTATTAGTAAAAAAATGCAACACTCTAAACCGGTCAACACAGTCCACAAACCCAAACTCGATGAATAAAGGACCACGCTCTTTTTTATGCAAAATCCATAAATCATCAAAAAAAAAGAGTAAATTGCACTCACCATACAACAACTATCCAAGTGGGTGCATTTTAGTCCAACATCTTGTAATTTGTTTGATTTAATACAACTACTATCTAGGTGTGTGCATGTTGGTCCAACATCTTCTAATGCATTTTAATTTGATGTAAGAACTTGGATCATTGGTGCATATACGGTCCAAACATTGTCATAGGCCTAGTAACGTCTCGCTCTCTAGTCCTTTCCCCGATCTTTTTCGACAAAGGCAACCGCTTCATTATCTTCTTTTTTATGTTTACTACATCATCTTTTTTTTTTTTTGCTTACTACGTCCTTTAAACTGTAGCAAATTTTTTTTTTTTTTTCATTCTTGTTTTCTTGGCTTGGTAAACCTGTATATAAGAACTTGGTTTGTTTGGTTATAATCTGAACCAAACCAAATTCGATCCCTTCTTGTTTTTAAAAAGAACTTCTTGGACCCCGATTCTTACAACCCATGCATCAATTTTAGTAAGCCTTGAATGACCATATGTTAGGGATGAAAACAATATTATAATATAGAAACAAAAATAAATAGTTTGATAACTTTTATATTTATAAAATCAATGGAAGCTTTTATATTTGGCCAAAACTAAATGTTGTGTAGTAATCCATCCTAAGCCGAAAGTGATAGACAAGAATGATGAGCGTATGGGTGTGTAGCTTCCAATGATGGTAATTAAGGGTGTACTCCTCCATCAAAAAAAAAAAAAAAAGAAGATGTTTAGAACAACGACACTCTCCAAAGCACTACTTTGACTTCTTTTTTTTATAAAAATACTAGTTAAATGCCCATGCGTTGCTTACTGGGATAACTAAATTTTATATAAAAAACATGGATCGCATGATAAGATAACAATATTGTGAAATTAATCAATGATATTAAAGTAACATTTAATCCAAACACGCAAGTTGTTTGTAAAATTAACAAATACAGAATATATCGTGGTGTCTCGGGCTCATAAACTCTATTGTATAGACTTTTTTTTATTGGTGCATAAAAGAAATAGATATCGGAGATTTCCCTATCGCTATAAAACATTATCTTAGTTGTATCATGGAATTCACGAATAAATTCCACATCTCCATACTATCATGTACACATGATTCAAGTATGTATATAACCCAATTCAACATATGTATGAAGTGTATGTAGCCTGTTTATATTATCTTTGCATCGGTGAACTAAATTCCCTATAGTCATTTTTCATTGCACATCAAGTTTTTATGCCTAATGAATTTGTAAATTAGTCCGGCAACCTTGTGTTGTTTATATTTTTAGCCCCAGTTTTGAGGAGGGTCGCAGGCGGGGGCAAGGCAACATACCTAGGTGGGTCGGCACAAACTTAAAAAATCTCCATAGCTGCATTTCTCTATTTGGCAAAGCAGATTGCAAAACACTTAGCTCAGAAATTAGATCATTTAATCAAATGTTAGATTAGCCATTATGAGAGATGGTTCAACTAAACTATTGTACTAAAAACACATTGATCGCATGATAATATAACAATATTTCATGTGCTAACACTATGGGAAACAATACTTAGAGCGTCCCAACAGCTCTGTGAAATCGGCAGGCGAAGAGAGGGGCTGAAAAGGTCAACAAATCCTTAAAGTGACAAGCTCCTCCCTGGCGTTCATTTTTCTGTCACCCATCTCTCCACGTATGGAAATAGCTAGCTAGGAGTTTCTTGTTGAAGACGTTATTAACATTGATTTAGTGATAAAAGCTATAAAGAGAAATTTACCCTTCAGTTAATAAAGTGTGCTCTTGGAGCTTGGTACATTTAATAAGGGTATACCATAGGAAAGATTATGGCTCATTAGCAGGAACTGATTTATAGAAAAGGCATTATAGCAAGGAAGTAGCCATGAAGATGGATGGATACAGCAACGGATCAGCTTACAGAAGTGATTTGAAATTCGCCAAATTATGCAAAGGAAAATACATAGTCGATAATCAATTTCCAGAGTATTATAGTTTTACTAATATTTCTCAGTATGCATAGTGGAGGAAAACTCAACCATGGGCCCTTTGCCTTCTTAGCAGCTTCCCTAAGCCTTTCTAGTGCTAACCCGTCCTCGCTCAGATAGTTAGCAGTTAACCAAGTAATTCTGCACGGCACTGGAAGTATCACCATTGGTTGCCTTGACCTGAAAAAAGGTGTAGAAATTAAGAATTGCAACACCTATTTCAAATTTTGCATAGAGAATCTGTACATGATATGAGAAGAAAATTACCTCAAAACTCCATTTGATATCTGAAGGATTGACACATCAACTCCAGTTGGACTTCTTGTAAAAAAAAAACTCCATTTGCACTGACTATCATTCATTTTGTCATGAATCATAACAAAAAGTACTTCAACCGGTAATAACACGAAAAAATGTCCAAATTCACAACATAGTGTTTGGTTTAGATGAAAATTTTTGAATGCAAAAATAGGTTCTAGAGCAGTTTGTCATGAATCCAAAAAGGAGACAAACAGTATCACAAGGTTTTCGGGGAAGTAAATGTTTTGATAGAGTAGAAATAGCCAAAGTTCAGGCCTTTAGGTCTACTTTGATTCCTCCTCTGTAGGCTTTTCAACTTGGCCTTTCTGCTTCAATTGAACCGAAGATATGGCAAGGTACTGATTGCATATGCAGCATTTGCATGAATTAAGCTAGTCGAGAGAGGACACACTCAACTTTATGATGTTGATAAGGCTGTAACATGTGTAAAAGTGTAGGAATCATGCATGTCATTCGTCATGTATCAAAAATTATAGTAGAAAACAACACTTTTTCCTTGTACATAGTGGAAATTGTCTTTCCTATACGGGCCACCAATGAAATGGATAGCTAAATGTCAAAATTGACTAGATGAAATGTCGTCTACAACTTATGACTTGTTTTGCAAAAGCCAAAATCTAAACACATATACATGACCTCCACTTGTATAAATAGGCCACAAATCAGTAGTTAAGCCATCACTCATAACCTTGAGAGCAATAAGAAACATACCAATCGAAACAAACTAGCAACGTCCTCGCAACAATGGCCACCAAGATATTTGCCCTACTTGCGTTCCTTGCTCTTTCAGTGAGCTCTACAACTGCATTCATTATTCCGCAGTGCTCACGCTCCTAATGCTATTCTCCCACAGTTCCTCCCACCACTTACACCTTTGGGGTTCGAACACCCAGCTCTGCAGGCAGGCCTATAGGCTCTGAGAAGGCGCTTTTGCGCCCGAACATCTTAGGCATGCTTAGGCTTTCGCCCTCATTGCGATAATGGAATGCAAAACCCTGGCAATTTCCCATCATGTGGTCACTCTCGGTGTGAGCCGGGCAAGGACCTCCAAGGAGCTTTTCATTGGCGGCATCATAGTTCCACTTGGTAATGGACTTGACATCGTTAATGGTATCATCGACCGGCGGTTACGTTTCCTGTCGCCTCTAAAGCCGTCTTCCCGATCACCGCGGCGGTGGTCGCGGTTGTCGCTGAGGTGGTCGCGGTCATTATTGCGCCGATCATCATGGCGGTCATCATTGCGACGGGGTTGTTCGGGACAAGAAGGTCATTAACGTCATCTTGGAACTGCTAGTCGGCCTCATCTACATCAGTGTAGACTTTGGCTACTTCGAGCAGCTCGTTGATTGTCTTCGGCCTTTTGCGGTACAGCTTGGTGCGGAGAGTGTCATGGTACCGGAGACCTCTGGTGAAGGTGGCAATGGCCTCCCTGTCGCTGATGTTAGGGATAGAGATCCATGTTTCTAAGAAGTGTCAGATGTAGCTGCGCAGCAGCTCCCCTGAAGTTTCATGGAGCTTCGACAAGTAGTACTTTGTGTTGGGCTGTTGGTAGGTGGACATGTAGTTCTAGATGAACATCTTCCTAAGCTCAGCCTAGGTATCGATGGAGCCTTCCATCAAGCTAAGGAGCCACTGGTTTGCAGATCTGTTATTAACCACTAGGAGGTAGTTGGCTATCACATCCTCGTTCCCTCCAGAACCACAAACAGTGATCACATAGAGTGTCAGCCACTGCTCGGGGTTGGCCATGCCATCATAGGTGTTGACCCCTATTGGTATAAGTTAAATGCACATAATAAAGATAGGATATCTGCAAGCGCACAGATAGTATGTCATTGTAGCACTTCACCAAAGATAATCCTGGTTTTAATATCGAACCCAAAGGAACAGTAGGTGAAAATAACTATGGTTTCTTAACTTAATCCAATTTCACAATCAAGGTCAGACAATAGCGAAGATAAAGGAGACTCCTCAAGGCTATCTAGTTCAAATCTCAATAAGCTTTTGTTTTCTATTGTTCTATCATGGGCGCTAACTCTTAAAGAACAAAGACACAGTTTCTTCTCTAAGAGCAGACATAAGCCTACCAATATCCTACTAATGAGAGGTGGGCTATGTTGACGGTCACTAACGACATATTTTTAACGTCAACATTCTACCATAAAGGGAGTGAAACTATATATTATCATACTCATATACATCTATTACTCACATATTTCCACTTGTAGTGTCCGAAATGTATTTTGCAGTATTTATAAAAAAAACAGGTGGAAATACGACTGAAAGGCGCAACCCTAGAAAGTGCACTTTAGAAGATCACAAGCCCAGGGTGGAAATGGACCAAAACGCCAAAGATGGGCCGAGCAAACGTCACCTACACACTTTTCAGGTCCAGCAACGACACCACACCGAGACCCGGGCCGAGCCGAGCCCAGGTGGGTGCGGCCGCACCCCAAGGTGCGCCCGCACCCATCCTGAGGCGGTTCGAGCCCGTGTTTGGCGTGGCGGTGCAATAAGTGACCTGGAGGGGTCGCGGTGGTGGAATGCCCGGTTCAACGCACACGGGCTACCGCCAAGGTCGGTTTAGGGGTATTAGGGTCATTTAGCCTCCTCTCCTTTGTGTATAAATAGCTCCCCTCTCCTCCTCCTTCCACACACACCATTTGGAGCCTCCTCACTCACCACACTCCTCTCTACTCCACCTCTCTATAGTTCTTTTAGCTTTAGTAGTATTTGGAGCAAGGCTAAAGCTTCATTGGAGAGCTTGTACTTGGGAGAAAGGAATATTCGGTATGAATACATTTATGGTTTCTTCCCAAGTCTTGTTCTTATTTAGTTGTGCAATAGAGCTAGAGTATATTCATGTTATAGACTTGACATATGAACTAGCATATAGTTTCTATGTTATATTCTTGACATGTTGTTCCTGACACGATCATGATAGAAGAACTAGACTATAGTTCCTATGTCGTGGTTAGTCATATAGAACTTTAGGCTTAACCATTCGTGCCATGTATTTGAGTAGAGTAAGAGTTGTCTTTGAGATGGCGGTTCGTTGTGGTTTTCGGGCCTGTCCATGTTCTAGCTCGTTCATCCGTAGGGTGAGAGTCCGAGGGACATGGGATGTACCTTAACATGCGGGCATGGTGCCCGGATGAGCGGGAACCTTCGGATATGAGAGCATGCCACGGTCGAGGAGGTAGGGGGGGGTGGTCGTGCGGATGCCCAATGCGTCGCCCTTTGTAATCCCCCACGTTAGTATGTGATGTAGGAGTTCATAAATGCCTTCCATTGGGCGAATGGTACCGGAGGTCTCCCCGTCCATCTCACTCTCAACCTAAAACTCTAGTCATTTATGTTTGCATGATCATTAACTTGTTCTTTTGCACAGACTATACATTAGGAATGCACGCTTCACTTAGGAATATTCTTTATTCTTTATTTTCCTTTTATCCTTGAGGTTGGCCCAAGTGTGTGTCACACTATCTTATGAATTATCATGACTTACCCCCGCATTGAGTATTGCTCAACTGCATAGACATGTCGTCTTGTTCATGCCCCCCCGCTAGAATCCTACACCATGCCTTCCCTTGGGAAAAATATAAATAACGATACCTGAATATCTCCGGGTGAAATGCTACAATGGTATTTTTTCAGGCGCTTGCGGACTTGTTCTCAGAACGTTCTGAGAATGCCACCCGACATCCCGTGGCGAGTTTGCCGGAATGTAACAATTCCGGTGAAGTCGTCATGGGAAGTCAACCTTTGGTTTTTCAAACTCCTGCCTTTTTGGCGATTTGCGCTCTGATTACCAATAGGCATTTCTAAGCGTGATTGCCTTTTTGGTGATTGCGCTAAGAAATGTCAACAAGCATTTTCGGCGATTCTGCCGGGAAGGCATTGGTTGGTGATTCTAGAAAGACATGTTCATGATGATGTGCATGTGTAAGTAGCCATTACTCATGCAGGCTAATCTTTCATGTTTTCTCTTGTTGTGGATGAAGACAGGATAGTGTTCGATTGGTTTGTCCCTCGTTGAACAACTACATCGCGAGATCTGGAGGCACTCCTAAAGAAGAACCCAACTCATATCACATCTTCTCCCCGCTACTCCGCCAACAAACAAACCAATCACCCCTTGCATCATCGCTACTTCACTCATGGCCAAGTCGATCCGTGACCATTCCGTCCCCTCTTTTGCCAACGTGCCCGTTGGGCCCGTTGTCAACATGGGAACCGAGAACTTTGAGCTCCGGCCTGGCCTAATCAAGATGGTGTAGGCAAACCAATTTTATGGTTTGCCAAGTGAGGACGCAAATGCGCATCCGCAACACTTCCTCGAGCTCGGTGACACCATTGTCATCCAAGGTGTCACACCGAAGCCATTAGAATCCGATACGTTTCCCTTCTCCATCACGGGGAAGGCAAAACGATGGTTCTATAAAGAGACGGAAGCTGTCAACACGTGGGACAAATGTTCCACGGCGTTCCTCACTAAATTCTTCCCCATGGGAAAAACTCACACCTTGAGGGGAAGAATTGCCAACTTCCAGAAGAATCCTATGGAATCCATACCCGCGGCATGGGAAAGGTTACAAGAGTACATTTAAGCATGCCCGCACCATGGGATGGAAACATGGCTCGTGATGCAAAACTTCTACAATGGGTTAACACCCATGTCAAAAGAGCACATAGATGCCATCTTTGGAGGTGCCTTCCTCTCCCTCACCATCGATAGAGCAACAGCTCTTATGAAGAAAATAGTGTCCAATCAAGCTTGGGGGGAGGAAAGCTTTGGCAAACAAGAAGATAGCATGCATACCGTGGAGGAGACGGAAGTGCCTGCTACAATGGATCTCCTGTTGAAAGAACTTGACAAGTGCGTCGCCGAAGAAGAAGCAACGCACGACACCTTTGTCAAGGCCATGGACTCACATGTAACATGTGAAGTCTATGACAATGTTGGCCATTCGAGGAACGCGCCCAAAACCCGCGGAAGACGCCACTCTCATCAACAACGGGTTCCGCCAACAAAGGAGACCATAACGGGTGGAATAAACGATCCACGCCCACAAAACCAAGGAGGTAATTCAAACCTAAAGTACAATTCAAATCCTCTCTCCTTGGAAGACTTGGTCTTAAACCAAGCAAAAATAATTGAAGATCTTTCAAAGAAGTTGATGCTCAATGATAAAAAAATTGAAAACATGATTTTCAAAATTAGAAATTTAACTTCTTCTTATGAAAGACAAGCGAGCTTTAATAAAAATGATAGAAACACAATTAGCTCGGTTCTTTGTCGGGCCGCTTTTGCACGTTATCGGATTGGGAAAAGTTCCGGGGCAACCCGAAACTTCTCTTGAATCGTTAAAATGGTCTCAACGAGGTCCGTAAGCCTCTATGTCGGGAAGATAGCAAGTTTCCTACCGAGCCACCACTCATTATCAAGAAGGAGGATCACGGTGCCCGACAATCACATGCTCGGTTGGCCCACATGTCTTTGAGGATGCCTTCTCGCGACCTTGGATCAAGCATAAACATCATGTCCAAGGTAACATACGATGAAATACTAGGTGGACCTTTGTCCCCTCGTACATTTTGAACTGCAGATGGCGGACCTATCACTAAGGAAACCGAGGGGGAGTAGCTCGGGACATTATGGTGAAAATCCGAGAAGCATACATCCCGACGGACTTTGTCATCCGGACATGGGTCACAACAAGAGAGTTCCCCAACCCTTGGGAGACCATTTCTTAACACTACAAATGCAGTCCTACACGTGGGATCGGGGCATGCTAGCTTTCATATGCGGGTCTTACAATGAGATGCCCGTTCAATGGGTTCAACAAGCATAAGAATGCTAAAAACAAGCAGCCCAAGAAAGTAAAGCCAGAAAGTGTTAAGCAGGCATGGCAGGTAGAAAGGATGACATCCACATCCACTTCTCCGGATATGGGTGACCTTCCATCAAGCACAAAATGAAAGGAGAAGAGTCCTACTCAGCGGACTTTAAAAGATGAGTCCTTGCCGAAGGTAAATCAGTAGTTATCTTTTATTTTTGTTTAAAATAATAATCTCGTAAATAACTCCATGATGCTTACAGTAAAAACAATAAAAAAAAGAATAAAATATTTTTGCCTACCTCTGTTGGATGAATCTTGTGCATCATTTCATACTTCCTTTTTCTATATCAGCATGTTTTGGTTTGGAAGTTTTGGTCATACATGTTGATCATACATCCATAGCCCTTTGAGATGCCCATTGCGCGGCGTGTCTTATGGTACCTTCTAGGCTCCTCTGGTGTATGTTACGTCGTGGGCAAGTTTAGTTCTTTTTAAGTTTTGATCGCCCTTCTTCTTTATGATGTCTTGAATAACCCTGTAGAAAATAAGAATTCACCAAAACTTGTGGAAATTGTCATTTAAAACCCTAGACTCATGTGGTTTCATCCAATTGCACAATTTCTCATGTTCATTTAACTATAAAGCATTAACGTTATCCACCGTCAACAAACTCCACCAAGCTTACCCTTTGCTAGTCCCTTAGCAAAGCCAAACTTAGCAATGGATCAGGAGTTGCTACTATGCTTGCACGCCTCAAAAGTATATATACATGCTTTCAAACAAAATTTCTCCTTCGGGTTAGAGTGGACTATTCCAACTTCCAACTCAACCATAGTACCTTTAACCATGGAGCTTATAGCTTTTTTTCTTGGGTCTTGAGCAATTGAAAGACAGAACATTCAAGTCAAGCACTATATCTCAAGCTCTTTGATCAACTATTATTCTAGAGTTTTGTATGGTTTTCAAAATAAAACTTCGAGTTCACTATTATATGACCCTCTCAAGTCTCTCATATGTGGTATTTGTGGATCCCGACCAAGGCGTAATGATGTTATGCCTTACGTCTTGAGAATATGTGGTATTTTTGGAATAAGGCAGAAGTACGGTGCCTTCTCTCTCATCCTACAACTAAGGCTTATGTGGAGCTCATAGGTGTGGAGACGGCTCATACATACTTACCAAGCATATATTGTAAAGTCAAACAATGGATCCAGAGGAACAAGTCATACAATCAAATCAAGATGTGCATGTGTGTGGGATATATGTGGAGTGGATGTGTGTGGTAGAAATAGCGATATATGGTGTATATGGTGGTAGGGTGAAAGCCTAATTCTACTTTGCTCCTTGAAACAATCTCTCTTTGGACTTGGAAATATTGGGAGAACTCGGTACGTATACTTTCTTTCTTTTTTTCTTTTCTATCTTTTCTCTTCTTCTTTTTTTTTTTCTTGGACACTTGTCCACTTTTCTCTATTTCTTTTTTTGATACAGCCCAAGCCTCTTTTCTCGTAATAAACTTTCGAGAGATAATAACAAGAACAATGGAGCTTTATTTGGTAAATGACGGGGTGATTGGCTAGCTGAATATCTATAGGGAATATTTTTGGTGTTCACTCCCAGTGTAGGAGTAAAACATTTTTAGGTGGATCTAAATGGAAAACATGGTATTGCGTACTTCAAGTGTAGAAGCAGCATTTTTGGGTGGAATATGCGTGATCTTGATTTTAAAAGCATGACAAGTCTCTAAGGGTCAACAAAGCTTGAGAACACTCAATGCAAAGTAAGTAGCTTATATGTATCAAAGTTTTCCTAATCTAAGTAGCATGTATATTTGGTCGTGGTAGGAATTCAAGCTACGTCATACAGGAACTCATTACATAGTATTTTTAATTTTCAAAAGATAAATCTCTAGAACTCTAGTATCACTAGGAACAAGATAAACAACAGCTCAAACCATCATATATCATACCCGTCAATGACACGGACTTAGATCAAGCATTTGTTACCCACAAGTTTCAGGTTTAGCGTAAATCTTAAGTCAAAACAGTTTTATCCAAAACTCGGGAGAATTCAAGGTTAAAAACTAGGTACTTGAAAGGAATTACTAGTGAGCAACTATTCATCATTTCTATTCAAGAGATTATTTAGAGAGTTCATTTTATTCTAACTTTTTATTCTAATAGAAAAGCAAACGTGTGTACACTCTATCTATTTATTTATTTCCCCACTTAATATTCATAATCTAAAATTATATTAAGACTATACTTTTTATTTAGTTTCTTTAGTTATGCATATTTTTATTTCTTTTCAATAAAGTAATCATATAAAGCTAGTGATAATTAGGATATAGAAAGGAATACTTATCTCGGTCACTAGGGGATGCTCTCCCCAAGCTAGATGTTGACATAGTCCCTTGATGGTATTGAAGTGAGGTAGATAGTGGTGGTGATGTCGGCCTCCTTGATAGAGCATTGATGGTGATAACTATTGAGATAGTGCCCGGTCAAGTGGTAAATGCGCCTTCACTTTGTCATATCTTACTCCTTCTTGGACTTATAAATCCTATTGAACTCAAATAGACAACAAAGCTTGTGGAACTAGTTAAGTATTAGTAATCAGCCACTTAGGCCTTAGTTGCCTAGAGCTTCTAAATGGATCATAATTATTCTTTCTAAGCGTTTTTCAGATATCTCTTCTCAATATATATTGATTTTTTTCGTATGTATGTGTTGACGGTCACTAACTACCTATTTTATACCATCAACATTAGTATAAAACTACCAAAACATAATAGAAATAGGGCTTTGAGCTAACCATTTCCACAAGTTTTGGTACTTCACTTGTTTTGTAGGGCAATGATGAAAACATATATATAGTGGGCTAAAATCAAAGGAAAACATACGAGAAATAACAAAGCTCTAAATAGCCCAAAGCAAAGCAAGGAGAAGAGAGGAGAAAGGCCCAAAAACATGAATATCAATGTCCAAATACAAGCCCAAGAGGTCGAGGCCCAAATCCAACATAAAATCATATTGGGCCACATGACATGGGTTCAGTATTTTGGGCATAACTTTCTCATATGAACTCGGATTGAGGTGATCCATCCGGCCACTTGCTAACTAACACGAAACCCACGCACTGTCAAATTTCAGCCCGATCGGCCCACATCTTGGCATGCGCACTCCAGCCGGTGTGCCCGCGCCAGCCACGACGCCGAATCGGCCCAGTTTTGGCCTGGTGGCCCATGTCGACATGAGAAGAGGCCGTGCAGTGGTTACCAACCGACTCAATGTACCTGGACAGAGTAAGGAGGTCTGAGGAATATTCCATAGCATTATTCTCCTCTCTCCCCCTATAAATCGATGGCTCCTCCCTCTCATTTCAACACACCATTCCAAGGCAAGAGCTCTCCCTCTCCTCTTAGAGAGCTCTTCCCTCTACTCTTGAGCCACACTCCAATGGGCTTAGGCCCTAGCTAGGTAATAGAGAGATTGGTGGAGGAGAGATGTGAGGGGCGAGAGCGGGGAAGTGCTGGACTTGTCGGTGTCTTCCCAGACTTGTACCTCGGTGGATTCAGACTTAGCTCCTTCACGGGATCTTGGCTAAGTAAGCTTCCACGGTTCTTATAATCTTTATTGTCTTTTGTTTATCTGAGCTTTATCTACTTGTTTGCGGGATTGATAGTCGTCCTTCGGGGCGAAGCTCTGGTGGAGGTACCTCTTGACGGGGGAACCTAGCTGACATCAGAGTTATAATCACTAGTGTAGATGTGGTGTTTGGGCTAGTGGTTGTCTGTCTTTTGCGGTGCACCCCACGGTCGAGGGGGTAGGCAGCAGGGTAGTGATAGCCTTGTCCGTCCTCCGTAATCCTCCCATGTTCGGGTGTGTTGTAGTGCTAATTGCTGGAAGCTGCCCAATTGGTGCGTTGGCCGGTGCCAAAAGAGAGCAAGTAGCTCTAGAGTTTGGCTAACCAGGGGACCCTAAAGTTGTAGGAATCCTTCTCTATAATCCTCCCCATCTTTGGCTTTGGGTGTCCTTGGATGAATTAGGTAGGAGAGAATACCTCCATTCCCTATGGAAAATACGATACCCCGACTATTTCGAGGGTGAAAGCTACAACGACAATTCCATACGCTTTTACGGATTCTTACGCAACGTTAAGAAATGTCAACAAGCTTTTACGGCGCCGTTCTTGGGAACGGTTGGTATTATCTTGAACCTAGTTTGTCCTCATATCTATTAAAAAAAACAACATAGTTATTTATTTTCTTTTTTTCAAAATGAAGCCCACTCATTTTAAAAATCCTTTGCTTCAAAGAGGGGTTCAAGTAAGGCACATTCTTTTTCAAAACCATCTGGCCATGAACTCCCCTCAAAGATAAAAACCATTGTTCGGGCACAACCCTTCTCTCGGTACTGCATTGAAAACCCATGTAGTCACCTACGAGATTTCGAGGAGACATGTGCATGCCTAAGCATTCCTGGCATGACACAAGAAACTCTCTTGTGGAAGTTGTTTCCGTTCTCCCTCATGGGGAGAGCAAAATGATGGTACACTAATGTTGTTGGAAGTTTGAATGGGAATTGGATAGAACTCAAAGACAATTTTTGTCTAGCATTTTTCCCCATCAACTCCCTACCAAGGACAATCCTCGATTTCGGCGGGATGAGAAGGAGTCCATAGGTGCAGCCTAGGCTAGGTTTACAATGTTAATACATACTAGCCCGGACTTGTCATTACCCCGATAGTACGCTTTTGCATATCTTTTGTTCAGGTCTTGACATAGACGGCGCCCTATGCCTTGACATGATTTAGGAGAGGGTCGTTTGCACGTAAACCTACAACGGAACAGAGGAGAATCCTTGATCACATCCTAGAGAAGCATGCTTCTCTTGTTGTAGAAACTACTCCCCTCCACAACAAGGGCATGTCAAGCTTTGAGGAGCCCTCATCAGTCGAACCATTCCCTTTACCATCATTAGAACCGATCGTTTGAGCTCTCTCGAACTACGAACAATCGAAGGAAGGAATGCTTTATCCTTCAGAGTTCCCAATTGAATTCAAGGATGATGTGAGCCTTGGATAATTTTTTATGAACCAAGCTTTTTAGCTCCTAAGGGATTTTCCCCTAGAATGGAACCGACAAAGGAATGGTTGATAGAGGCAAAACGCGTACTTCCGAAGCAAATTGATTCTTTCACCTTCCACAACCATATCCCCATTTCATCATAAGGAAATTCCTTAGATGCCCTACACAAAACCACGATCGAGGCTAATATCATGTCGCAATATCTAGCGGAAACCCTTTTTGAGGAAGAGGGCGCTAGTCTCGACCAACAGAGACTCTTCAAGGGTCGATTAGGACTCATCTTTGCGTCTTTGTGGGATTGCTAGGGCCGTGCCAACAAAAATTCATGAAACGAGAGAGGTGCGCTTAGATTTTCATATCTATCCCATCCTAGATTTTGAACTTCTCATAGGCTACCCTCTTGAAAAACTTTTTTCACAAAAAACCTATAGAGGGAAGCCATGATGAGAAGTCGGGGAAAGATAAACTACGCCTCTCACCTAGATATCCCAAAAGCAGAGCATCTTTCCAACCAAAACCCATTCGAGGAGGCGAAGTTCATACCTCCGTTCACTTCACCCAAGTTGCTCTCGCATCCTAGTGAAACGAAAACACCATTGCCCTCATTCGAACACAAGACATGTCCCTCTAGCGAACAAAAACGTTGTTCTTGACAATGGTTGAGATTCAACGTTCGTCCTTCATGACACATCTCTTGAGGTAAAACACTCATGTGCCATGGACATGCACGAAGCAACAACTCTTGAGACCAAGCAAGAACCTGTTTGTGAGCATGTCAAGTTTTCATTTGAAACTTTTCATGTTTCATGCTCACCTTTGGGTCCTCGAGTTTGTTTTGCTTCTAGCCGAAAGTGTTTCTATGAGGATCACAACCACCTCTTGATCCTCGTTGCCAAACTTTTTAAGAGGATGGTTGTCAATGCTTATGTTTATCATAAACATTGCAAGTCTTGTGGTAGCACAATGATGCTAAACCTTGCAGCTTGAGCATAACGCTAATTTCTTAGTGGGAAGCAGGGAACTTCACCACATTTGATAGCTGCAAGATGAAGTCCCACGGTCAAGCTTATGACCATAAACAAAGCAACTGCCTGTGGGAAGATAACTTGGGACTATCATAAAAAAAAGAGAATACATTTTATCTCTCTTGTTATTTTCAAAAAAAAAACATTTTCCTTTTTAATAAAAGCAAGAACATGTTATCAAGTTAGTGTGCACCTTCGGGTATTCTTGTCGCTAACCATTTCGGTGGAGATCGATTAAGAAGAACAAAGAGGCATGCGACGCTTGATGCTCATGGGTAATGGAACATGCTCAAAAGTAGACCCAGACCTTGCACACTTGACTTTTACACAAAAGTCTAAGTGTGTGTGTGTGTGTGGGGGAGATGGTGAGAATCTTAAGTTCCATCCACCATGGGTCATATAAAAAAAATATGATGGAGAATAAAAGATGATGTCACCGCCTTGCTAAAAAAAAAAAAAAAGAAGAGAAAATAATTGAAAAAAAAAAAAGAGAAGAAGAGAAAATATAGATAAAAAAAAAAAAGAGAGTGTAAGAAAAAAAAAAAAAAGAGTGTTGTCAAAAAGAAAAAAATTTATAGAATAGAAAAAAATATATAATAAAATCAATAAGAGAAGAGAGGAGCAAAGTTGGTCAAGATACATACTAATGTCTTGCCTGACTCCACCCATCATTGCGTCCACAAGCAAGATGGGCTCGTCTCTTATCCTTTTTTGCTACCATCAAGACCCATGGCCTGGCCTAGTCTTGAGATGCACCGACGAGCCATCATGCAAACCGCAACAACAACTTTGATGCTTCATCCATAG
This sequence comes from Hyparrhenia diplandra, assembly GCA_015847255.1. NCBI lineage: Eukaryota > Viridiplantae > Streptophyta > Magnoliopsida > Poales > Poaceae > Hyparrhenia > Hyparrhenia diplandra. Next base: position 67,631 of record JADLZK010007962.1, read on the forward strand.
ATCTTTGCCGGTAAGTATATCCGGTATGCAGAGGAAATAAATGTTCACCAATACTCTTACTCATTTTTGTCTCCATAGTTTGAACATGCAATTTCATACCTCCCATGTTTATGACATATGCTTTGAGTTGAATGCATTTTCATGAAATACATCCATAGGTCTTTTTGAATTAAGCATGGTGCTTAGGTTAAAATGGCCTTCTTTAATCGAGCTTTGACATGGTGTTGAAGTTTGGTTAATGAACTTAGAGCTTTGTTGTCATAATCAATGAGAAGTAACTTACGTTGGAGATAAATCAAGGCAATGCTTACCTTTGCTTCTTTATGTTAGCCTTGCTTGAGTAATTAATCTTGAGGTGAACAAATAAAAAAAAAAAAAAAAAAAAACAAATAAATAATCTCAATAAAGGCTCCACGGTATTCATTTGTTAGAAGCCATGTGTTTGCTTTCTCTTGTTTTTGTTTTATTTGTTTCAAATAAACAGTACAAAAATAAGTGTGGGGAGATCAAGCACAACAATTACACTCATCCGAAATCTCCCCAACACAATCCATGAACAGAAAGCAATTCACGATGGAGAAGGGCGGGGACGATCAACTACCATTAACTCCTTCCTCTTCAAAGCGGTGGTTTGTGCAACTCTCGCCCTCACATCTCACAAAAGTTTTGAAGTTTAAAATGGAACAAATCAAAAAGATAAAACTTTTGAAGCTCCATCTCCATGCTATCCCGTGATAAATAATTTGCATACTCTTTATTCCATCTTTGATATTCCTATAACTTGTGAACCATTTATCATAGGGACCCATGTTATCTCGGTGATTGGAATATGTGATATATTTGGATGAGATGAACCTTGCTCTTTTATATGAACTTGGGATTTGTTTTCAAAAAAATTCAAAATTCAGATAGCATGCTCCTCAATGATATGCAAATTCCTACGAGCCATATCAAGTTTATCAAGTGCAAGAAACCAAACATATATCTTTGCTTATTGTTGACACCGCTAATTGACATCACTAAAATAGCTTAAACTAGCATGGCCCGAAAATGCTAGGTGGCGCACACTATAAAAGCAATGACCCCAAACTTGATCTTTGGTATTATGATAATTACTAAGCCACTATTCACTAGTCAAAGGAAACCCATACTTCTAGTAAGATAGGTTGTCAGTCTATACATTGCAACTAGAGTATATCATGGCATAAAATAATGCGACTAGGCAGGAAATAAGATAAGATAAAGAATATAGAACAAGGCTACGCAAGCGAGCGAGAATAATAAATACCTTTGTAGCATTTTAAAGAGTAAGAGTGTAGAATCCACGAGGGAAGGCAAAATTAACTCTATATCGTCACACTAATAATGTCCTTATGTATGAAATGTTTACAACCAATAATGAATAATGCTCTCTACTCAACAACGGGGTTAATGTCACATAAAGATAATAATAAAGATGTATATGATAAATGCTCATAATGATAAATGATAAATACAGGGATCAAGCCATCATGCAATAATAAGGTTCAACAGATTATTCTAGTCTAAGGACTAACATGGGTAATATAAGGAAAACTTACTATGAGTAACTATCATCACATGCTACTGCTAAACTCTAATTAGTGCAAACATCTAGCTATCATCGTTAGTATTACTACTTCATAACATAACTCAAGGGCCATCAACTAGGAAGGATTCAATAATGAGATCTTCACCTTCTTCGCGACACACGACCTACCGTTCACTATATATGGGGGGAGGATTACAGAGGACTCAATAGGGCTGTAACCCCTACGATCTACCCCACGACCCGGCATATAGAGGGCATTTGCAGATATAACATATATAAGCACCACGCTTATATAAGTTATGACACCTATCTTGCACGTTACAAGATGAGGGCTATACAATCCTAAGCATGCAATCCATAATAAATATCTAACTCTACTAGACATATTAAAGCAAACAATAAACAATGCAATAGATAATATAATAAAGATAAAGAACAATATCATAGATGAACTTGAGTAAATGAATATATCAAAAGATATAACAATGTACCTATGAAACACCTTGATGAATCACGAAGTTCAAGTCTTCCTAGACTTGGATCTCCTTCTAATCTACTACTATGTAGCTAATCTCTCTAGAACTAGAACTAATCGAAGAACTAGGGTTTATGGCTCTGGACTTGATCCCGGAATTGAGAATGTACGGCGAATTATCAATCTTGAATTAGGGTTTGGGGGTGAGGTGCGCCCTTGCTTATATAGCCCCATAGAATGAATCTCAGCCCTTGGATCAAACTGACTTCATTGGATGGTGTAGATCTACTCCATAGGTCGGTTGTAGGAAGATTCGAGAAGCGGGACACGTGTATCCACCGGGGGGTGCCGCGCGGCACCATAGGTGGGGCGCCGCCCCACATGTCAAAGATGTGGGTCGCGGCCTTCGTATTTTGTCTTCTTTTGTCCTTTAGACCCTTGGAATTTATACTAATCGCATACGATTTGGTTTTTTTTTTCTTCTGTTTCTCATTTTCTCCTCTTTTCTCTCGATATTCTCGTGTTTTTCTAGAGTTCACACCGCAAAACTTAGTGTATACAAAACTTGTGGAAATCATTAGTATAAACCCTATCTTCTATTGTTCTTGTTCATAAATGATCTATCATTTTATGCTAGAAAGTTGGCAATAACTACCGTCAACAAGCTCCCCAAGCTTACCTTTTGCTAGTCTCTTAGCAAAACAAGTATTACTATAAGACAAACTTGGATCAGGGGAGTTGCTACGATACTTTCATTCTTATAGAGTACACATGCATTTAAAAAGAAACTCTACTCCGGATCGAAAAATTATTCCTCGACATCAAACTCACCCTTATTACCAAACTATGGTGCTTTTACTCTTACTTGGGTCTTGAGTAATTGAAAGACAGAACAATCAAGTCATGCACTATGTCTCAAGTCTTCAATCACTTATATTAGGAGTTTTTTATAAATTTTGCAATAAAACTCAAAGCTCGTATTGAATGGCACTCTCTCAAGTCTCTCAATATGTGGTATTTATGGATCCTCACTAGGCATTAATAGTGGTATGCCTTCTCTCTTCAATATGCGGAATGTATGGAACAAGGCTGAGTATATTAAACCTTCTCTCTTACTCACTCTCTATCTAAATATAGCTTATGTGGAGCTCATAGGAGTGGTACTCTGAAATAATATTGCATATCCGCAAAGGATATATTGGAGCTCAAATAATGGATCCATAGAGAGTTCAACTAGTCAAAACAGGAATAGCATGTGTATAAAAGAATATGATGGATAGGTATATATTTGGTGGCTAAAACTAATTCTACTTTTACTCCTTGAAGATATAAACACTTCTCTCTTTTGCAACTTGGAAACTTTGAGAGAACTTTTGGGCTGCATACTTTTCTTTCTCTCTTTTTTTTTTTTTTTATATAGAGGCGGGCATCTAAGTACCCATTGTTTTATGTGGACACTTGTCCTTTTTATTCTCTTCTCTCTTTTTTTTTTTAAAGAACAACCCAACTCTCTTTTCATTGATAAACTTTTTGAGAGATAACAACAAAGATAATTGGAGTAAATACATATTGGCTTCCTATAGTTTAATGGAGTGTTTATTCCAGTGTAGGAATGAAACATATAAAAGATGGAAAAAGAATGGTATTGTGATCATTCCTAGTGTAGGAACAATGCATATGTATGTAAGTGGAAGGTGGTGGATAAAACATGCCTTTTCATGACTGAACTCTCACAGTATCGACAAAGTTTGAACTACTCAATCCAAACTAAACAACATATGTAGCTGGAATGTTTTCCTAATCTAAATATCATAAATATGGCTTTGGTAGGAAATTTAACACTCTGCCAAACAAGAGCTCATCATGAAAGATTTTAATTTTTCAAAAACAAATCTCCAGATATAGTTTCACAAAGGACAAGATAAACAAAGTAGCTCAGACTCTCTCATATCATATCCCCCAATTACCTATACTTAGATCAAGTGTATGCTACCCACAAGTCGGGTATAGAGCAAATTTGAAAGCGAGGACAAATATATCCAAAACATCGGAGGAATTTCAAGTTAAAAACATGATACTAAAAAGAATTAGAGTAGAGCAACTATTCATCATTTGCAAGGCAAATTTTTTATTCTAGCAAACACTTATTAACCACACCTTAAAAACAAGCAAACATATATATATATATATATATATATATATAAAAAGACAAATTATTTATTTGATTTTAAAACTTTATGCATCTTTTTATGGTCTTTTTATAAACAAGCAAAAAGATAGTAAGTAAAGGGATACTTATCTTGATAACCAGGGGTGCTCTCCCCAAGCTAGATTTTTGTGTAGGTCTTTGAGGTGAGGTAGACGCATGGAGGCGATGTCGTCCTTCCTTGATGAAGCATTGATGATGACAACTGTTGAACTGATGCTTTGTCGAGTAGTCGAACGTCTCCTTCTCGTCGTGGCTCATTGATGCTTTAGATCATATGAAACTCAAATAGACAACAAAACTTTGTGGAATTGATTACGCGTTAGTGGTTGGATATTTTAAGCTTTAATTATCTTTGAGTTCCTTAAAAGAGAAAATTAAAGATCAAGTTTTAGCAGGGATCTAAGCAAGAACCAATATTTTTGGTATTTTCTTTAACTAGCATGCATGTAAGAAAATAAGAACAAATGCAAACTTTTATTTTTAAGCCGCCACACAAAAAGTCCTATGGGTGTTTATGCCACAGAAATAATCACATGGGGCTTTTAGAAAACATGCATGAAATGAATGCAATAAAACATATTTATTTTCTTTTCTTTTCTAATGCTGCCATAGTAACTAGCATGTTTACTTTATTGCATAACATTCTAAGGAAAATTATATATGCAGAGGAAAATAACTATGTAAGATTTAAAGTAAAGAATACCTGTGCACTTACCTCGGGTACATAGGAGTTTAATCCTCCCATGGTATGTCGGTTGGTATGTATGGTTGCACTGAGGTTTCTGAGGAAGTTACCTTTGAGGTAGAAGGAGAGGATATCTCTGGTTTGGAGGTGGGCTTTCTTTCTTCTTCCACACCTTCTTGGTTGGTGACTTAGGTGCGGGGAGTTATCTCTTCCCTGTACCTTCTCCTTTATTATCTCCTCCTTAACTTCTCCTTCTCGTCCAATCTCCCCATTCCCCTCGTTCTTTCTTTGCCTCTGCCGCATAAGCTTCCCGATCTTCTTGTGATATCGGGACATACCCATTGCGACGAGCATTGCGTCTCCTTCTGTTGTGAGACTTCTTGGGCTGTTCATAGTGAATATAATTTTTGAAATAACAGTGTACCTTCTCCGCAGGGAATTGGAAGTGGATTTCTCCAGTCTTCATGTAGATGATGGCGCGTGTAGTGTTCAGGAACGGTCTTCCCAACACTATAGGTGCGTTGATGTCTTCGTCTTCCATGGCTAGGACAATGAAGTCTGTCTTCATGTAGTGGTCATGAATCTTGACTGGTACATCTTTAGCTATACCTTCTGGTCTCCTGTAGGTCGATCTCGCCATCTCCGCAGAAGCATTATAGGTTTCGTCTGGGGGTTGTTTACCATATATAAATTCATAGATTACCTTAGGCATAATGTTGACTCTTGAGCCAGTATCACGAGATGGTATTTGTGAAGGTTAGCTGATTAATAGAAATGTCAATCTCTGGGTTACCTGGATCGTCCAACTTTGGCAAGTATGGTGAAGTAGTAGCGTAGTCCCATTCCGAGTAGATTGTATTGATCATGTTCACATGGCTCGGCCGCTTCTTCTTGTTCTTCCTTCTTCTATATTCGAATTATTTTTCTTGACAAGCTCTTCAGTCTCATAACCATATTGAAGATGAGCAGGGGACTCATGTGTCTTGTTCTTGAAGTGGAAAGTCTCCCTTCTTCGCTTGATATTGAAACAGATCTTGGCTTGCGCGGCATAGATAATAGCCTTAACCGTGGTCAAGAATGGTCTGCCCAATATGATGGTCGACCTCTCATCTCCTCCAGTCTCTAGGACGACAAAGTCTGCTTGTACAAATGAGTTGCCAACTCGTAGACAGATGTCTTCAAGGATTCCCTTGGGGTAGATGATCGACTGATCTGCAAGCTGCAGGCACATAGTTGTGTATAACAAAGGAGCACCATGGATCTTATCATAAATTACCTTGGGCATTATATTAATGCTGGATCTGTGGTCACAGAGTATGTTGTCGAAGGTGTGCGGCCCAATCTGGATAGTGATGGCCGGTCTACCTGAATCTCCTTTCTTGAGTGGCAAGGAGTCATCTTTCCATCCTTGCTTCGAGAAGTCTTTATAATAGTGGCCTGCATTAAAAATGTCGACAAGATTTGCGGACTCTAACTCTTACGGTTGGCCTAGGATTTTATGTGTCTCTAATGGGGGAACAATGACCAACCGAGCAAGTTATGACTCTAGCATCTTATTAAAAAGCGTGTTGGTTCTTCATGGCAAGTGGAGAAGGTGTCAAGCCTCGGAAATCGATGGTGTCTAAGGTTTTATCATTGGCTATAACCTTCTTATTGATCCGCTCAATAAGTCTAGGCCTGACCAGCAAGAATCTCTCTCAAAGGAGGCCGATTGAAGATGTTAATTTGGTAATTACCTTGGTAGTTACCTAAGTAGTTAGGCCCTCGTTGTTGATTCCACCCCTTGAGGTTGAGGGACGATAGTTGTTGTTGTTGTTGATGTAATGAACATCCTCAAGAATTTACGGACAATTCTTCCTTGAATGTCCAAAGCTTCCGCATTCTTCACAAGTCATGAGGCGTCATTGATGTGCATGACCTCTCTCTTCTCATGGTCTTGGTTCTCCGGCTTCTTCATCGGCAAGTCAAGCTTTTGCGATAACATGTCCACCTCTTTCGGCAGATGGACTCCTCCTCTCTTAGAGTAGTAGTGCACTTCTTCCCGGCATACCACTGCGGTTGGATGCCATCTTCTCAACGAGTGTAGTAGCATTGGCCAGCGTAAGAGCTAAGAATGCTCCTCCAGCGGCAGCGTCCATTGTCTCACAGGTGCTAGTGGTGAGCCCGTGATAGAAGGTTTGCATCAAAAGCCAGTCCTCCATCCCATGATGAGGACACTCCGCAATCAGGTCTTGAAAGCGTTCCCAAGCTTCAGGGAATGACTCATCGTGCTGTTGCTGAAAGCTTGAAATCTTCCCATGCAAGGCATTGGTCTTGCTAGTAGGAAAGAACTTGGCGAGGAATTCGGTTGAGTAGCGGTCCCAAGTAGTGTGTTTCTCCTTGTTAGCGTAGAACCACTGTTTGGCCTTTCCAAGCAGCGAGAACGGGAAAAGGCTAAGTAGAGTGGCATCACGTGTCACTCCCCTTGATGGTGAAGGTTGCGGATCTCGAGAAAGTGTTGCAAATGGGCACTTGCATCTTCATGTGCTTTCCCACAAACCGACTAGCTTGCACCATAGTGATGAGTGCAGGCTTGAGCTCAAAATCATTGTCTCCAACATCAATGTAGGTCTAGTGCGGATGTTGCTAGTGGTCGGAGAAAGAGAACTCATGCGGACTTTTGTTAGCCATAGCTTCAAAGTCAGATGCTAAACTTCTCTTGGAGTGTTGGTCTTTGAACTTTCTTTTTGTTGTGCTTTTTTGAGCTTTTCTCTTTGCTTTTAAGTAACTTTTCGGATCACTGAGAAAATTGTCCAGAAGATTAGCACTTTGCATACATTAACCTGAAATAGAATGATCAAAATAAACAAAACAAAAGGGTGAAGCTGTTATGAGTAGAGGATTATTGGTTGAACTAATTCCATGTGTATGAGGGTATACTAGTGCTACCTAAGTTTAGAAACCTTCCCCGGCAACGACGCCAAAAATGCTTGTTGACACTGCTTAACAACATCACTAATATAGCTTAAACTAGCACGGCAAATAAAAATGTTAGGTGGCGCACACTATAAAAGCAATGACCCCAAACCGTCTTTGGTATTATGATAATTACTAAGCTACTATTCACTAGTCAAAGGAAACCCATACTTCTAGTAAGATAGGTTGTCGGTCTATCTCGTGCAACTAGAGAGTATATCATGGCATAAAATAATGCGACTAGGCGTAAAATAAGATAAGATAAAGAATATAGAACAAGGCTCTGCAAGCGGACAGAATAATAAATACCATTGTAGCATTTTAAAGAGTAAGAGTGTCGAATCCACGGGAAGGCAAAATTAACTCTATATCGTCACACTAATAATGTCCTTATGTATGGAATGTTTACAACCAATAATGAATAATGCTCTCTACTCAACAACAGGGGTTAATGTCACATAAAGATAATAATAAAGATGTATATGATAAATGCTCATAATGATAAATGATAAATACAGGGATCAAGCCATCATAAAATAATAAGGTTCAACAGATTATTCTAGTCCAAGGACTAACATGGGTAATATAAGGAAAACTTACTATGAGTAACTATCATCACATGCTCTTTTGCTAAACTCTAATTAGTACAAACATCTAGCTATCATCGTTAGTATTACTACTTCATAACATAACTCAAGGGCCATCAACTAGGAAGGATTCAATAATAAGACCTTCACCTTCTTCGCGACACACCGACCTACCGTTCACTATATACGGGGGAGGATTACAGAGGACTCAATAGGGTCTGTAACCCCTACGATCTACCCCACCGACCCGGCATATAGAGGGCATTTGCAGATATAACATATATAAGCACCACGCTTACATAAGTTATAACACCTATCTTGCACGTTACAAGATGAGGGCTATACAATCCTAAGCATGCAATCCATAATAAATATCTAACTCTACTAGACATATTAAAGCAAACAATAAACAATGCAATAGATAATATAATAAAGATAAAGAACAATATCATAGATGAACTTGAGTAAATGAATATATCAAAAAAGATATAACAATGTACCTATGAAACACCTTGATGAAGACGAAGTTCAAGTCTTCCTAGACTTGGATCTCCTTCTAATCTACTACTATGTAGCTAATCTCTCTAGAACTAGAACTAATGAAGAACTAGGGTTTATGGCTGCGGACTTGATCTCTAGAATTCGAATGTCTAAAACGAATTATCAATACTGAATTAGGGTTTCGAGGGGGGTGAGGTGCGCCCTTGCTTATATAGCCCCATAGGATGAATCTTAGTCCTTGGATCAAACCGACTTCATTGGACGGTGTAGATCTACTCCATAGGTCGGTTGTAGGAAGATTCCGAAGCGGGACACGTGTCTCCACCGGGGGGTGCCGCGGCACCATAGGTGGGGCCGCCCGCCCCCGCATGTCAGCATGTGGGTTCCGGCCTTCAGCGGAAGCTGTCTTCTTTTGTCTTGTAGACCATTGGAATTTATACTAATCGCCCCCGATTTGGTCTTTTTCTTTTGTTTCTCATTTTCTCCTCTTTTCTCTCGACGATATTCTGTGTTTCTCCAAAGTTCACCTACAAAACTTAGTGTATACAAAAACTTATGGAAATCATTAGTATAAACCCTATCTTCTATTGTTCTTGTTCACAAATGATCTATCATTTTATGCTAGAAAGTTGACAATAACTACCGTGAACACTTATCTCTTCATTCAGTTTGTGTCAAGTCTCTTGTTGACCCTTGTTGAGATAGTTGTCATGCCCCCAAGATCAAGATCACGTACACGCCACATATACGACTATTCTACCTTTGGGAATACGCTAAAAAAAACATGCTTCCGTCCACCATAAAACTCTGCTCCTATACAGGGAGTAGACACAAAAAGATATCTTAGAAATAAATACTCCATGCACTACTAGATAATGATCTCTCTATGTTTGTGGTTTAAGAGACATGGCTATGAAAAAAATATATAGGGACACATGAAGGTCCCATGAAAAAAAAAAAAAGAGTTGGCCACATGAAGGTCTAAGAATTAAAAAAAAGGAGAGAAAGAAAAAAACAAATGTGTTGAGCACATAAGGCTCATGCAAGAAAAAAAAATAGTCGTGTTCTCAAGAATAAAGTTTTCATAAGAGAGATCACTCATATCAAGGAGCATAGTATAGGTTTCACGTTGATATATCCACACACATGCACTTCTTGATCTACGGGTATGCCATCTTTCTCCTCGGATCCAAGCTTTGACCTAGCAACATGTGCGAGTAAGTATGCCTTCATATCTTTCCTTACCCAAAGATCCATATAAGCTTTTTTGAAATAGGAAAGAAAGAAGGCAAAACTTTGATATGCCTTGGTGAGGAACCAAACACAAATTTGAGTGATCTAAGTGAATCATTTGAGGAGCTAAGCTATATTTACATTTTCAAAATCAAATAAAAAACCCAAGTTCCTGCACTTATTTGATACAAGGGGATTTGAATCCATGTTGTTCCATAATCCAATTACCCAAGATTAATGTGGTAGACACACTAAAAGTTCACAAGTGCAGGTGAAGCTTGGAATAACTTGTCTGCGGGTTGTCTATCAAGCGGATGACCCATCTTAGTCCATAGCCTTTACTCGAGGACGAGCAAGGGACTAAATGTGGGGGAGTTTGTTGACGGTCACTAACTACCTATTTTATACCATCAACATTAGTATAAAACTACCAAAACATAATAGAAATAGGGCTTTGAGCTAACCATTTCCACAAGTTTTGGTACTTCACTTGTTTTGTAGGGCAATGATGAAAAATATATATATAGTGGGCCAAAAGCAAAGGAAAACATACAAGAAATAACAAAGCTCTAAATAGCCCAAAGAAAAGCAAGGAGAAGAGAGGAGAAAGGCCCAAAAACAAGAATATCAATGTCCAAATACAAGCCCAAGAGGTCGAGGCCCAAATCCAACATAAAATCATATTGGGCCACATGACATGGGTTCAGTATTTTGGGCATAACTTTCTCATACGAACTCGGATTGAGGTGATCCACCCGGCCACATGAAGATAACGATGAAACCCACGATCGGCCCACATCTTGGTGCACGCGCGCCAGCCGGTGCACCCACGCCAGCCATGACACCGAATCGCCTAGTTTTGGCGGTGGCCCATGTCGACATGAGAAGAGGCGGTGCAGTGGTTACCAGTTGATTCAACATACCTAGACAGAGTAAGGAGGTCGGTTTGGGGGAATTAAGTGAGGAATATTCCATAGCATTATACTCCTCTCTCCCCCTATAAATAGATGGCTCCTCCCTCTCATTTCAACACACCATTCCAAGGCAAGAGCTCTCCCTCTCCTCTTAGAGAGCTCTTCCCTCTACTCTTGAGCCACACTCTAATGGGCTTAGGCCCTAGCTAGGTAGTAGAGAGATTGGTGGAGGAGAGATGTGAGGGGCGAGAGCGGGGAAGTGCTGGACTTGTCGGTGTCTTCCTAGACTTGTACCTCGGTGGATTCAGACTTAGCTCCTTCACGGGATCTTGGCTAAGTAAGCTTCCACGGTTCTTATAATCTTTATTGTCTTTTGCTTACCTGAGCTTTATCTACTTGTTTGCGGGATTGATAGTCGTCCTTCGGGGTGGAGCTCTGGTGGAGGAACCTCTTGACGAGGGAACCTAGCTGACATTAGAGTTATAATCACTAGTGTAGACGTGGTGTTTGGGCTAGTGGTTGTCTGTCTTTTGCGGTGCACCCCACGGTCGAGGGGGCAGGCGGCAGGGTAGTGACAGCCTTGTCCGTCCTCTGTAATCCCTCCACATTCGGGTGTGTTGTAGGGCTAATTGCCGGAAGCTGCCCAGTTGGTGCGTTGGCCGGTGCCCGAAGTGAGCAAGTAGCTCTAAAGTTTGGCTAACCAGGGGACCCTAAAGTTGTAGGAATCCTTCTCTATAATCCTCCCCATCTTTGGCATTGGGTGTCCTTGGATGAATTAGCTAGGAGAGAATACCTCCGTTCCCTGTGGAAAATAAGATACCTCGAATATTTTTTTGGGTGAAAGCTACAACGATAATTCCGTGCGCTTGCGGATTCTTACGCAACATTAAGAAACGTCAACAGTATGCAGAAAACTATGTAGTAGAATTTTGACTAGATGAATGCATATTTATTTTTATGCCATCACAGTGAATGTTCCTGTAGATTTTATGCCATAGTATTACTCACATGGGGCTTTAGAGTTTTTCAATGCAATACAACAAACAAATATTTTTCTTTTCTTTTCTAATACAGTGCTAATGTAGAAAAGTAGGTATGCTAAAAGGAAATTAATGTAATGTAGAAAAGTAAATATGGGTAACTACCTATCTTACCTTCCGGCGAGGGTTCAGTGTTTTAAGTCCTCCGAATCAAGACTTCTTACCTTGTTCACTCCTTAGGTGCATCATCTGATCTCAAAGGTGAAGATTGTTGGTATGCCTTATAGCATAATATTATTAGCCAACTAAACATGAAATAAGGGCTTAGAATGAACATCAACATAAGTCTAGGGGTCCAACTAACATAATTCCACGAGTTTTGGTATTCCATGACTTTGCGAGGGACTGAGAAGATAAAAGCGAGATAAGAACGGTGAGAAACCTAAGAGTTTGCATCCCAAGCGATGACAAGACTTGACCATGAGGCAACTCAACCCAAAAAAAGTGGACTAAAACATTCTAGAAGACACGAGAAGACACCAGGAGGAAGGAGATATCGTTGTGGCACAGGGCCCTGGCGATCGCCGGGCCATTATCTGGCGACGCCCGGTGGGTCCCACCTATCGGCCTCTCCTTTCTATGGCGGTTTATCACCGACATTGAGATTGCATCTATACCGTTGTTCAAGGTCGGTTTGATCCAAGGATCCTGTTCATCGCCGATGGCTATATAAGAAGACCACCTGACCCCAGGGCTAAACCCTAATTCGAGTTGAATTCAGTTCGATTCATTCTGAATTCAGTCCAACTCATTCTCATTCAAGTCCAACCAAGTCTAGATCTTAAGCCCTAGTTCATCATATTAGAAGTAGTTAGCTACCTAGTTAGATCTAGAGGAAGTCAAGCTTGCCTTGGATTCACGATAGTCAAGAAGTAGCGGGGGAGCGAGCTTCTCGTGGCTTCTCTCTTGTATCCAATCGTAAGTATATTTGTTGGAATACAATTGCTATGACTTTGTTCTATTTAATGATTATATTCTTAGTGATATGTATCCATGCATGCTATAATTATATGTCTAGATTAGTGAGTTTGTCTTATATTTTATGCATGGAGTCGTATAGCATCCACTTAGATGATCACTTAGTGGGTGCTAAGCAATGTGTAAACGTGGTGTTTATACAACGTTTACCGCCGCGATCGCACCCTACATTCCGGGTCGTGTGGTAGATCGGGGAGTGACAAAGTCTGTTGAGTCCTTTGGAGTCCACCCTCAGAATGATAGGCCAAGTTGAGCCATAATTACGGTGATGATCAAGTTTCGTCCTTGATTGTCATTGGTAATGCTTACCATGTGTAGATATATTGCAACCTTGCCATGATAGCTAGATGTAATTGCACTAATTGTAGTATTCATTGACATATGATTATGAGTAACTTAGGAATATTCTTTCTATTCTTTCTATACCATGTTAATAGCTCATATGATACTAGTGGCATACCATGATCTTAGACTTGGGTAGTTATCATTTATTATTCATTTATTTTACTATGTGACTTATCTGTTATGAGTATTGTTGGAGGCATATGGTTACTTTGCATTATACAACCGCAAGTGAATCTCAAGTTAATTTAACCCAATAGACATACCTATCTCTCTTACTTTCCATAGACTACCCCGTCCACGTGGTAAAATATAAATACGATACTTTGGATAGACTCGGTGAAGTGCTACAATGGTATTTCTATCCGCGGCGCTTTGCAGATATCATGTTCATCTTTTATCAAGGCATATCAAGAATACCATACCCGCATTTCTTAGAGCGTTATTGCTAGGGTGATGAACTAGTATGTAGGTAATGCCTAGAAATGAGTGGTATACCTTGTGTACATATCCTTAGTGAGATTAACTCCACTATGGATAATGATTTGAGATTACACCCCACAACTAACACCGCCTAACTCTACCTTTATTGGATTGTGAGATTAACTCCACATCCAAGCTAACATGATTAGATAGATACCATATACATTTCTTTCGCCTTCCTAATTTGGATCGTGTTAGAAATGTCAACAAGCATTTCTGGCGCCGTTGCCGGGGAAGGGTGCTAGCCAAAACCTAAACACACATACATGGAATTAAGAGAGATCACTTGCATCACATAATGCATTGAGAACCCATTATCACATACTCAAACAGGTTTACCCTTGTTTGTCTACTTGTTTTTGATCTTATGCAGGGTAAATGTATGAATTGGAACAACCGTTCGCATAATTACGTTGATAATCCTCGAAGACATAATCAGAAAGGCGAGCTAAACTCGGACAAACACCGGCCACGGACATCAAGACCTTTCGATTCGGACGTTGATCAAGTCGAGGCGAAGCCTATCACCTGAATTTGAGGCTATGGCTACCAAGACGCCGTGAGTTCTCACACTAATACCGATTCGATTTTTGCGAGCACGGGCCTGATCTTTCCGTGGCGGGCACAATTCCCACCCGCCACGGAAAAAGATCGGGCTGTCGCGCGGGGGCCCTTTCACGTGTCGGGCACCTTAGCAGACCCGCCAAAAAAGGACATTAACCGTGGCGGGCGGCGTGCCGCCACGCAAAATGTATTAAGCGTGGCGGGCGCGTTGCGGCGCCACGCCAAATCCCGGTATTTTGCGTGGCGGGCAAATTAAGGCGCCCGCCACGTAAAATCCCCGACGCCTATAAATTTTGGACGACCGCCCCTTCATCTTCTCCACGGATCTTCCTCTTCCAACTTGTGGGGGAGGTTTTGACCCAAATTTTGACAAAATCTTTGATTTGGGACTTTTTGGCTTTGATTTGGGGAGGAAAAGACACTAATTGGTCCGTAAAGTCCTTTTTTTATCTTACTTTTGCTCTTTTTCATCCCCTTCTAGATCTAGATCTATGGAGGAGAGAGAAACTGCCTTTCTCTGCTCTCATCCTCTCTTCTTCTTTTTTTCGGTTTTGAGTACTATGTAACGGCACTTAGCTTTTTGAAGAGCAAGGAGACGGGGATGGAGGCGCCGAGCCCAATTGGATGTATGAGATAAAGAGGGTTGAGGGCGAATACTACGATGAGGTGAAGAAGTTTGTTGCTCGGCGGCGATACTGGCGGAGATAATTCAACGAGCTCGATTATCCGTCCTTGCGCCTTTGCAAGAATGCAAAGCGTTCGTTCGACACCATGGTGCGATCTCACCTAATCATGCATGGCTTCGTCAATGACTATTTGGTGCGGACTTTTCACGGCGAAGAAGTTCCACGCCGATCCACCCGGTCGATCCGGTACCGGGGAAGACCCCGGCGATCCGAAGCCGGGAAGTCCACCGGCCGATCGGTACCGGGAAGTCCACCCGGCCGATCCAATTCCATCGATATATTCGAAAAGCACGGCCGGCGTTGGCGATGATGATGATGGTGGTGGTGGTGGTGGTGGAGGGATGGCGGCGGGAGAATCTATGACGCGGTTGACCTAAGGATGTCCGGGTTTTTGAAGATTTGGTGAACCGACTTGATGAGGACAATATTTTGTTTGGGTGCCGAGATGGTTGGAGAACTTCAAAGAGATGAAGCTGGCGACAATTGATCCGCTTTACAAAGACAGTCCGAAGGGTTGCACGGTGCTGAGTTTTAACCTGAATTTGTTGATGTTGAAGTCTCGTCATGGCTGGTCGACACTAGCTTCAATGAGCTCGTAAGTTACACGGCTACCACGTATCCAACGCCCTAACAAGGTTCTCGCTAGTGCGTATCGTGCTAAAAAAGTTGATCCGCCGGTGGCGATGAAACTCAAGAAGTTCGATGCGCCCTAACCACTTTGTATCCTATATCGGGCGTCGGTGACGAGAATTTGACCGGTTGTCCGCGACCGTGGCGCTAGTCGATACAAGCGGAATGCGGATGTCACGTGGACGATGACCTCGATGAGGAAGCGGGGACGGGTGAAAAAAAAAAGAAGAAGGGGCGAAAGAAAACCGGTGCGGCCGCGAAGAAGATCATGTGTCAACACGGGGACGAGGAAGAGGAAGGTTACACGCGAGAGGAAACGTCCAGCGGCTGTCAATGTGGTACCTTCCGGTCCATCGATCGCTGCGGGCTCTCTATGGGAACCCTAAGGATGCTAAGCACATGACACGGCATGCATCTAGCGATCGTGTAAAAGATGACGGGAAGCTACGGCACCCTTCGGATGCTAAGCGGTGGCAAGACATCGACGCCACCTACCACGACTTTGCGAGAGGAGCCCGGGAATGTTCGGTTTGCATTGAGTACCGACGGAATGAACCCATTCGGTGATCTGAGCAGCACACCAAAGACGCGTGGCGGTCGTCTTCACCATGTACATTCTACCTCCACATCTTTGTCAAAAGCGGAGGTATGTTTTGCTCACCATGCTCATTTACGGACCGAAGTAGCCCGGCAGCGATATAGATGTGTTCTGGGGCCGTTCATGGAGGAGATGTAGGTACTATTTGATGATGGGGTCGGGATGGTTGATGCGTACCGCAAGCGAAGTTCACTCTTCGTGCCATCATCTTTGTCACCATCACCGATTACCCGGCCTATTTTCATTATCGGGGCAGATTAAAGGGAAGACCGTGTAGCTTGCATCGAAGAAAACCTGCTCCACTTACGAAGGGATCCACCAAAAGCGTGTACATGGAACACGAGGCGCTTCCTCTGCAGTAAGCATATAGGTACGAGAGATGGAAAAATGAATATATACTTTGACAACAAAGGGCGAAGTCGAAACCTCGGCCGAGCACCGACTAGTTATGCTCGAAGGTGTTTGACATGGTGAAGGACTTGGAGTGCGAGTTTGGAAAGAAGAAGAAGAAGAAGAAAGATGATCGGGAAGACGGCACCTCCAAGACAATGAAGCGAAAAAGAGGGATAAATTGGAGGAAGAAGCGCCTCCTGCCATTCCTTTCAAGAAGAAGTCAATTTTCTTCAAGTATCTAAAGTCTTTGGAAGATCCGCATACACCCCATGCGATCGATCGGATGCACCTTGTCCGAAAGTGTAAAAATTCAAATTTCAAATTTTGAGGCGTCAAACCTTGGTCAAATCCACTACTAAACGACCTAGTTTCAAAAAACTTTGAATACAAACGTATTAAAACCATTTGAAGAATTTTTTTCAATTTATAACAATTTTTCTGAATTTTATCCCATTTAAAAATAAATTGTTGTAATTTAAAATAATTTTTCTTAAATTTTCTAAAAAATCGTTTGCATGGCGGGGGCGCCCTAATGCGCCCGCCACGATGTGTTTTTTTGTGGCGGGCGCCCTAACGCGCCCGCCACGCAAAAATCAATCTAGTATAAATACTCCCCGTCCCCTAAATTTCGCTAAGTCCCGCCAGGTTCAATTCGTACCCGGCTGGCTGCCCAATTTTCCCCACGGCCGCAGCCACCGCCGCCGTGCCCGGATCCGCCGCCGTCGTGCTCCTCCGCCGCCCGCGGGCGACCTCGCCGTCGCCCAGCGTGCTTGTGCGCCACGGAACCGCTTTGGGGGCGGGCGCCGCAGCGGGCGGCGCCGCCACCGTCACCTCCACCGAGCCGTCCCCGCCCCGTCACCGTCACCGCCGCCGTCCCGCCCCGTCGCCTCCGTCCGCGCCTCGCGTCGGCGCCGCGTGGCGCCACGTCCTCGTCCGCGACGCGCAGCGCCGCCTTGCCGCTACCGTCCTCCTACTTGGACCCATGGTGCTCGTCGGAACCCTAAGTACTCGACCACCCGCTCGGGGTGCTGCCCGTGGTGCTCGTGGTGCTGCCCGGCCGGCGTCGAGGGTTTGCCCGTGGTGCTTTCGTGGTGCTACCGCCACCGCACCTGCTCCATTCTTCTCGGTGGTGCCTGCGTCCCGCCGGTGTCGGTACTAGCTCCATCTTCTCCCACTCCATCGAGCTCAGGTTTGAAATTTAATGGTTCGATGTGGTACCCCGCTGGTATGGTGGTGCCCCTGTTGGATGCAATTGCCTGTGTTGCTATAGAATTTTTGGATATCTACGTGATTTTTGAGCACCCTGTGATGACCCAATTGTTTAATTTTGTGCCCACCTCACTTTGCTTGTGATGCAAATTAAAACCAATTAAGCGAGCTTATTATATGTGCCAATTTTTGTGATGCTATAGAATTTGGATAAATTAACCGAGCATATGATTGGCCCCAATCCTCTCTTTTTTTTTCCTCTATTTTGGACTGTTGGCCTAAGCAATTTCTGAATTTGGATATATGTTGGATTTGTTGCCTCTATTTTGATTTGTTGGCCTAAGCAATTTCTCATTCTATATGTTGGACAATGTCACTCTATGTTGCTGACCTAGCTATTGCTGTCAATGCTACTGTCAACCATATATTTGTTGGCACTTTTAGTGTTGGGGCTGTTTTAGTGTCAATGCTATTGCGTTGTATATATGTACCTACTAGCTATTGTTGTTGGCAGCCGCTATGATGATTGAATGTCCCCATATGTTGGTTGTAACTTGGCTGTTGAAACTGTTGGCCTAATCAATTAACTTGGCCTAACTAGCAAACTTAACTTGGCTGTCAATGCTACCTCACTTAGTCGAATTATCTTGGTCTAATCAATTAACTTGGCCTAACTAGCTGTTGGCTATTGAAACTGTTGGCTGTGAATCAATTAACTTGGCATGGGGCTGTTGCTTAAACTACTAGTGCTGTTTTGAAACTTGGCATGGGGCTGTTGTTTTTTCTCATATGTCAATATTGCCCTGTGATGCTTAAACTTGGCATGGGGCTGTTGCTTAAACTACTATTGCTGTTTTGAAACTTGGCATGGGGCTGTTGTTTTTTCTCATATGTCAATATTGCCCTGTGATGCTTAAACTCTACTACTATTTTTTAAGCTTGGCATGGGGCTGTTGTTTTGAACATATATGCAATGATGTGAACCCATTAGTGCTGAGGCAGTGGCATATATGCAATGACATGAACTTATTGGGGCTGAGGCAGCGGCTATGATGATTGAATGTCCCCCTATACTTGGAAGCTGCTAAACTAGGACGGCTTGTACAAAGCAACCAGTTTAGAAGCGATGTGATCACAAGGGGGCTATATCTGAGCCAATCTTTTTATTTCTCTCTTTCTACAATTTTGAATTGAGCTTGTCTACTCCTCCTATATACTAGTACTAATGCACTATATATTTGTAGCTTGAAATGGCGAATGAACAAGACCAGCCTCAAGGTCTTGTTTGGGAGTCGCCTAGCTCCAGCAGCTCTACTTCCCAGTTCCCAAGAGGAGCGTCGTATAGCCCGTGTAAGGGTAGAAGGAAACGTCTGAGGAGGAGGAAGATGATCCTAATTACAACCCGAGGGACGAAGCATGAAGCAAGCGGCGTCGGGTTCGGGGAATCTGGTGAACAAGCTGCCCCCGCTCCCTCCACAAGCACCTCAGAGCAACAACCCCCCCTACGTCCACGGCCACCTCTTCAGGCAAAGCAAAGGGAGACAAGCCGAAGCGGAGAAGGGGAGACCATGGGAGGCACAAGAAGACCGGTGACGTCCATGTCATTCAAGAGTTGGGCCGCTTGAGGCGAGCCAGTCTGCTGCCCACTAAAGTCGCCGCTGGAGGAAGTACAGCTCTCAAGTCTCGTGTTTCATGAAAGATAAGGTCTCCATTCTTTGGGAAGGCTGGAAAGCCGTCCCGACGCAACGACAAGTTACGGGTGTGGGGCGAGATGCGTAACGGTTCGGTATACGCAAGGCGCCGATATGGAAAAGGTAGAGCAAAGCATGTTTACTTCCTCGCGGGAAGATGCTTCGAACTGGAAGTACAGGTGTTGACGTTTCTTAACGTCGCGAGAAGAATCCGCAAAGCGTCTGTAATTGTCGTTGTAGCTTTCACCCGAAATATTCGGGGTATCGTATTTTCCACGAGGGGAACGGAGGTACTCTCTCCTAACTAGTTCGCCCAAGGACACACAAGGCCAAAGATGGGGAGGATTATCGAGAAGGGTCCCTACACCTTTAGGGTCTATGGTTAGCCAGTCTCGGAGCTACTTGTTCACCGGGCACCGGCCAACGCCCAACCGGGCAGCTTAGGCAATTAGCTCTATGTCACGGCCCGAGCGGGGGGGATTTCGAGGGACAGTCAAGGCTTGTCATGACCCAACCGCCTACCCCCTCAACCGTGGGATGCTTCGCAAAAAGATAGGTGAACACTAGCCCAAACACCACGTTTGCACTACCATCCACAACTCTTGGGTCGATCAAGGTTCCCCGGTCAAAGAGTTCCTTCTCCAAGAGTTACGACCCGAAGGTACGACTATCGATCCTGCAAACAAGTAGATAAATCGTGGATAAACAAAAGACAATAAAGATTATCGTAACCCGTGGAAGCTTACTTAGCCAAGATCCCGTGAAGGAGCTAAGCCCGAATCCACCGAGGTACAAGGTTGGGGAGATACCGACAAATCCGGCACTTCCCCGCTCTCGGCCCTTCACATCTCTCCTCCGCCGATCACTCTACTACCACTAGCTTGGGCCTAAGCCCATTGGAATGTTGCTCAAGAGAGAGGGGAGAGCTCTCTTAGAGGAGAGGGAGAGACTCTTGCCCTTGGAATTGGTGTGTGTTACAAGTGAGGGAGTGCCCATCTATTTATAGGACCTTCACCATGGGATCCTATCTTGGCTAAGCCATTTGGTACTAATCCCGCACCGTCTTACGGGCAAGGAAACACCGCCTCCGGACTTTTTCGGTCGAGATGGGCCGCCAGACGAAGATGGGCCGTTTTGGCCTCAGCGAGGGCGGTGCGGGCGCACCCTAAGGTGCGCGCGCACCAATATGATCTCCGTTTGGGCTGAAACTTTGCATGAGCATGTGGGCCTCGGAGTTAGCTTCGTTTCGAGTATTCGTTCGCTGAAATCCGATTTCGTATGAGAAAGTTATGCCCAAAACATTGAACCCATGTCCTACGGCCCGTTTATCATTTCATCTTTGGATTCGGGCCTCGACCTCTTGGGCTTGTGTTTGGATATTGATATTTTATGGGCTTTTTTCTCCTCTCTTCTCCTTGCTTTGCTTATGTCCATTTAGGGCCTTGTTATCGTTTATATGTTTTCCTTTGCTTTTGGCCCAAAATGTATATGTTTCCAACATTGCCCTACAAAACAAGTGAAGTACCAAAACTTGTGGAAATGGTTAGCTCAAAGCCCTATTGCTATTATGTTTTGGTAGATTTATACTAATGTTGACGGTATAAAATAGGTAGTTAACGACCGTCAACAAACTCCCCCACACTTAGTCCTTTGCTCGTCCTCGAGTAAAGGTTAAGGACTAAGATGGGTCATCTCCTTGATATGTAACCTGCATACTAGTTATTCCAAGCTTCACCTGCACTTGTGAACTTTTTGATGTGTCTACCATGTTAATCTTGGGTAATTGAATTATGGAACAACACGGATTCAAATCCCCTTGCTTCAAATAAGTGCAGGAACTTGGGTTTTTATTTGATTTTGAAAAGGTAAATATAGCTTAGCTCCTCGAATGATTCACTCAGATCACTCAAGTTTGTGTTTGGTTCCTCACCAAGGCATATCAAAGTTTTGCCCTTTTTTTTCTTTCCTGCTTCTACAAAGCTTATGTGGATCTTTAGGTAGGGAAAGAGATGAAGGCATACTTACTCTGCATATGTTGCTCGGTCAAAGCTCGGATCCAGGAGAAGGATGGCATACCCTAGATCAAGAAGTGCATGTGTGTGTGGATATAATAAAGTGGAACCTATACTATACTCCGTGATATGTGTGATCTCTCTTATGATAAAACTTTATTCTTGAGAACATGGCTATCTTTTTTTTTTTTTTTTTTTGCATGAGCCTTCATGTGCTCATCATTTTTCTCTTTTTTTCATAAAAATCTTGGACCTTCATGTGTCCAACTCTTTTTTTTCATGGGACTTTCATGTGTCCCTATTTTTTTCGTAGCCATGTCTCTTTGAAGCACAAATGTAGAGAGATCACTATCTCGGTAAAGCATGGAGTATTTTATTTCTAAGATATCTCTTCTTCTCTTTTTTTTTTTTGTCTACTCCCGGTGTAGGAGCAGAGCTTTTTGTATGGTGGACGGAAGCATGTTTTAGCGTATTCCCAGTGTAGGAATAGCTGGTATATGTGGAGTGTACGTGATTCTTGATCTTGGGGGCATGACAACGATCTCAACAAGGGTCAACAAGACTTGACACAAGCTCAATGCAAAGATAAGCAGCATATGTGTGATAGTTTTTTGCACTTGATAAACTTGATATGGCTCTGGTAGGAATTTGCATATCATTGAGGAGCATGCTATTTGAATTTTAAATTTTGACAAATCCCAAGTTCATATAAAAGAGCAAGGTTCAAATCATCCAGCTATATCACATACTCCAATTACTTAGATAACATGGGGTCCCTATGATAGATAGCTCACAAGTTATAGGAATATTAGCGAGGAATAAAGAGTATGCAAATTTTATCATAGGATAGCATGGAGATGGGGCCTCAAAAGCTTTGTCTTTTTTTGATATGTTCAAATTTAAACTTCAAAACTTTTTGTGAGATGTGAGCGAGAGTTTTGCACAAACCACCGTTTGAAGAGGAAGGAGTTAATGGTAGTCGTTCATCTCGTCCTTCTTCATCGTGAATTGCTCGATGTGTTTGTGCATTGTGTTGGGGAGATCTCAGAAGTTTTGTTCATTGTGTTGGGAGATCTCCCCCACACTTGGTCTTGTACCTGGTTTTTATTCAAAAACAAGAAAACAAAACAAAAGAAGAAAAACAGATGGCTCTTTCGGCATGAACATCGTAGAGCCTTTATTGTGAGAACTTTATTTTATTTTTATTTTATTTGTTCACAACAGCATCACTCAAACAAGGCTAATCATAAAGAAGCAAAGTGTAAGCATAGCCTTGATTCACCTCCATCATAAATTACTTCTCATTGTTTATGAAAACAAAGCTCACGAGATCATTTAACCAAGATTCAATACCATGTCGAATTTTGATTAAAGAAGGCTATTTTAGCCTAAGCACCATGCTTAATCTAAAAAGTCAATGAATGTGCCACATAGGCCTATGTGACAACATTCAATCCCGAGCATAAAACATAAACATGGGGAAGCATGAAGTTTTTGGTACTATGGAGACAAAAATGAGTGAAGAGTGTTGGTGAACATTTATTTCCCTTGCATACACGGATATACTTTACCGCAACATCTACGGATGAAGCATCCGCTGCGATGATGCGTGATGGCCCCGCCCAGTGCACCTCAAGGCTAGGCCCACACACGTGTGTATGGGCCATGGGTCTTGATGGTAGCAGCAAAGGATGAGAGACGAACCATCTTGCTTGTGGTAGCAATGACGGGTGGAGTCGGGTGGCACTTTGGTATTTATCTTGACTATGTGGGGCCAAACCTTGCTCCTCTTTTCTCTTATTTTTATATATATATATATTTTTTTTTCTTTTCGACAACACTCTCCTTTTTTTTCAATCCTTTTTCTCTCTCTTTTTTTCTATCAATATTCTCTCTCTCTTTTTTTTTTTTTCTTTCCTTCTTTTTTTTTCCAAACAAGGCAGGGTGACATCATCTTTTATTCACCATCGTTTTTTTTTTGTATGACGCCTTGGTGCATGGAACTTGAGAGTTTCACCATCTTTCCCCACACTTGGACTTTTGTGCAAAAGTCAAGTGTGCCGATCCGGTCTCCTTTTGAGTGTGTTCCATCATCCATGAGCATCAAGTTTTTTTTTTTTTTTTTTGCGGATGTCGGCCCCATGTTTTCAAGCATTGCATGCCTCTTTTGATCTTCTTAATCGTTCTCCACTGAAATGGTTAGCGACAAGAATACCCAAAGGTGCATACTTACTTGATAACATGTTCTTGCTTTTTATTAATAAGAGAAAGAGAAAAACTTTTTGCGCTCTCTCTTTTTTTATGAAAACAACAAGGGAGAATTATTCTTCTTTTTTTTTTTGATGGTCCGGGTTATCTCCGGCGGTGGTTTCGCTTATGGTCGTAAGCTTGACCGCGGGATTCATCTTGCAGCTAATGGTGGTGAAGTTCGGTTTCATCACTAAGAGTTTTAGCATTATATTCAAGGTCGCAAGGTTAGCGTCATCATGCTACTACGAGATTTGCAATGTTTATGATAAACATAAGCATCAACAACCATCCTCTTAACAAGTTTAGCAACAAGGATCAAGAGGTGGTTGTGATCCTCGTAGGTGCACTCGGCTAGAAGCAAAACAAACTCAGGAAAACCCAAAGGTGAGTATGTATCATGAGCGAGTTTCGAATGAAAACTTGACATGCTCAATAGCGAGGTTCATGCTTGGTCTTAAGAGTTGTTGCCGTGCATGTCCATGGCGCATGAGGTTTTATCCACAAGATGTGTTATGAAGAACGAACGTTGAATCTTGATCTTTGTCAAGAACAACGTTTTGTTGGCCAGAGGGACACGTCTTGTGTTCGAGTGAGGACGACGAGTGTTTCGTTTCACTAAGATGCGAAAGCAACTTAGGTGAATCGAATAGAGTTGTGAACTTCGCCTCCTTGAATTGGTTTTGGTTGGGAAGATGCTTTGCCTTTGGGATTTCTAAGTGAGAGGCACAAGCATTCTTTCCCAATTTCTCATCATGGCTCTCCTCTTTAGGTTTTTCATGAAAAAGCTTCTCGAGAGGGTAGCCTATGAGAAGATCAAAGTCAAGGATGGGATAGATATAGAAGTCTAAGTGAACCTTGATTCCATGAATTTTTATTGGCATGGCCCTAGCAATCCCACAACATGCAAAGATGAGGCCGAATTGACCCTTGAAGAGTCTATCAGTCGAGGCTAGCGGTATATTACCCAAAAGGGTTTCCGCAAGATATTGTGACATGATATTCGCCTCTATTGTGGGGTTGTGTAGGGCATCTAAGGAATTTCCTCGTAATGAACAAGGTATGGTCGTGGAAGGTGAAAGAATCTAAATTGCTTCGAGGAAGAAGCGTTTCACCTCCATTAACCATTCTTTTGAAGGTTTCATGTTAGAGGAAGATTCTTAGTCGAGCTGTGCTCCATTTGCTCCATTCGTGCCATAGAAGGTTCAAGGTTCTCCCATGATCCTCGAATTTGATCGAGAACTCCGAAGGATAAAGCATCCCTTCCTTCGATGTTCGTGGTTCGGAGAGAGGGCTCAACGGTCGGTTCTAATGAAGGTACGGGGGAATGGTTTGGTGATGAGGGCTCCTCAAAACTTGACATGCCCTTGCTATGGAGGGGAGTAGGTTCTACAACGGAGAAGCATGCTTCTCTAGGATGTGATCTAGGATTTTCCTCTGTTCCATTGTAGGTTTACGTGCAAAGCGACCCTCCGGCGGTCATGTCAAGGCATAGGCGGTGTCTATATCAAGACCGAACAAAAGATATGCAAAAGCACACTATCGGGTAATGACAAGTCCGGGCTAGCATGTATTAACATTGTGAACCTGGCCCGAGGCTGCACCTATGGACTCCATCTCGTCCTCGCTTTCGAAATCGAGGATTGTCCTTGGTAGGGTGTTGATGGGGAAAAATGCTAGACGAAATTGTCTTTGAGTTCTTTCCAATCCCCATTCAAACTTCCTATGACATTAGTGTACCATTGTTACGCTCTCCCTTTGAGGGAGAATGGAAACAACGTCCACATGATATTTTCTTGTGTCATCATGGGGGAATGCTTAGGCATGCACATATCTCCTCGAAAAACTTGTAGGTGGCTACATGGGTTTCAAAGTGTAGTAGCGAGGAGAGAAGGGTCTGCCCGAACAATGGATTTCAAACATGGATGGAGTTCATAGCCGGATGGAAGTTTTGGTTTTGAAAAGAATTTTGGCTCGTGAACTCCTCCGTTGAAGCGGAAGGATTTTCGAAATGATTAGTTGGCTTCATTTGAAAAAGAAAATAAATAACTATTTTGAAGTTTTTTTTTTTTATAGATAGATACGAGGACAAACTAGGATTGAAGATAATAATAACCGTTCAAGGCAACGGCGTAAAGCTTGTTGACGTTTTTAACGTCGCGAGGAAGAATCCGCAAGCGTCTGTAATTGTCGTTGTAGCTTTCACCCCTGAAATATTCGAGTGGTATCGTATTTTCCACGAGGAACGGAGGTACTCTCTCCTAACTAGTTCGCCCAAGGACACACAAGGCCAAAGATGGGGAGGATTATCGAGAAGGGTCCCTACACCTTTAGGGTCTATGGTTAGCCGGTCTCGAGCTACTTGTTCACCGGGCACCGGCCAACGCCCAACTGGGCGCCTTCCCGGCAATTAGCTCTATGTCACGGCCCGAACGTGGGGGATTTCGAGGGACAGTCAAGGCTTGTCACGACCCGGCCGCCTACCCCCTCAAACGTGGGATGCTTCACAAAAGATAGGTGAACACTAGCCCAAACACCACGTTTGCACTACCATCCACAACTCTTGGGTCGATCAAGGTTCCCCGGTCAAAGAGTTCCTTCTCCAAGAGTTACGACCGAAGGTACGACTATCGATCCCGCAAACAAGTAGATAAATCGTGGATAAACAAAAAAGACAATAAAGATTATCGAACCGTGGAAGCTTACTTAGCCAAGATCCCGTGAAGGAGCTAAGCCCGAATCCACCGAGGTACAAGGTTGGGGAGACACCGACAAATCCGGCACTTCCCACTCTACCCCCCTTCACATCTCTCCTCCGCCGATCACTCTACTACCACTAGCTTGGGCCTAAACCCATTGGAATGTTGCTCAAGAGTAGAGGGGAGAGCTCTCTTAGAGGAGAGGGAGAGACTCTTGCCCTTGGAATTGGTGTGTGTTACAAGTGAGGGAGTGCCCATCTATTTATAGGACCTTCACCATGGGATCCTATCTTGGCTAAGCCATTTGGTACTAATCCCGCACCGTCTTACGGGCAAGCAAACACCGCCTCCGGACTTTTTTCGAGATGGGCCGTCAAGATGGGCCGTTTTGGCCTCGCGAGGGTGCGGGCGCAACCTAAGGTGCGCACCAATATGATCTCCGTTTGGGCTGAAACTTTGCATGAGCATGTGGGCCTCGGAGTTAGCTTCGTTTCGAGTATTCGTTCGCTGAAATCCGATTTCGTATGAGAAAGTTATGCCCAAAACATTGAACCCATGTCCTGCGGCCCGTTTATCATTTCATGTTGGATTCGGGCCTCGACCTCTTGGGCTTGTGTTTGGATATTGATATTTTATGGGCTTTTCTCCTCTCTTCTCCTTGCTTTGCTTATATCCATTTAGGGCCTTGTTATCTTTTATATGTTTTCCTTTGCTTTTGGCCCAAAATGTATATGTTTCCAACATTGCCCTGCAAAACAAGTGAAGTACCAAAACTTGTGAAAATGGTTAGCTCAAAGCCCTATTGCTATTATGTTTTGGTAGATTTTTACTAATGTTGACGGTATAAAATAGGTAGTTAACGACCGTCAACAAACTCCCCCACACTTAGTCCTTTGCTCGTCCTCGAATAAAGGTTGAGGACTAAGATGGGTCATCTCCTTGATATGTAACCTGCATACAAGTTATTCCAAGCTTCACCTACACTTGTGAACTTTTTGATATGTCTACCATGTTAATCTTGGGTAATTGAATTATGGAACAACACAGATTCAAATCCCCTTGCTTCAAATAAGTGCAGGAACTTGGGTTTTCATTTGATTTTGAAAAGGTAAATATAGCTTAGCTCCTCGAATGATTCACTCAGATCACTCAAGTTTGTGTTTGGTTCCTCACCAAGGCATATCAAAGTTTTGCCTTTTTTTTTCTTTCCTGCTTCTACAAAGCTTATGTGGATCTTTGGGTAGGGAAAGAGATGAAGGCATACTTACTCTGCATATGTTGCTCGGTCAAAGCTCGGATCCGAGGAGAAGGATGGCATACCCCTAGATCAAGAAGTGCATGTGTGTGTGGATATAATAAAGTGGAACCTATACTATACTCCGTGATATGTGTGATCTCTCTTATGATAAAACTTTATTCTTGAGAACATGGCTATCTTTTTTTTTTTTTTTTTTGCATGAGCCTTCATGTGCTCATCATTTTTTTTCTTTTTTTTTTCATAAAAGTCTTGGACCTTCATGTGTCCAACTCTTTTTTTTCATGGGACTTTCATGTGTCCCTATTTTTTTCGTAGCCATGTCTCTTTGAAGCACAAATGTAGAGAGATCACTATCTGGTAAAGCATGGAGTATTTTATTTCTAAGATATCTCTTCTTCTTTTTTTTTTGTCTACTCCCAGTGTAGGAGCAGAGCTTTTTGTATGGTGGACGGAAGCATGTTTTAGCGTATTCCCAGTGTAGGAATAGCTGGTATATGTGGAGTGTACGTGATTCTTGATCTTGGGGGCATGACAACGATCTTCAACAAGGGTCAACAAGACTTGACACAAGCTCAATGCAAAGATAAGCAAAGATATGTGTGATAGTTTTTTGCACTTAATAAACTTGATATGGCTCGTAGGAATTTGCATATCATTGAGGAGCATGCTATTTGAATTTTGAATTTTGAAAACAAATCCCAAGTTCATATAAAAGAGCAAGGTTCAAATCATCCAGCTATATCACATATTCCAATTACTTAGATAACATGGGGTCCCTATGATAGATAGCTCACAAGTTATAGGAATATTAGCGAGGAATAAAGAGTATGCAAATTTTATCATAGGATAGCATGGAGATGGGGCCTCAAAAGCTTTGTCTTTTTGATATGTTCAAATTTAAACTTCAAAACTTTTGTGAGATGTGAGAGCGAGAGTTTTGCACAAACCACCGTTTGAAGAGGAAGGAGTTAATGGTAGTCGTTCGTCTCGTCCTTCTTCATCGTGAATTGCTCGGTGTTTGTGCATTGTGTTGGGGAGATCTCGAAGTTTTGTTCATTGTGTTGGGAGATCTCCCCACACTTGGTCTTGTACCTGGTTTTTATTCAAAAACAAGAAAACAAAACAAAAGAAGAAAAACAGATGGCTCTATCGCCATGAACATCGTAGAGCCTTTATTGTGAGAACTTTATTTTATTTTATTTTATTTGTTCACAACAGCATCACTCAAGCAAGGCTAATCATAAAGAAGCAAAGTGTAAGCATAGCCTTGATTCACCTCCATCATAAATTACTTCTCATTGTTTATGAAAACAAAGCTCGAGATCATTTAACCAAGATTCAACACCATGTCGAATTTTGATTAAAGAAGGCTATTTTAGCCTAAGCACCATGCTTAATCTAAAAAGTCAATGAATGTGCCACATAGGCCTATGTGACAACAATCAATCCCGAGCATAAAACATAAACATGGGGAAGCATGAAGTTTTTTGGTACTATGGAGACAAAAATGAGTGAAGATTGTTGGTGAACATTTATTTCCCTTGCATACTGGATATACTTACCCGCAACATCTACGGATGAAGCATCCGCCGCTGATCTCGCGTGATGGGCCTGCCGCCCAGTGCACCTCAAGGCTAGGCCCACACACACGTGTGTATGGGCCATGGGTCTTGATGGTAGCAAACAAAGGATGAGAGACGAACCATCTTGCTTGTGGTAGCAATGACGGGTGGAGTCGGGTGGCACTTTGGTATTTATCTTGACTATGTGGGGCCAACCTGCTCCTCTTTTCTCTTATTATTATTTTTTATATATATATATATTTTTTTTTTTCGACAACACTCTCTTTTTTTTCAATCCTTTTTTTCTCTCTTTTTTTTTTCTATCAATATTCTCTCTCTCTTTTTTTTTTTTTTCCTTCTTTTTTTTCAGCAAGGCAGGGCTGACATCATCTTTTATTCACCATCGTTTTTTTTGTATGACGTCTTGGTGCATGGAACTTGAGAGTTTTACCATCTTTCCCCCACACTTGGACTTTTGTGCAAAAGTCAAGTGTGCACTGATCCGGTCTCCTTTTGAGTGTGTTCCATCATCCATGAGCATCCAAGTTTTTTTTGTGCGGATGTCGGCCCCATGTTTTCAAGCATTGCATGCCTCTTTTGATCTTCTTAATCGTTCTCCACCTGAAATGGTTAGCGACAAGAATACCCGAAGGTGCATACTTACTTGATAACATGTTCTTGCTTTTTTATTAATAAGAGAAAGAGAAAAACTTTTTTGTGTTTTTTGTGTTTTTGTTTTTTTTTTTGAAACAACAAGAGAGAATTATTGATTTTTTTTTGACAGTCCGGGTTATCTCCCGGCAGTGCTTCGTTTATGGTCGTAAGCTTGACCGCGGGATTCATCTTGCGGCTAATGGTGGTGAAGTTCCCAGTTTCACCACTAAGAGTTTTAGCATTATACTAAAGCTGCAAGGTTAGCGTCATCATGCTACTACGAGATTTGCAATGTTTATGATAAACATAAGCATCAACAACCATCCTCTTAAAAAGTTTAGCAACAAGGATCAAGAGGTGGTTGTGATCCTCGTAGGTGCACTCGGCTAGAAGCAAAACAAACTCTGGAAAACCCAAAGGTGAGTATGTATCATGAGCAGTTTCGAATGAAAACTTGACATGCTCAATAGCAGGTTCATGCTTGGTCTTAAGAGTTGTTGCTTCGTGCATGTCCATGGCGCATGAGGTTTTATCCTCACAAGATGTGTTATGAAGAACGAACGTTGAATCTTGATCTTTGTCAAGAACAACATTTTGTTGGCCAGAGGGACACGTCTTGTGTTCAAGTGAGGATGACGAGTGTTTCGTTTCACTAAGATGCGAAAGCAACTTAGGTGAATCGAATGGAGTTGTGAACTTCGCCTCCTTGAATTGGTTTTGGTTGGGAAGATGCTTCGCCTTTGGGATTTCTAAGTGAGAGGGACAAGCATTCTTTCCCAACTTCTCATCATGGCTCTCCTCTATAGGTTTTTCATGAAAAATCTTTTCTAGAGGGTAGCCTATGAGAAGATCAAAGTCGAGGATGGGATAGATATACAAGTCTAAGTGAACCTTGATTCCATGAATTTTCATTGGCACGGCCCTAGCAATCCCACAACATGCAAAGATGAGTCCGAATTGACCCTTGAAGAGTCTATCGGTCGAGGCTAGCGGCATATTACCCAAAAGGGTTTCCGCAAGATATTGTGACATGATATTTGCCTCGGCTGTTGGGTTGTATAGGGCATCTAAAGAATTTCCTCGTACTGAACAAGGTATGGTCGTGGAAGGTGAAAGAATCTGAATTGCTTCTCGTAAGAACGCGTTTCACCTCCATTAACCATTCTTTTGAAGGTTTCATGTTAGAGGAAGATTCCTTAGGAGGAGTTGTGCTCCATTTGCTCCATTCGTGCCTTAGAAGGTTCAAGGTTCTCCCATGATCCTCGAATTTGATCGGCAACTCCGAAGGATAAAGCATCCCTTCCTTCGGTGTTCGTGGTTCGGGTGAGGGCTCAACAGTCGGTTCTATTGATGATATGTGGAATGGTTCGACTGATGAGGGCTCCTCAACGCTTGACATGCCCTTGTGGAGGGGAGTAGGTTCTACAACGGGAGAAGCATGCTTCTCTAGGATGTTATCAAGGACTCTCCTCTGTTCCGTTGTAGGCTTATGTGAAAACGACCCTCCGACGATCATGTCAAGGCATAGGGAAGTGTCTATGTCAAGGCCCGAACAAAAGATATGCAAAAGCACACTATCGGGTAATGACAAGTCTGGGCTAGTATGTATTAACATTGTAAACCTAGCCCAGGCTGCACCTATGGACTCCTTCTCGTCCTGCTCGAAATCGAGGATTGTCCTTGGTAGGGTGTTGATGGGGAAAAATGCTAGACAAAAATTGTCTTTGAGTTCTTTCCAATCCCCATTCAAACTTCCTACGACATTCGTGTACCATTGTTCTGCTCTCCCTAAGAGGGAAAACGGAAACAACGTCCACATGATATTTTCTTGTGTCATGCCAGGAATGCTTAAGCATGCACATATCTCCTCGAAAACTTGTAGGTGGCTACATGAGTTTTTGGTGTGGTAGCCAGAGAAAGGGTCTGCCCGAACAATGGATTTTAAATATGGATGGAGTTCATAGCCAGATGAAAGTTTTGGTTTTGAAAAAGATTGTGGCTCGTGAACTCCTCCGTTGAAGTAGAAGGATTTTCAAAAGGATTGGTTGGCTTCATTTTTAAAAAAAGAAAACAAATAACTATATATATTTTTTTAATAGATAGATACAAGGACTCACTAGGTTCGAAGATAATAGCAACCGTTGCCCAAGAACGGCGCCGTAAAAGCTTGTTGACGTTTCTTAACGCCGCAGAAGAATCCGCAAGCCGCATGTAATTGTCGTTGTACCTTTCACCCGAAATATTCAGGGTATCGTATTTTCCACCGGGGAACGGAGGTACTCTCTCCTAACTAGTTCGCCCAAGGACACACAAGGCCAAAGATGGGGAGTATTATCGAGAAGGGTCCCTACACCTTTAGGGTCTATGGTTAGTCGGTCTCGAGCTACTTGTTCACTTCGGGCACCGCCAACGCCCAACCGGGCGCTTCCGACAATTAGCTCTACGTCACGCCCGAACGTGGGGGATTTCGAGGGGACGGTCAAGGCTTGTCACGACCCAGCCGCCTACCCCCTCAACGTGGGATGCTTCTCAAAAAAGATAGGTGAACGCTAGCCCAAACACCACATTTGCACTACCATCCACAACTCTTGGGTCGATTAAGGTTCCCTGGTCAAAGAGTTCCTTCTCCAAGAGTTACGACCCGAAGGTACGACTATCGATCCCCAAAAACAAGTAGATAAATCGTGGATAAACAAAAGACAATAAAGATTATCGAACCGTGGAAGCTTACTTAGCCAAGATCCCGTGAAGGAGCTAAGCCCCGAATCCACCGAGGTACAAGGTTGGGGAGACACCGACAAATCCGGTACTTCCCCGCTCTCGCCCCTTCACATCTCTCCTCCGCCGATCACTCTACAACCACTAGCTGGGGCCTAAGCCCATTGGAATGTTGCTCAAGAGTAGAGGGAGAGCTCTCTTAGAGGAGAGGGAGAGACTCTTGCCCTTGAATTGGTGTGTGTTACAAGTCGAGGAGTGCCCATCTATTTATAGGACCTTCACCATGGGATCCTATCTTGGCTAAGCCATTTGGTACTAATCCCGCACCGTCTTCGGGCAAGCAAACACCGCCTCCGGACTTTTCAGGTCGAGATGGGCCGCCAGGACTAAGATGGGCCGCTTTGGCCTCGCTGAGGGTGCGGGCGCACCCTAAGGTGCGCGCGCAACACCAATATGATCTCCGTTTGGGCTGAAACTTTGCATGAGCACGTGGGCCTCGGAGTTAGCTTCGTTTCGAGTATTCGTTCGCTGAAACCGATTTCGTATGAGAAAGTTATGCCCAAACATTGAACCCATGTTCCTGCGGCCCGTTTATCATTTCATGTTGGATTCGGGCCTCGACCTCTTGGGCTTGTGTTTGGATATTGATATTTTATGGGCTTTTCTCCTCTCTTCTCCTTGCTTTGCTTATGTCCATTTAGGGCCTTGTTATCTTTTATATGTTTTCCTTTGCTTTTGGCCCAAAATGTATATGTTTCCAACATTGCCCTGCAAAACAAGTGAAGTACCAAAACTTGTGGAAATGGTTAGCTCAAAGCCCTATTGCTATTATGTTTTGGTAGATTTATACTAATGTTGACGGTATAAAATAGGTAGTTAACGACCGTCAACACCATCATCTAACCTATCCACCCTAACATCCTATGTACCTTTCGTGTTGTTCCCCTTCTTGTTTCAATACGTAGGTCGACACAAAGATTTTCAATGGAATTTCAAGATTTCACTCTAAACAAGTGCTACTTTGAGGCCTATGACAGGTGATTCTAAGAAAAACTCTCTAATGGTCCACTTGTTCAAATTTAGGTTCTCTAGGGTGGTGCATTTGATTCCACAACCGCGAAAAAGTCTAGCTCGATTCTATAGCCGGATTGGACACTTCTCTTTGTGTCGATGTTTTGGACCGGGGGTACGGCTACCAACTAGTAAATTCTGTTGTGCGTCCCGGGAACCGGATGGTTGGTGCGAGATAACACAAGGTTTATACTGGTTCAGGCCAACGCCGGCCCTACGTCCAGTTGAATGGGCAGCTGTGTATCTGCACCGAGGTGCTCGTAGTAGGGGAATACAAGCGGGGTGAGAGAGAGAGGCCTGGACCTCAAGTCTCCGTGCGTGGTGATTGAGCTAGGTTGCCAATGGTGTGAAGTCAAGGTGTGAGTGCTTCGACTTGCCCAATTCTATGCCCGAGCACCCCCTTTTATAATCTCAAGGAGGGCCAGTGAGTACATGGTCTCCAAGTGTAGGAAGTTGCTTGGCCGGTGCCTTGTACCTGAGCTGTAGAGAAGGGGCGTCCTTGGGTGTTGCCGTGGAAAGGAAGTCGTCCTCCCTCCCGATCTTCAGGTGTACTTCAGGGTAACATGGGCCTGCAATGATTCCTGCCGAGGGGGTATTGACTTCTGTGATCCCTGCTTTCCTGTGGGAAGATTCTCCGAGGGGGACGGTGACAGCATCCGAGGGGTACACTGATGGTGACTGGGAACTGTTGTTGTACCCGCCCGAGGGTTAGCATCATGGCTACAGTGTCATCCAAGGCCTCCGGAATGGGCGCGCGAGATGACAGCATGTCAGGGGTGGTTGTCACAGTGCACGGTGAGGCGCGAACAGCGTCTCACAGTGCGTCCAGGACGGGCTGACGGTGTCACAGGAGGATTTGACCACCGCGCCCCCCCTAGCGAGGGAATCCGGGGTGGCAGAGCGCCCAGCTTTGTCAGGCGTGGTCAGTCCGCCTGTCCTTGTTGTCGCGTCCGTTGCCGATTGACTGATGCCAAGGGGCGTCCCCGGAGGTGGAAGTCTCGGGCGAGCCGTTCCGATCCGTCCCTCCAGAGACGGGGGTCGGGCGAGTCAACGCGTTTTCGGACCCTCGGTTGGCGATCCCTCCGGCCGCCCTTGGCGGTGATGCCGTGGCTTGGTTGCTCTTCCAATTGCGTTGAGGGTACCGCTTATTTTGGTACCCAACAAGAGCCCCCGAGCCTCGAAGTGGTGGGGTCACCTCTTCGGAGGTTTAGAGGATGGTCGACGTCTTGGTCGCTGTTGAGAGCTTTCCGAGGGTGTAGCCCTCGAGCCCCCGGAGGGGCAGAAATGTCCGTCCGGGGGGTTTATGCGTGGCGCAGAGTCTTCATTACGCTCCCTCCACCGTGCATCCGTTAGCGCGGCGGTAGTGGGATACACGTGGCACCCTCGCGCGATGGCGCCGGTTTCGAGGCGCGGGCGGCCGCGCGCTTTGAAATGATGGGCCTATTCACCTTCCGATGGGAGGTGGGGAAACGCGTCCCCGCTATAAATGATCGCGCCCGCGCCTCCTCGACCCATCGTTTCGCCACTTGCCGCGATCCATCCTTCTTCGTTGCTTTTGGGTGTTCGCCGCAGCTCGATGGAGGGAGCCGGTTCCGCAGCGCCCATGGCGGCGCCGCCGCTCGTTCCACCTCCTCCTCCGCCGAGGGACCGTCGGGTGAGACGCCGGCCCGGTTCTCCCGTAGCGGAGGGTGGGGTTGCCGCCGGAGCGCCCGTGCCGGCACCCGCGGCCCCTCCGCTCTCCCCTTTGTCGATAGTCACCATCGCTCGGGCGCGGTGAGGGAGGCGGCGGAGAGTCGCTGACAGCGGTGGGCGTGCTGGAGCAGCACATGGAGTTCGGGCGGATTCAGCGCCGCAACGCCGACGAGCTCTCCGCCCGTGAGTGCCACCCTTTTTCGCTTCTACTAGCTCCGTCCCTTCCTGTGTCTGACTCCTGCACTTCTTGCTTTGCTTGCAGGCCTCGTCGCGGAGAACGACCTCCTGAGGTCTCTGCTGCCGGTCGTGGGGGCCCGCCTCCTTCGGTAGGGAGCGGTGGCGGGGATGGCGCTGTCGTCGTCCTTCACCGGCACCGACCTGAAGGGGGTGCAAGGCTTCGAAGGCAACGAGACCATGTAGACATACCGGGACGACTTCCCGGCTTTCGCCATGGGGGCCGATGCCGCTGTCGCCTCAATCGATGTGGCGGCGGTCATCGCAGAGGAGGAAGCTCGGGCTAAGGGCGTCGCGAGGAGGCGCTCCACCGGCGGCGCGGCGTCCCTTGGCGGCACGAGGCGCTCCACTGAAGCAGGCGTCCTCGGAGGGGTTAGAGGCCCCTCCTTTTGTATCTGCCTGACATAAATAAATATCTTTCATTTGGCCAAGATCTATTTTCGTGTCAAAACCAATTTCGTAGCCTATGGTCGTAGGAATAGTTTTGACGCAGCGTCGAGAATCTAGCTCTCGGGAGTGCGCTCCTTCTTCCCGTCGGAGGATCGCCGCGCTATCCACGGGGTTTCTTACCTTTGTGTCTGGATCCTTCGCGGTAGGTGTCTCAGTCGACGCGATGACAGCACTCGGGCCCTCGTTCGTAGACAGGATCCAGCTAGGGGTGTCAGCAATCTTCCTCTGACCCTTATGTCGCTAACCTGCAAAGGACAGATGTTGGTCGGGGCCCCCTCATCCTTGATGGACGAAGGGAAGGGGGCTTGTGGTCTCGGGTCTCCTCCAAGGGTTCCTCCATCTTCTTGTTCTTCCCTTGTCCTACGTCAGAGCACGGCCTGTTCGAGGACATCGACGACCCCGACTCGTGCCAGGGAAACGATCGTCGATGCCCGCGACTTTTATAATCGACCCTCAGACTGTCTCTCCGCGAGAAGGAGGGGTGGTCAAAGCACCGTACCCTCGATGGGCCGAGGATGCTTTGAGCCGGTAAGCTGTTAATGGATAGTCCAAGTGGAGGCTCATGCCCCATTCGATAGGGGTTGACTGCGTGGCCTCGTGGCGCACTCCATCTAGATGCCGCTT
Source organism: Hyparrhenia diplandra (assembly GCA_015847255.1). NCBI lineage: Eukaryota > Viridiplantae > Streptophyta > Magnoliopsida > Poales > Poaceae > Hyparrhenia > Hyparrhenia diplandra. Next base: position 104,595 of record JADLZK010007962.1, read on the forward strand.
AGGTATGCCAAGGGAGTCTCGAACCCATTCGATAGGGACCGAGGGCCTGTTGCCTCCCTCCGGTGGGATCTCTTACTTGACTGCCCAGCGGCCTTGGACGCTTCGTGGGGTGTCCCAAGCTCGTGGGCTCGGGCAGAGGCCATGTAACGAACACACCCCTCGATGCTCCTGACTCTGGTGCCCCGGGGCGGCTGTCGAAACCCACGCGGGCCTAACCTTCGAACCCCTGGACCGTAAAGGCCCGGAAGCCTGAGTTTTGCCGAGGGTTGGACCCTCGGCATTTCGCCCCGTCTGTCCCCGTTCGGGGGCATTCGTGTGACCACCCCTCGTCCACTGCTCTGCGCAGGTCGGGGAGGGGGTAAGGGTCTCACACCTCCTGAGGAGACGAGTGTGTGTGTTCCTATGTATTGACGAGGCAGGAAAAAAAATTTGCGAGGGACTTACGTCGCAATCGATGTCTTCATCGTGTCCGTTCTCCCTCTCATGGCTCCTGTCGCGGGATTTCCCGTTGAGTTCCTGCGGAGGATGCCTGGGGAATAACGGGCACAACCCTGCCAATCTTTTCATTCATATATATGCGAGATTCGCCCTTGGGCGGAACTCATGGATAGAAGCGACGTAGCTGTTCGATGTTCTAGGCGTTGTCGTTGACCTCGCCCTTGCCGTTGGCGAGCTTGTATGTCCCGGGCCTCAGCACTTTGGCGACGACGAAGGGTCCTTCCCAAGGCGGGGAGAGCTTGTGGCGGTTTTTGTTGTCTTTTCATTGCTTCAGCACCTTGTCTCGTACCCGAAATTCTCAGGGGCGGACTCGTCGGTCGTGGTAGCGTCGGAGGTCGTGCTGGTACTTGTCGGAGTGCAGGATGGTGACGTCCCATGCCTCCTCGAGTTGATCGAGTGCGCCCTCGCGCATCTCCCGTTCTTCGTGCTCGCCGTACGCCGTGACCCTCGGCGTGCCGTTGTTGAGGTCCGTGAGGCGGGATTGCCTCTGACCCGTAGACGAGGAAGAAGGGGTGAACCCCGTGGCGTGGCTCGGCGTCGCGCGCAGGCTCCAGATGACCGAGGGAAGCTCGGCGACCCATCTCCTCCCAAACTGATTCAGCTGGTTGTAGATTCTAGGCTTCAGTCCCTGCAAAATCATGCCGTTGACCCTTTCGACCTGGCCGTTTGTCCTGGGATGTGCGACGGCCGAGAAGTTCACACGGATGTGGTGACCGCGGCAGAAGTTCAGGAACTTGGCACCCGTAAAGTTGGTGTCATGGTCAGTGAGGATCGAGTTCGGGACCCCAAAGAGGTGAATGATGTTGGTGACGAGGAGGATGGTCTGCTCGGCCTTCACGTTGGTGATGGGTTGAAACTCGATCCATTTGGAGAACTTGTCAACGGCGACAAGGAGGTGGGTGAAGCCCCCGAGGGCTTTCAGGGCCCCACCATATCCAGGCACCAGACCGCGAAGGGCCAGGTGACCGGTATGGTCTGAAGCGCCTGGGCTGGGAGATGTGTCCGCCGGGCGTAGAATTGGCATCCTTTGCAGGATCGCACAATCGTCGCGGCATCCGAGACCGCCGTGGGCCAGTAGAAACCTTGCCTAAAGGCCTTGCCGACGAGGGTCCGTGGGGCTGCGTGGTGGCCACAATCCCCTGAGTGGATGTCCCCTAACAGCTCCCTGCCCTCATCGATAGAGATGCAGCGCTGCAGGACTCCCATCGGGCTTCTTCTGTATAGTTCTCTGGCCTCGCCGATGATGACGAATGACTTGGGTCGACGCGCGAGTGTTGCATTTCTTAAGCGCAATCACTAGAAACAGGTTTAGAACCCATCTCTAATAACGGCGCCAGAAATGCGTCGTTGACATTCCTAAGTGAAACCACCGTGTTGGTGATAACACTAGGTACATCAATGATGATAGACCTTGCCAAATAAGATATTCATCCGCAAGCGCACGGATCTATCATTGTAGCATTTCACCCGGAAGTATTCAGGGTATCGTTATTTATATTTTCCCAAAGGAAGGCATGGTGGAAAAGGATCTAATAGAGACATGAACAAGATAACATGACGTGTAAAGGACCAATGCTCATGACAGGGGATATAAGGGAACGGTAAAGGGATAACTTGACACACTCACTCAAGCCAAACTCAAGGATAAAGATAAGTAAGGAATAAAGAAAGTCCTAAGTGGAGCATACAGATTCTAGTCATGGTCGTGCATAGAACCGCTTGATAGTCGGGCAACACGCATGAGCAGGAGGTCGGAGTCGAGAATGAAATGGACGGGGAGACCTCCCGGTGCATCCGCCCAATGGAAGGCATTTACGAACTCCTACACAACATACGAACGTGGGGGATTTCAAGGGACGGTCAAGGCTTGTCACGACCCGGCCCGCCTACCCCCTCAACCGTGGCATGCCGTCATATTCGAAGGATACGGCATCAGGACACCACGCCCCGCATACTAGGACACTACTCATGCCCCCATGGCCCCCACCCTACGGATGGACGGAATAGGACACGAGCAAGCCCCGAAGGACACAACGAACCGCCATTCAAAGACAATCCCGACACTACCCAATTATATTGCATGAATGGTTTAAGCATAAAGTTCTATATGACGATATCACAACATAGAAACTATAGACTAGTTCATGTGTCATGATCATGTCAAGAACAACATGTTAGATCATAGGATAAATCACGAGGTATAGAAATAACATGAAGACTCTAATCCTAATGCACAACCAAGATAAGAATAGAGCAAGGCTTTGGAAGAATACCATAGAAAGATTTATTCCTGGAATCCATCTTCCAAGGAGCCAAGCCCTCCTTGGTAGCTTTGCCTAGCTCCACATCCTAAACTACTAATCCTACTAGGAGGAGGAAGAAGAAGAAGTGGATAGGAGAGAGTAGCTTTCTTGTGAGGTGTGTGTTGAATGAGGGGGAGAGGGCCTCCTTTTATAGGTAGAGGAGAGGGTGCTCATTGGAAAATGTCCCTCCCCATATGGAAGGAACCAAAACCGTCCTTGGGCACCTTCCAAATCTGCTTGAACCGACCATCCAACGTCGGCACCGCCCGATTATGGAAGGTAATGTACCGCCTCGCCAAACACGGGCTCGAACCGCCTCGGGATGGGTGCGGGCGCACAGGTGGTGGTGCGCGCGCACTGTCTGGGCTTTCGGTTCGGGCCGGCCACCTTGGCGGTCGGGCGTGTTTGGGCTTGAAAAGTTGTGTGGCGGTGTTTGCTCGGCCCAGTTCTGCGTGTTTGGTCCATTTCTCCCTTGGGCTTGATGTTCTTCAGGAATGCGCTTTCTAGGGAGGCGCCTTTTGGTACAAATTCCACTTGTTTCTTATATAAATCTGCACAATAAGAATTTGGACACTACAAGTGGAATTATGTCAATAATAAATGTATATGTGTGTAGTAAGGTATAGTTTCAACCCCTTATTGGTAGAATGTTGATGTTAAAAATGTGTCGTTAGTGACCGTCAACAAACTCCCCAAGCTTACTTTTTGCGCGTCCTCGAGCAAAAAAAGATAAGTACTTGGTTGTTGATCGGGAGTTGCTACTATGCCGATTATGTTTTTCAAGTGCCGTGGTTATAATAAGATTTTCTACTAGAGTTTGAATAAAATGGCATGCCTTTGCTCACCCTTTATTACCTTTCATCGTAGCGGGGCTTTTTTAGCTTTTCTCAAAGCCTTGGGCGGTTGCCAAGTAGAACGGTTATAACAGTAAATACTTTTCATTCATCCTTTTGATCAACTTTCTCATCCGGGATTTATTTATTTAAGTTTTTTTTTTTGAGAAAGTATGGGCTTTATTGCTATATATATATATATATATATATATATATATATATATATTTTGGAGAGGTGGGGCTCGTCAGCCCTAGACTTTTGTTTTTTTTTTTCTCTCTCTCTCTTTTTTTTTTTTTGAGATGTGGGCTCTACTCAGCCCTCGGACACATGTCCATTTTTCATCTCTTTTTTTTTTTTAGCATAGCCCATATCATTTCTCTTTTCTTTCAAATTAGATTCCCCGGATGTCAAGTTTTCTTTTTGGACGAAATCATAGCAAATCCATTTGTACCATATCATACTTGGCAACAACTCGGACTAGATAGAGCCTATGCAACCCACATGAATCGGGTGTTTTTTTTTTTTTTTTTTTAGGGTGAGTTTTTAGACTTAGCCACTAAACCCAAACTTTAGAGAAATTCAAATTATAAACTAGGCACAGTGCAAAAACATAAAAACAGAAAGCAACTGTTCATCATTTCAACAGGGGTAGAACTAAACATTTCTACTACACATATATATGGAGTGGAATAAATCTCCTCTCTCTCTTTCTTCTTCCCTTTTTTTTTTATTATTCTCATACCTCATCATTCATATAAGATAAGAAAATAACTGAATGGAATGTGAGATATGAGTTACCTTTGTGGAGTCCTCCCCAAGCTAGCTTTTGACTTACCTTCGGTTTATGAACGCGTTGCTAGCTTGTGAACGCTATGAATGGATCTTTGATTAACATCGTCTTTTGAGCGTGCGGGGAGACTCCCCCAAGCTTGTCTTGTGATGATCTTGGAAGAGCGGGACAACCATTCTTGGGGTTTCAAAGGTTTTATTTATTTATTTATTTATTTTTATTTTATCATTATCATATTTTTTTTTTGGTTCACCAAACAACTTCGATCTCCATTGTCATCTCTTGGACTTACCCTTATGATGTTGATAAATTCCTGCAGGGGATTAGTCCATATGGTCTACCAAATTCTACTTTGGCGGCTCTCGGTTCAATAATCAAACTCGACTCCATGTCTAATCTCGATTAAGGTAGACTTTTTGACCTAAGCACCATGCTCAATTCAAAAAAATCTATGAAAGTATGATCACCATATGAATGATCACCACTCCCAAACCATAACATGCTAGCATAGAAAAAGGAAGCATGAATTGATAAACAAGATTCATCCAATGGAGATAAAGGCATTGCAAGGCTTAACAAAAATGATTATAGTTTTTCTATGTACTAAAAATTTATTTAGAAAATATGTTTTATTTAGGAAAATATTTTTTTCTTAGTTTTTTTTTTTTTTGGAAGGTAATGGACAGAGGATGAGAGTGTAAGGTTCACATTACCATGTTTTTGGTCCTCCCCAAGCTAGCTCAAAGCCCATTAGATCGGGTTTTACTCCCGTGCTTTTGGCTTTTCCCGCATGGTTAGTATATGGTAGATTCACGAGTGGATTTACCATCCTTCGTGATTACTAAATTTCAAACATATGCGGGAAGGAGCAAAAGAGCACCGGGGTTCAAATCTCGGTGCTCGCACCTTTTCTTGGGATTTTCCCGGGATTTACCGGCGTTGTGCATTAAGTGGTAGCGGCGTTCTCGTCGACGACGAGGCGCCTATGGTGACTTCGAGAATCTCCAGATCCGCCGTACGCCCAATCCCCGGAGGTGCTCATAGGGGTAGGGTTTGCGTACGTGTGTTCATAGGGGTGAGTGTGCGTGCGTGTTGTGAGTGTCTGCGTGCGTTGTCTTGTGTAATTCTCAAAAAAAAAAAGAGCAGTTTTTTTTTTTTTTTCCAAAGATTTTTATTTTAGGATTTTATTATCAAGGGAGAACATAAAAGCTTCACCAAACTTTTCATACTCAAACAAGGCTAAGATAAAGATGCAATATAAGTCTAGCCTTGTTTTATCTCCATGATGAAATAATTTTTTTATATATATATATATATATGGAGATAAGAATGAGTAAAAAGAATTAGTGAATTATTACCTTTGCGCACTCGAGTGTGTGTGTGTGTGTACCAACCACGCATGAAGGCAAAATGTAAAAACTCCCGCGGTGGTAGCTTGATGATCCATCTCAGCGGGCCACAAGGCTTAGGTGATACACACAGGTAGTGTATATGGACCATGGGCCTTAGTGGTCACAAAGGTGTAAAGGAGTATGTTCCTCCTTTCCTTTACCTTCTTTTTTTTTCTTTACTTTTTTTTTCTTTTTCTTTTATTGGACCTTTGCGTACCTGAGTGTACTTGACTAGCAGCTTGAAGACAGAGTTCAGAGTTGCTGCATTGGTGGCATGATGATCTTGGTTTGGTTATGACTTCCTCACACCGAAGTAGAGGGAGGCAGACCAAACTCACTCAGGTAAGCATCAAGGCTAAGGCACACACGAAGAACGTGCACAATCCATAGGCCTTGGTGCTTGTGACAAAGGCCTTGGGAGAGGAATATCCCTTCTTGCTTACATGGAAGCAAATTTGGGTGGAGTCGGGTGCCTTCATTGTTTATTTTGATCATATAGGGACAACCTGCTCCTCTCTCTCCTCTTATTTTTTTTTTTTTCGCTTATATTTTTTTCAAAGAACCATTTTTTTTGTTTTTTTTTTTTCGATAACACCTTTTCTTTTTTTTTTTCTATATATATATATCTTCTTTTTTTTTCAACTCCTTTTTTTTTTTTTTTTTTTTTTTATATAGCAAGGCAAGGCTAATCTCTTATTCATCTCTCTTTTTTTTTTTCTTCATATTTTTTTTCTCTTTTTTTTTTTTCAACTTTTTTTTTTTTCACTTCTCTTTTTATGATCCCCTTGTACGTGGAACTTGATATTCTCATCGTCTTCCCTTCCACACTTGGACTTTTGTGAAAGAGTCAAGTGTGAAAGATCGAGGGTCTCCTTTTGAGTGTGTTCCCGTGCCAAGAGCATCAAAGTTTTTTCTTGTTGATGTACCCTCCATGTTTTCAAGCGTCGCGTGCCCCCTTTGTTCTTCTTAGTCTCCACCTGAAATGGTTAGTGACAAGAATACCCAAGGTGCATACTAACTTGATAACAAGTCCTTTTTTTATTATAAGATTTTTTTTTTTTTTTTTATAAGAGTTTTTTTTATATATATAAAAGATTTTTAGTGGTGGGCCCTCCTAGACTTTTGTCTTTTATTTCCTCTCTTTTTTTTCTTTTTTTTTTTTTTTGGAGATGTGGGCGTCGGACACATATCCATTTTTCATCTTTTTTTTTAGCATAGCCCATATCATTTCTCTTTTCTTTCAAATTGTTCGGATGTCAAGTTTCTCTTTTTTTCTTAGTCCTCATATCATACTTGGCAAAATGGTTAGTGACAAGAATGAATCAGGTTTTTTTTTTTTTTTTAGGGTGAGTTTTTAGACTTGCATACAAACTTTGATAACAAGTTCATCATTTCAACAGGGGGTGGGAACTAAACATTTCTACTACACATATATAAGTGGAATAAATCTCCTCTCTCTCTTTCTTCTTCCCTTTTTTTATTATTCTCATACCTCATCATTCATATAAGATAAGAAAATAACTGAATGGAATGTGAGATATGAGTTACCTTTTGGGGAGTCCTTCCCCAAGCTAGCTTTTGACTTACCCGGTTTATGAACGTTGCTAGCTTGTGAACGCTATGAATGGATCTTTTGATTAACATCGTCTTTTGAGCGTGCCAGGAGACTCCCCCAAGCTTGTCTTGTGATGATCTTGGAAGAGCGGGACAACCATTCTTGGGGTTTCAAAGGTTTTATTTATTTATTTATTTATTTTTATTTTACCATTATCATATTTTTTTTTTTGGTTCACCAAACAACTTCGATCTCCATTGTCATCTCTTGGACTTACCCTTATGATGTTGATAAATTCCTGCAGGGGTTAGTCCATATGGTCTACCAAATTCAGTGGTGGTTCAATAATCAAACTCGACTCCATGTCTAATCTGATTAAGGTAGACTTTTTGACCTAAGCACCATGCTCAATTCAAAAAAATCTATGAAAGTATGATCACCATATGAATGATCACCACTCCCAAACCATAACATGCTAGCATAGAAAAAAGGAAGCATGAATTGATAAACAAGATTCATCCAATGGAGATAAAGGCATTGCAAGGCGAACAAAAATGATTATAGCTATGTACTAAAAATTTATTTAGAAAATATGTTTTATTTGAAAAATTTTTTCTTAGTTTTTTTTTTTTTTGAAGGTAATGGGAGGATGAGAGTGTAAGGTTCACATTACCATGTTTTTGGTCCTCCCCCAAGCTAGCTCAAAGTTTGGTCCATCGGGGTTTTCTCCCTCGCATGGTTAGTATATGGTTGATTTACCATGTTACTAAATTTCAAAACATATGCAGGAAGGAATGTTCAAATCCCGGTGCTCGCACCTTTTCTTGGGATTTTCCGGGATTTACCGGCGTTGAGGCGCCTTTGGAGAATCAAATTTGTTGCCCAATTTGTTTCTTATATAGGGTTTGCGCACGTGTGTTCAATTTCGTTTATATAATTCTCAAAAAAAAAAGACTTGTTTTTTTTTTTTTTTTCCAAAGATTTAGGATTTTATTATCAAGAATTTGGACACTCAAACAACAAGTGGAATTAGCCTTGTTTTGTCAATAATAAATATATATGTGTGTAGTAAGGTATAGTTTTAACCCCATGAAGGCAAAATTATTGGTAGAATGTTGACGTTAAAAATGGACCATGGGCCTTAGTGGTCAAAGGTGTAAAGGAGTATGTTCCTCCTTTCCTTTACCTTCTTTTTTTTTTTACTTTTTTTCTTTTTTTTTTTTGGACCTTTGCCTGAGTGTACTTGACTAGCTTGAAGACGTAGAGTTCAGAGTTCTTTGCATTGGTGGCATGATGATCTTGGTTTGGTTATGACTTCCTCACAATCAAGTAGAGGGAGGCGACCAAACTCACTCGTAAGCATCAAGGCTAAGGCACACACGAAGAACGGTCACAATCCATAGGCCTTGGTGCTTGTGACAAAGGCCTTGGGAGAGGAATATCCCTTCTTGCTTACATGGAAGCAAAAGTTGGGTGGAGTCAGTGCCTTCATTGTTTATTTTGATCATATAGGGACAACCTGCTCCTCTCGCTCCTCCTTATATTTTTTTTTCAAAGAACCATTTTTTCTGTTTTTTTTTTTTTTCGATAACACCTTTTCTTTTTTTTTTTCTATATATATATATCTTCTTTTTTTTTTCAACTCCTTTTTTTTTCTCTTTTTTTTTTTTTTTTTTATATAGCAAGGCAAGGCTAATCTCTTATTCATCTCTTTTTTTTTTCTTTTTATTTTTTCTCTCTTTTTTTTTCAACTTTTTTTTTTTTCACTTTTTTTTTATGATCCCCTTGTACGTGGAACTTGATATTCTCAGGGTCTTCCCTTCCACACTTGGACTTTTTGTGAAAGAGTCAAGTGTGAAAGATCGTGGTCTCCCAAGAGCATCAAAGTTTTTCTTTGTTGATGTAGCCTCCATGTTTTCAAGCGTCGAGTGCCCTTTGTTCTTCTTAGCTGAAATGGTTAGTGACAAGAATACCCGAAGGTGCATACTAACTTGATAACAAGTCCTTGTTTTTATTTATAAGATTTTTTTTCTTTTTATAAGAGTTTTTTTATATATATAAAAGATTTTTTTTCTTTTTAGATAAGCCTATTATGAACAAAGTCACTACAAATGAATGAACATGTTCTAAAAGATGGGAGGGAAATGCGTGGAGGTCCTAAGAGAAGTGAAACCACCATGTTGGTGATAACACTAGGTACATCAACGATGATAGACCTTGCCAAATAAGATATTCATCCGCAAGCGCACGGATCTATCATTGTAGCATTTCACCCGGAAGTATTCAGGGTATCGTTATTTATATTTTCCCAAAGGAAGGCATGGTGGAAAAGGATCTAATAGAGACATGAACAAGATAACATGACTGTGTAAAGGACCAATGCTCATGACAGGGATATAAGGGAACGGTAAAGGGATAACTTGACACACTCACTCAAGCCAAACTCAAGGATAAAGATAAGTAAGGAATAAAGAAAGTCCTAAGTCGTGGAATTCTAGTCATGGGTGCATAGAACCGGTTGATAGTCGGGCAACACGCATGAGCGGGAGGTCGGAGCCGAGAATGAAATGACGGTGCATCCGCCCAATGGAAGGCATTTCGAACTCCTACACAAATACGACGTGGAGGGATTTCAAGGGACGGTCAAGGCTTGTCACGACCCGGCCGCCTACCCCTCAACCGTGGCATGCCGTCATATTCGAAGGATACGGCATCCAGGACACCACGTCGCATACTAGGACACTACTCATGCCCCCACCCCCCGGATGGACGGAATGGGGACACGAGCAAGCCCGAAGGACACAACGAACCGCCATTCAAAGACAATCCCGACACTACCCAATTATATTGCATGAATGGTTTAAGCATAAAGTTCTATATGACGATATCACAACATAGAAACTATAGACTAGTTCATGTGTCATGATCATGTCAAGAACAACATGTTAGATCATAGGATAAATCACGAGGTATAGAAATAACATGAAGACTCTAATCCTAATGGACAACCAAGATAAGAATAGAGCAAGGCTTTGGAAGAATACCATAGAAAGATTTAGGAATCCATCTTCCAAGAAGCCAAGCCCTCCTTGGTAGCTTTGCCTAGCTCCACATCCTAAACTACTAATCCTACTAGGAGGAGGAAGAAGAAGAAGTGGAGAGGAGAGAGTAGCTTTCTTGTGAGGTGTGTGTTGAATGAGGGGGAGAGGGCCTCCTTTTATAGGTAGAGGAGAGGGTGCTCATTGGAAAATGTCCCTCCCCATATGGAAGGAGCCAAAACCGTCCTTGGGCACCTTCCAAATCTGCTTGAACCAACCATCCAAACGTCGGCCGTCGACCCGGTTATGGAAGGTAATGGTCCGAACCGCCTCGGGATGGGTCAGGTGGTGGTCGCACGCACTGTCTGGATTCGGTTCGGGCCGGGCCTTGGGTGGCGTGTTTGGGCTTGAAAAGTTGTGTGGCGGTGTTTGCTCGGCCCATTTGGCGTGTTTGGTCCATTTCTCCCTTGGGCTTGATGTTCTTGCGATGAATGCGCTTTGATACAAATTCCACTTGTTTCTTATATAAATCTGCACAATAAGAATTTGGACACTACAAGTGGAATTATGTCAATAATAAATGTATATGTGTGTAGTAAGGTATAGTTTTAACCCCTTATTGGTAGAATGTTGACGTTAAAAATGTGTCGTTAGTGAGCTCCAGCGGCCGAGCCGCCTAGCCTCTTCTGTCCCGGTGGCGATTTCCCACTGAACTAGTCAAAGGTCGTCTCAGGTCCCCGATGGATGGCGGTGTCGCGGGGGGATCTGCATTGCTTCAGGGATCGGTCTTTGGTGAGTCCTCGTACGGCGGTTGGGCGTGGAGGTCCCAAGAGAAGACGTTGGGAGGACATTGGGTCGATTTTGGCGAGCTCATCCGTGGCCTCGTTGTACCTCCGTGCTACGTGCTTAAGCTCAAGTCCGTGGAACTTGTCCTCGAAGTCGGCGCACCTCTTGACAAGACGCCTCCATTTTGGGGTCGTGGCAGCTTGAAGACTTCATGACTTGGTCGACGACGAGCTCGAAGTAACATGAGGCGTTTGATCGAAGTTCGAGGGCGATGCGCGAGACCGTTGACAAGAGCCTCATGTTACGCCACATTATTAGATGCCGGGAAATGGAGGTGAATAATGTACCTCATGTGGACACCTAGGAGCGAAATGAAGAGCAAGCCCGCGCCCGCTTCCTCTGTCTTCATTAGTGACCCGTCGAAGAACATGGTCCCGCATTCTGCGGATGCGCGGGCCTGGGTGTCGGTCCATTCGGCGATTTGGCGAGGACTTGCGATTTGATCACTTTGCGAGGCGCGAAGGATATGGTTTCCCCATGAGCTCCACGGACCACTTGGCGAGTCTCCCGAGGCCTCGGGTTACGTGGTCCGAGGGGGAAACCGCCGTGAAAGGATGGTCGTCGAAGTAGTGTCGCAGCTTTCGTCGGGCCGGGACGGCGGTGTAGATCCTTCGGGTCGTGACTTTGTCTCGGGTACCTCGATGAAGTAGACCGGCCTACGGGGACGGGCAAGGCGTGCCCCTCCTCCTTCCTTTCCACGACCACCGCAGCGGCGGCGATGGGTGAGGCCACGTTGAGGCTGGTCGGGGATTTGAGGCCGTTGAGGGCAGCGTCAGCCTCGGCCGTCCAGGTGAAATGCTCTGTTTTCTTGACGAGCCGGTAGAGCGGGAGCCCCTTCTTGCCGAGGCGGGAGACAAAGTGGCTTAAGGCCGCGAGGCACCCCATGATTTTCTGAACCCCCTTGACGTCCTGGATGGCGCTCATGCTGGTGACGGCGGAGATTTTCTCCGGATTTGGCTCGATGCCACGCTTCGAGACGATGAAACCCAATAACATCCCCCGCGGGACCCCAAACACACATTTTTCGGGGTTGACCTTCACCCCTTGGCCCGGAGGTAGTCGAAGGCGATGGTCAAGTCACCAACGAGATCACTCGTTCGCTTCATTTTTACGACGATATCGTCGACGTAGGCTTCCACGATTTTGCCAATGTGCTCTCCGAACACGTGTTGCATGCACCGTTGGTACGTAGCGCCCGCGTTTCGGAGGCCGAATGGCATGGTGGTGTAGCAATACATGCCGAAAGGGGTGATGAAGGACGTCGCCAGCTGGTCGGACTCCTTCATCTTGATCTGGTGGTACCCTGAATACGCATCGAGGAAAGATAGGGTCTCGCACTATGCGGTGGAGTCCACAATCTGGTCGATTCGAGGCAAAGGGTACGAAACCTTGGGACATGCTTTATTTAAACCGGTGTAGTCCACACACATTCACCACTTTCCACTCTTTTTCTTAACTAGAACAGGGTTGGCTAGCCATTCGGGGTGGAAGACCTCTTTAATAAACCCGACCCTCAGAAGCTTGCGTACCTCTTCCTCGATGATCTTGCGCTTTTCCTCGTCGAACCGGTGGAGCCGCTGATTTACCGGCCTCGATCCCGGCTTGATGTCAAGGGAGTGCTCGGCGACATCCCTCGGTATGTCTGGCATGTCCGAGGGACTCCATGCGAACATGTCCGCGTTCGCACGGAGAAAGCTGACGAGCACCACTTCCTATTTCGGATCGAGCTCGGTGCTGATGGTCAGCGTCTTGCCATCCGAGGCGTTGGGGTCGAGCAAGATCTGCTTGGTTTCTGCGGACGGCTCGAAGCTCCCGGCATGGCGCTTGGGGTCGGGGACCTCCTCTGGAAGACGTTCAAGGTCGACTACCAAGGCCTTGGACTCGGCGAGGGCCTCGGCATACTCGACGACCTCGATGTCGCAAAGGTAGGCGTGCTGGTGCGAGGGGCTGACGGTGATGATCCCTTTAGGCCCCGGCATCGCTTGAGGTATGTGTAGTTGGGGATGGCCATGAACTTGGCGTAGGCCGGTCTCCCGAGGACCGCGTGATACGTCCCTCCGAAGTCCATCACCTCGAATGTGAGGGTCTCCTTCCTGAAATTTGTGGGAGTGTCGAAACAAACAGGGAGGTCAATGTGCCCGATGGGCCTCACTTGCTTGCCTGGTACGATGTCGTGGAAGGACGACGTGGCGGGTCGGAGGTGCGACTTCTTGATCCCCAGGAGCGGGAGGGTGTCGGCGTAGAGGATGTTGAGGCTGTTCCCCCCCGTCCATGAGCACCTTCGAGAGCCGGGTGTTGTCGATGATCGGGTCGATGATGAGGGGGTACTGCCCAGGGAACGGGACACGGTCAGGGTGATCGCTTCTGTCGAAGGTGATGGGCTTCTCGGACCAGTCGAGGTAGGCGGGTACCGTGACGTCGACGACGAACTCCTCACGGTGCTCACGCTTCCTCTGGCTGGTCGTGAAATTGGTGCAGGGGCCGCCATAGATCATGTAGCAGTCTGCTACCCTCGGGAAGTCGTCGTCGCGCCTCCCATCCTGACCTCCCTCGTCAGGCGCTTTCTTCTTGTCATCGTCGTCGGTGGAGAGCGGGAGACCAGAGTAGTACTTCTTGAGGATGTCACACTCGCCGAGGGTGTGCTTGACGGGTCCTCGGTGGAAGATGCAGGGCTTGGCGAGCATCTCGTCGAAGACCCCCGGCCCGTCCCGTGTCCGCTTGTTCTCGACGGCGGCGACAAGGTCAGCGATGTTAGCCTCGCGCTTGCCCGTTCCAGCCTTGGGCTTGCCCTTCTTTTTGGGGTCGTCGGGGTTGCTCCACCGGAGGCCTCGGCTTTCTCCTTGCCTCTGTTGTTGCGGAAGATGGCGTCCACGGCTTCTTCTCCTGAGGCAAACTTGGTGGCGATCTCCATTAGCTCATTTACCGTGGTGGGAGTCTTGCGACCCAGCTTCTTGACGAGCTCCCTGCAGGCCGTCCCGGAAATGAAGGCGTTGATGACGGCCGTGTCGGAGACGTCGGGGAGCTCGGTGCGGTGCTTGGAGAAGCGTTGGATGAATTCACGCAGGGTCTCAGTACCGGGGGGTCTGCTTGCAGCTCCACAGGTCCCAGGAGTTGCCTGGGCGAATGTAGGTGCCCTGAAAGTTGCCGGTGAAGATTCGGGCTAGGTCCGCCTAGCTCTTGATCTGGTTAGGAGGAAGCTGCTCTAGCCAGGCCCGGGTGGAGTCCGACAGGAACAAGGGCAGATTCCGGATGATCACGGCCTCGTCCGGGCCGCGCCACCGGATGCCGCGCAGCGGGCTCGTAGTCGAGAGCCGTCTCTCGCTTGGTCTCGTCGGTGTACTTGGCGATGTTGGCCGGCTGTCGGAACTGCGGCGGGAACGGTGCCTTGCGGATGGCCTGGCTGAAGACGACTGGACCCGGCGGCTCGGGGAACCTTTCTCTGTGGCGCGGGGATGGGCTGCGATCCTCCTCGCTGTTGTAGCGTTCTCCCTGACGCAGGTGGTAGCCGCGGGCTTCCCCGTCGCGCCGGTTTCGGTAGTGCTCGTCGTCCCAAGGGGGATCATCCTGCGCCGGACGCTCCTCGGCTGGCGCCGCCTGCTTCTTCTTCGGAGTAGGGTTGACGGAGGCCTCGCGGTCGTGGTGGGAGGACGCTTGCGGATGTCCCACGGAGAGGTCGTGGCGCCGGGAGGCCGAACTCTCGGCTTGCTAGAAGGCGGCCTCTTCGACCAGGCGCTGCACGTCGCTGTGAGCTCTCTTCCCCTCAGGGGTAGAGGGCTTGGGCATTTGTCGTAGTATTATGGCGGCGACAGCGATGTTCTGACTTGCCCTTTTAAAAAGGGGTAGCCCCTCGTCATCGGCGTCGTTGACGATCTGACCATAGACCTACCTTGCGCGAGCTCGCGCCTTCCCTCCGTGGCCGGGTGCGACCCGACCCTGCTCCTCGTCGTGCCTGGCCTTTGCCCCCTGGGGTTGTGCGAGCTGCGTCTCGTGATTCGGTGGTGGCGCCGATGCTCCAGCCTGCTGCGCCGCGGGAGTGGTCACGCCCTCGCGGCCAGCCTCCGCGTCTTCGGCACTGCTCTCCTCGTCGGTGCCGAGGTGGAAGCATTCGTGACGAAAAAAGCGCTATCGGCGTCATCGTCGTCGTAGTCGTCGTCGAGTCGGGTAGGGGACGTCAAGGCGAGTAGTCCCATGAGGCCCGGCAAGCTCGTCGTGATGGCCTCGGGTCCCGAGGCCATCGGGCGTAAGTCGTCGTACCAGGAAGTGGCGGGCGCCATGGCGGAGGAGAGCGCGTTGAGGTCGTCGGAGGGGCGTCGCTCGTGGTGATCCCTGGGAGACCCTTGGTCTGTGCCGGTAGCGTCGGCGAATGCGTCGGCGGCGATCCCGAGACCAAACGGGAGCGTCGCGGACTCGGCGCCCAGTTGCGTCATGGCGACCTCCTGGACCGTGGCGAAAACGTCGGGTGTCGCCCCGGCCTGACCTTCATCGAGGGACATCGCTGCGAGGCCCTGAGCGAGGATCTCTGAGTCGGCGCTAGCACCGACCTCGCCGTGGTGGCGGTTGCCGCCCTGCATGGCGAGCTTGCGCTTTGCACGCTGCCGCTTAGCTTGGCTTGGCCGGCGATAACGACGCTTGGGGGTCTATTCTTTGGCGAGGTGGCTGGACCCTTGCCCTGGTCGGCGAGGTAGCCTGGATGGAGCACCGTATTGTGTCCGTCGCTGGTCGATCGGAACTCCAGGCTGCCAAAGCGAACCGTTGTACCCAGGGGCAAGGGCGAGACGGTACGATCGTTATCAGCCATCCGGAACCGAGTGGGAGAAGTGCTTGACGCGCAGCTCCCCTACCTGGCACGCCAACTGTCGGTGTTTTGGACCGGGGGTACGGCTACCGACTAGTAAATTGTGCTGCGCATCCAAGGAACCAGATGGTTGGTGCGAGATGACACAAGGTTTATACTGGTTCGGGCCAACGCCGGCCCTACGTCCAGTTGAATGAGCAGCTGTGTATCTGCACCGGAGGTGCTCGTAGTAGGGGAATACAAGCCGGGTGTGAGAGAGAGAGAGGCCTGGACCTCAAGTCTCCGTGTGTGGTGATTGAGCTAGGTTGCCAATGGTGTGAAGTCAAGGCGTGGGTGCTTCGACTTTTCCTATTCTATGCCCGGGCACCCCCTTTTATAGTCTCAAGGAGGGCCGATGAGTACATGGTTTCCAAGTGTAGGAAGTTGCTTGGCCGGTGCCTTGTACCCGAGCTGTAGAGAAGGGGCGTCCGTGGGTGTTGCCGTGGAAAGGAAGTCGTCCTCCCTCCCGATCTTCAGGTGTGCTTCAGGGTAACGTGGGCCTGCAATGATTCCCGCCGAGGGGGTATTGACTTCGTGATCCCCGCTCTGTGGGAAGATTCTCAGGGGGACGGTGACAAACATCCGACGGGTGCGGTGATGGTGACCGGGAAGCCCATTGCCGTACCGCCCGAGGGTTAGCGTCGTGGCTACGGTGTCATCCCGAGGCCTCCGGGAATGGGCGCGTGAGATGACAAAGCATGTCGGGGTGGTTGTCGCGATTACGGTGGCGCGAACGGCGCCTCCACGGTGCGTCTAGGGACGGCGGCGGTGTCACGGGAGGATTTGACCACCCGGGCCCCCGGGCGGGAATTCGGGGTGGCGGGCGCCCGGCTTTGTCGGGCGTGGTCGATCTCGCTGTTCTTGTTGTCGCGTCCGTTGCCTATCGGACCGATACCGAGGGGCGTCCCGGAGGTGGAAATCTCGGCGAGCCGTTCCGATCCGTCCCTCGAGGAGAGGGGGGTCGGAGGGCGAGTCGGCCGCGTTTGGACCCTCGGTGGCGATCCCCTCGGGACATCCTTGGCGGTGATGCCGCCGTGGCTTGGTTGCTCTTCCAATTGCATCGAGGGTACCGCTTATTTTGGTACCCGACACGCCTCCCTCGAGGCCGGGGCCGCTTACATCCGCGACTCTCTAAGGATCAAGGCGCCCTCACGGACCAACACCCGGTCTTTTCTGCGCACTTTGTCCTCACTCATGCGCACCCGGGAAGGACTTCCGGTCGGTCACTCATCGCTCAGGCCAAGCACTCTTAACTTTGGAGTTTTTAAGAGATGGGCTTCCGGAAAAGAAGTTGCAACTTGTTGGTATGAGTATTCTATCAACCTTATTAAGCCCTGGGCCGGGGTGTCACAAGTTCCCACCGCTATTCCAAAACCGTACATGAAACCTTAGCTTCATACGGCTCCTCTATGATCAGAAAAAAGGAAAGGATTGTTTCGTTTCGGTATTATCTCCTAGGTATAGATAGAATTAGGTAAGATAAAATTGATTGGAAAGCCCAAAATTAGACCAAAGCAATTACGGTGGCCACGGGCAGGCTTGGCGCGCCGGATCCGGTGCCGGTGGCACTGGCGTGCCTCCTTCCTCTCCTCCCTGCCACTTCCACTCCTGGAGCACGTATGCATCGGTCGTCGAGCACGCGTCGGAGCAGGTGGCGGTGTTGCATACGAAGGACTACGATGGGGACGACATCAAGAACGGCAAGCCGGGGCGCTCGGCCTGCGACGCTTCTTGGTGACAGTGATCCACTTCCAGTGCGCGGTGTGCGTGTGGTGCTGGTCAATCCACAAGTACCACAACCGGTGGACTTCACCACCGACCACCGTGTTCACTGCTTCCCTGAGGTGATCGCCAGGCTGCGCATCCACGGTGGCGAGGACGCCTGAGGGCAAGGGCGTCGGCGACCTCTATAGGCTCCTGGAGCCGCTCCGCTCCTTTCCATTTTATGGCTTTCTACTTTTAGCGTCCAGATGTACATCAAATTTGTTTCCTGTGTTCGTGAGTGAGTTCGCCGGAGCCAGCACACGAACCTTGTTAGAGTCCAGCTAACGTTTGTGGTCCCCCGCGCGCCATGACGCACTTTCTGTTCATGCGGCCGGGGAAGGTGTTCACCCAGGTGGTTGGCACCGCCCAGGTGCTCCCTACAGCCCTGCTCTATTTGTTCACGGAGGGGAAGGAGCCAGAAGTGAGAAAGATAAAAGATACAGGGTTCTTTTTGAAAATTCTCCATGGCCATGTTGACAGGCTGCTATGGTAGCACAGCCATGTCAGCTGTTGGCGCTGGCGTGTCTAGTTTTGGACCTTCAGTGCACTAGCAATAAAGGACCTAGATAGTCGCTTCTATAGTTTGGGGACGCAAATGGGAGATCCTCAAAAGTTTGAGGATGCATTTTACTCATAAAATAACTTTTGAAACAATAGCCATCTGATTCTTACACTGGCAATGGAGGAAACTCTTATCGCATGGTGCTGGAAGCAAATCAAACTGACCGCGATCAGAATGAGTATTAATCAAATGCAATGTACACAGCTAATCTACAAAACTTCTGCTCTAAGAGAAAGTCCTTCTGGATTGTGTGCCTCGATGTCAACATGTTTAATCCCAGGCACAAGCTTTTGGATCTCAGACTCCAGCCGATCCACTTCATATCCCAGAGCTTCAACTACATCCTCACCTGCCGAAGCAGTGTAGTGTAGTTTCAATACAGGGCAGTGTAGTGTAGTTTCAATACAGGGTAGCAAAGCTTAGATCCATATATAGAGCAACATGTATTTCACATACCGTAGTTAGCCATGACCCTTAGTAATTCTGTATCATCCTTGGACATTGCAGCTTCCCGGAACTGTAGAATGAAAATGATAAGAAGTCAGAGAGTAAAATGTGTTACCATTCGCCACAGTACGTTGTGAGATATTGGCAGTATTTTCTCGAGGCGAGTTGCCTTGTGTGTTGGAACAGCTCTCTTAATGTTCTTTGTGAAAGGTATAGTGGAAGAAAAGTACAAGGACCACAAGCTCAAACTGCCAGACAACTGTAATAAGATAGAACTAGGATATATCGGCTTCCTTGACATCATTCTTTTCCAGATTAAACTAGCCAAACATCAATAAAATGGTAGCTAGAATTTTAGCCACACGATTTGAACAGTAGGCAATAAATCACCTTGTTTAAAGGCTGGAAAAATTGCAATTATTTCACAACATTACTGACAGAAGAATACTGAATATCAAAATGCACATCAGTTAATGACTGTAAGATAAAGCATTTTCAAGGTAAGGCACCTGTTTTGCCCAAGTCCCACGTCCAGTCCTTTCCAAATAATTTTGTACCAGAACAACTCCATTGAAATCTGTAAGACGATTTAGATAACAATAAATATCAGAAACTTTTGACGTTAAAAAAAAATCTATTGCTCTGGGAAAGGAATTTTGAATTGTAACAGGGACATAAGGCCATGCAAAAGACAAAATAATTGGCAATAAGTAACCTAGGTAGGCATGCCAATGGGAGTGAAGCACTGCCAGCTAGTCCCTAACCCCCATAAACTATGCTAGTGCCTGCCCCCAACAAACATGACGAAAAGCTGACCGACAGAAAAACCATGATATGTTGTTGTGAGATAAAATGTAGATAATAATCTCCTAGTGCCTGCCTCCATGCTACATGTAGATAATCTCCAACCTCCAATGAAAGTGTACAACTTCATCAACTGAATTAGAGCAAAAAAAGAAAGATGTCCGCAGCACGTCTTCAAACTCAGCACCTTCCATATCTAAACCACTAATGCAAGGAGTGACAACTCTTTAGATATAGACCAAATCAACTTGATTAAGTACAAATCAAAATTCAATTCATAGGAAAAGGGGGGAGACCAGATAAACCATCTGAAATGTTCAAGAGGACTTCGGATGACAATATCGCTGGTGGCTAAATGGTACCAACTTCATACCATCAACCAGCAGCAGATCAATACTGTTAAGGATATTATGTCATAGATTACTGCATAGTGGATAATTTCACCCATAACCATGTAGCATGCCTCATTCTTTTCTTACTATTCCAACAGTACTACATTCGAACAAGTAGTAAACAAGTCTAGTTCAGATTCCTACTACTAAAAGGAATGAAAACAAATCGTCGACCCGGCTTTCACCCCGCCTCCCCCATCAAACACCGCCGTGCTTCACCTCGCTCGCCCCGCGTGAAACATACCCCGGCGCTCCCTTCGTCTCCTGCACGATCGAAAGAGAAACCGACACTCCTGCCTTCCTCACGTGTGGAAGTCGAACCGTCGCCGGCGCTTCCACGCTCGGCAAATCGCGGAACCGCCGCAAGAGCTGCGACGCCGACTCCGGCACGAGAGGAGACCGCAGCGAGTGTCTCGACCGCCAGCGCTGCCTGCTCGGTGGGGATCCGTAGCGCCTCAGCGGGAGATGCGACGCCTACCTGCGGTCCCACCCATGGGCCCTAGCCGCCCCCTCCACCAACGTCGTCCTGTCGGCAACGACAGCAGTAGGAGGACCCCAGACACGCCCACTTCGATGACGACTGCCCCGGCACACGGCCACACGGGCAGCAGTGACGAGGAGACCGAGGCAACGTTCTCCGTGCTGCCCTCCTTCTCCAAAGCTGCCGAGAGTGACCGCGACGTCGTCCTTCGTGCTGCCCTCCGTCTCTGACGCTACCGAGGCGTTCTGCTCCAACGTCGACGCGGGTACGCTCCCGGCCTTCACCCTTGCTGCTGACCTAGGCCCACGATTTCGTGTTTGCGGAGGTCGAGCTCTACTCCTCCATTTCTGGTGCGAAGACGATCGCCTGCCAATCTCCAGTACCTCTGTTTCTCGCCAGCAGTTTGACCGCACCTGCCAATCTCTGGAATCTTGATCTGTTCACAATCCTGGGAACCTTGCTACCAGCCAGGTATGTGTCTCAATCTTGATCTGAACTCTGTCATCCAAAACCTAAAGAATTATGCCATAGTTAACACGCTAAGATACTGATTATTAGTATCCTCAAAAATGAGAAATCGCTGTTCATAGTTAACATAATCACCGGTTATCAATCGAAGTTACCAAATGTACAGATGGTGCAAGTTTGTGTAAATTATGCCATGTTCTAATCGTTCTGTTGGTCAGCCTTTGACAACATTTTGCTTCAGATCAGCTTGATTTTTTTGGATTGACTACCCATTACATCCCTGTCACAATTACCATTATGTATGGAATGAACATAATAACTGTTTATGCACCCACAGTAACCGATGACTTACTTTTGGTTTTTTATGCAGAGAGTTGTGAAGATTTTTGGTAAGGAGAAGGAAAGAACTAGCCACAACAGGCAGCATCATTTGTGGGAATTGAAACTTAACTCTTGTCACAGTAGGGCGATTAATCATCACTATTCCTTGTCTGCATGGATATCTTTCAGATATGTATACGCAGTTCAGTTACTGAATATGAACTATCAATTTGGGATGAAAAATTGAATGCACTTATCTTGCCCCTCGGAAGAAAGGAAAGATTTTGATTTGAACTGATTTCAGAGGAAACACACTTCGAAATTCATTTTAAGTTGACAGCATCAAGAGCTGCTGAAGTGTTCTAGGTGCAGGTGAACTATTCATAGGAAGTATGCTCTAAAGAAAGAAATGTGCGTTGCTGGCTAAATTTTCAATGCCTGAACAACAATTCCAGTCAATAGAATTCAGAGGTATCAAATTCTGATCTAACAAGGTCTTCTTAGGAAATATTAATACGAGCATGCTAAATAACTTTTCATGCTGACGAATACTAAGTAGTACATATACTGAGCAACATGTTCAGAACTTTGCTCACAGTTTGTCTCAGTGAAGTACGGCAATGGGTTCAGAACCTGGCTCTGAAATGCTTACAGTTCTGTACATCTTCTACCAGCTAATGCTATGCAGTTGTATGTAATTACAAATATTATCTACAAGAGACCCGGAGAAAGGGACTGCTGACATCAGAGTTGCTACATTTTTAAGCCCCTATTAGTCATGAGTTGAGAAAATATTCATACTTGGGTAGCATTCTGATTTTGTTCTTGGTGTTCTTGGTGAGACAGAGTGACAAGTAGAGCTTCTTCTTTACATGCTGTGCACTATGGGTAATTGCTGGTTTAGGTGCAAGTGGAATACATGCTATAGAGAATGTTTTCTCATCTTGATTGAAATCAGGGAACTTGCCCCTACTCTTGTTTGATATAACTGCAGCTATTCCAGTACTGAATATTTTCTTCAAAAAGATCAATACTGCCCCGCTCTCAGGTGCTCTGCCCATCAAATTCGATTTTGCAACTTTAGTGTTTGAGTCCTCACCTACCACTTTCCAGGCCAACAAATTCAGTATTGCAGTTTTTTTGAAGTCCCCAAAAGATGGATGACATGTCAGAGTGTTGCAATTGAAGAGAAACTCATAATGTTGAATGGAAGGCTTCAGTTCTAGCAGGTTTTGAGTATTATATTGGCATGCATATGCATACTGATTTTCGTTTCTGCATCTCGTTGAAATATGCACAATGCTTTGGTAAGTTTCTATGTCCTTTCTATTTGTTAGACAATTCCTTTAATATGTAGTTCTCGCTAAAATAAGTTTAATCTAGCTATCTCGGTTGGCCCATTGAGCCCATCAGAACTTGAAGACCATAAGAACAAACATTTTTGTGAACAAGAGCATGGAGTAGACAAGAGTTTCAGCAGGTTATAAATGGAATTATTGACCGGGTGACAGGCGCTTCGGGCGGCTGCATCCGTGGACGGCCGGACGTCTCCTTCAAAGTCGCGTAGGGAAAAAAAATGTGAACCAACGCATAGGTCCAGGTTCTAGGAAGGCATGGGTATTTCAATCTTTTCTCATGCCTTGAATAGTTAGAAGAGATATTTGGAGGTAGAAAACAAGAGGAAATCTTTATGTGATCTCTTAGATTGAAAAGAATTTACGTGTAGGATCAAATATCAAAAGGCTGGCAAATTGGATTTCCAATGTAGAGAGCTTAGGAATTGAGGCTTGAATATCATAATTTCTCATGCAATATTGATGTTCCAGAAATTTCGATTACATTATCTTATGCTCATACAGGAGTATCTTGGTATTATGTTTTCCCGTTGCAACGCACGGGCATTTACCTAGTAAGTCGAAAAATAGCCATTCCAGGATTAGAAATAATGTGCACAAATTTTCAATAGCACCTCTACCTAGAACTGGCCATGCACGAACTGAAAGAGATGAAAATGATGTAACTGTTTTAGATATATGGTGAAATGCCAGAATATAATGACTTTACCAATTTCAGCCTTGAATCTAAAAAAACCTGGCCCAATCACCTCACTTTTGCAATCATAAAGAGCATCTACAACCTGCAAGAAGATATCAATTAGCTTCATGAAAATGCTTATAAGCAGTTTGGAAATTATAATGCCAAAGCTCACGGATCAGACTTAAGAAATTCAAGGACTCGCTGCATGTCATGATCATCAATGGCCCGGCCAATTAAAGCATGCCTATTCCTCTGAATGAGAAAAATAGCAACCTACACAGAGAGCAAATATATTGAACAGCTGCTTTCCAAGAAGACATGGACAGAAAATAATCAAAATCATCAGCAAACATGCTGAGGTCCCAACAATGTCAGGATCAACTGAGGTCCCAACAATGTCAGGATTGAATATCTATATATAAAAGTTATCTACCATAATGTTATAGTAAATCGTCGCAAAAAAAAATAATAATGATATAGTAAATCACTAGGACTTTGCAAGAAAGATAAATTTTGTGAAAGTCTTGACCAGAAATGGAAACATTTGACCAAAGTTGGATATTCAACCATTTCTAATGTGAATCCATTTAAATGAAGAACATGAGCATTACATGGTTGGACTTTGAAAAAAAAGTTTAACCAATTTTGTTCCTCAGAATTCAATATCCAAACATTTATTTGGTTATTCTCTAAAAAATCACAATTTTATCTCTTTCATAACTCAAGACCCAAACAATCCCTTCAAACATGTAATACCACCTAACAACTGCCACATGCATACATTAGCATGACTTGAGAATGGCACATCCCTGATGTGCAAACAAACCCGAGCAGGGAAGTCATGGCCCACCTTCTATTATATGCCATGTAACAAGGTTCAGTGTGACAATTAGAGATGGTACAAATTGTGAAAGACATGCTTTTTTTATTCACTGCTAAAGCATAAAAAGTATTCACTAAATTTGTTTCACAATTGGTCAGGATTCTATGGTTGGACACGAATTAACTTAACACACAAGCAAATATAACACAATCAGCTTTGCATTTAGATCAATTATTCATTTATAATAAAAACAGAATTATGAGTCACATGTGTAAGTATGAAGCACAAACATACAATGAATAGCATACCATCCCCAGTAAATTGCCAACAATGATTGAGCCAATTGGGTCATACATAGCATTTCCAGTCATTTGAACAGCTACCAAAGATGCTGCAGCAATAGCAAGGCCTGTAACCGCAGCACCATCCTGCAGACCAATATGCGATGTGAAAAAATGAGAATGAAATGAATACAGAAAAGTACTAGGTGATGAAAGGTAAATAAACAAGAAATCAATTAAGAAAACTATGAGATAATAATTTCCACTAAAGTCAACCATTACAAATGGCAGAAATGAAAATGATATGCTGTGATTGAACTACATAAAAAAATTGTTAGGTGGTCATATTACTGACTTCAGTCATAACAGCAACGGAAGTTGGATCATGACCACGCCAGATATAGTCCCAGATACTCATTCCCTCTGCTTCTGCACCTTTCCTAACAGCTTTTATTGCTACAAGCAGTGAAGCACCTAACAGAGAACATGATTTCTCAAGTAAATTATAGCTAGAACAGACACCCCAAGAAAAAGTGAAGGGGTGAGAGAGGTAGCAGCAAGCGAGCAACACCTTCAATTAGGAAGGACCCACCAATCACTAATGCAGCCCAGTGAATATTCTCTGGAGGCTGTCAAACAAAAGTATGGATATGAGCATTATCATACTTGAATGGTGACTGATGACATGATAACAAAATGTAATTTCGTGCATAATGTTCTCATGACTCAAATGACACTTCGGTAACGTACTTGAGAATTCCATAAATTTTGAACTCCATGCACAATTGTAGCACCTGAACCCAAGCAAAATATTCCAACTGCAGATATGAGAGACCATACAAATCTTTCCTTTGAATAACCATAGCTGCCAAAAAGAAAGCTAGGATTAACATCTGTCAATTCAAAACATAAGGCATCATTGCAGCTTATGGTGTATCATATTAATCCTGTCACTGGTTGTCTAATGGCTATTATTAAATTGCAGTGATAACTAATAACAAGCTTTACTAATCTTGAATTCATCATATTTTACATCAAAGGAAAGTGGTTCTCATTCATGAAAAAGAGGGAATAAACTTACTTAACCAAATACTCCCTCCGTCCTGTAATATAGTGCATTCTAGTATTCAAAATTTGTCCTCAAATATAAGGGACTCTAGAAGACAAAAACCAGTTTTGCATTAAATTCTTTCTATTTATCAGCCAATCACCATTAATCACGTTGATGATAGCATCACGTTAGGAAATAAAATGAGGATACATGGGTCTTTTATGTTCTCTCTTATTTTATCTTAAAATTTGTATAATGCACTATATTACAGGACAGAGGGATTAGTAAAGAACTAAGAACATTCCAGTTATTTTCTGACAAAGCATATATTCCAGAAGAATTGATTATGCATACGGGTGTAGAGCATCTGGTGCACGTCTTGAGCTGCTCAAACCATAAGCAAGAAGAGCCTGAAAGTTGAAGAACAATTAGGCCTAAGATTCTTTGTTCTTGGTCATGTAACAGAGAGGAACGGTATATACATCAACTGGCAAAGGAAAAAAAAAAATCTTACCTGGTTAGCGAAGTCTGCAACGGAATGCACTAGCTCAGCTAGCATAACATGACTTGAAGTTGAAATCCACACTCCAAACTTTAGGGAGAAAACAAGGAAGTTGCACCATAGTGCCGTGTTAACCGCTCGATGGCTGAGGTCACATTCCATTATCAATTACATTACACGAATGTACATCAAAAGATAAATTCATGAGCAATACAAACAAGTAGCAATGACAATATTCTGTTGATAACATAACACTGGAGTAACTAGTTAGGTTACCCTTTGTAATTGCATTTCTTTACCACAATGACAAAAAAAAAAGGTAGTGCGCAAAGAGTATTTATCGTGCAGCATCATGATTCAGACTCAGAGTTCAACATGAAGCATATTCAAAGTGGGGTTTTTTCTTTGTGTCATCACCTCATCGAGGAAAAGAGTAGGTCAATGACCCTATCCTCCAAAGCTACATTCTCTCATGCCTCCCACCCAAAAAATTATCCTGATCCTCATTTGGTAAGAGGAATAACATATCCCCTACTGTGTATTGACATCAAGCCAAGAGCATTCCATCACAGCACAGAATCCACAGATGCACATATATCAGAACTACCTCACACTCACAAAGTCACAATTTATCTGATATATAGGGTACGACGCACTGTGCTGAGCATCTTTTTTATCGCAATGTTTCAGTAGACTAATTAGATTTTGCATGAAAACAAAGAATATCAATAATTAATGACAATGTTGACTTCTGAGGGAAGTGTAGTGTAAGAAGGTCCATCGTCAAAATGTGACTTCTGAGGGAGATAAGGAAGGGGAGTACCTGTGTTCATCGTCAAAATGTGCCTTCTTCTTGCCCTTGGCCACACGCAGAGAATAACCTGCATCAGAAAAATGATCGTTTCAGAAAAGCAGCAGCACCCAACATCAGGCAAGAGCTAAACAAATAATAAAAAAAGGAACAACGGGGAAATGAAAGAAGAGGCTAGCCGCTCCTTACTGCGGGAGATGGTGAGCCGTACGGGAGCCGCGTCGGCGACGGCGCCGGGGGCCGCGACGCCGCGGGGGGAGAGCCCGCCTCCACCACCCGCCACGGAGGCTGAAGAGGCCCGCGGCAGATGACGAGGAGCAGAGGAGCGGGCGGGGCGAGAAAGTGGAACCAGAAAGCGGGAACGGGGGCAGCGGCGACGAGGGGCCCTCGCGGCCGTCGTCGTCGTCACGGCGGGATAGGAAGAATGGACAGGGCGAGAGAAGGCGAGAAGGGGAGGTGGAGGAGAGGCAGCGGAGGCGGAGGACCGCGGAGGCGAGGGGACGACGCATTTAGTCGTGCCGGCGCCGCCGGTGGTGCTGTCGCGGGTGGGGCGCACCTCCCATTCGTCCGAGGACTCCTGCGAGGCTAGGACAAGGGATTAAAATATGGGAGTTGTTATATATGTTTCACAAAAAAAATATAACCAACATATTGATTTGTCATCAGCACTTAACTAGCACAATTTTAGCATATCAAACAAGAGACAATTAACAATTTTTTTCTATAAAAAAACAAGGACAAAAGAGGGTGATATCCTAACACAAATGACAAGATACAAATTTAAACAATTTTACCACACCAAACAAGAGACAATTTATAATTTTTTCTATGAAAAACAAAGACAAAATAAGATATTTTTTACCACAGCAAGATACAGATTTTGTTTCTAGGCCCGGTAGCCGCGAGTGGCACGGACGGCGTGCGTATCGGTCGGTCGTGCCCTCGCGTGTGTGTAAAATGTAAGGCTCATGTCGCAAGATTATTTTTTAATTTTCGTTCGAACGATAGATAGGAAAAGTGATTAAAATATGATGATGGGAAGAATTTCTCAAATATATACGGCAGGCCTAAAATGCACCTGGGTGCATTCTCTATACACAATGCACCCAACCGCGTCCAGCCCATCGTGTCCCCTAGCAATTGCACTGCATCCAGCCCATCGCGTCCCCTACCTTCTTCCCGCAGCTGGTCCCACTGTCTTTCCGCATCGCGCACAAATTGCAACAACTAGTGTACTTTGTTTGCAACTATAAACGTAGGTGTCGGTTGCAACTTCAATTGCAACTCTGTCTACTGACGACCCACATCATCCGTCCATCTGCATGTAGGGAATCTTTTTTGTTTCGCATCGAAAAAATGCAATATGTGAAAACAGATGGATAGAAGTTGGGTTTTTGGGAAACAATTCACACCTACATATGTGAAAGGAGTTGAAGAGTTCATGGAATTTGTTAGTGAGAGATACCCCGAAGACGCACACATTCGTTGTCTATGCATCAATTGTCGTGATCGAGTCCTGCATCATCAGTCTGAAGTAGAAAACCATATACACATTTATGGAATGTCGGCTACATACACCAGGTGGATTCATCACGGGGAGGCGGCAGATGATGTAGAGGATGTAATCGGCCGGAGGTCAAGGACATGATCATGACTTTGGGATACATATGGATGTGGACGATGATGCTAATGATGATGATCATGGAGTACCGAGAGATGTTTGGAGAACTATATGCGTGCGCGAGAGGCGGATGGAGAGAAGCCAAGGTTTGCAAAAGTTCTTGAAGATCACGAAGAAGGCGGCGAGCCCCGGTTCTAAACATTCAAAATTTTCTTTTATGGTCGGGATGTTGTATCGAAGTCTCGTTATCGAATCCGCAATATTGCATTTACAACAATGATGACGGTCATGTCGATTCATACCCTCGAGTGATTTGCCAAAATCATATGATGAGCGAGGAAGTATCTTAATGAATTGGGCCTTGGATACGAAAGCATCCATGTGTGCAAGAACAGCGTGTGTTGTTTCGGAACTCGAAAACATCCAAGTATGCTAAGCTGAATGCGTGCCCAGTTTGCAAGGAGTCTAAATGGAAAGATGAATCTAGAAAGAAGCAGGTTCCACATAAGGTATTGAGGCATTTTCCACTCTTGCCAAGGTTGAAAAGAACTTTTCATG
Organism: Hyparrhenia diplandra; assembly: GCA_015847255.1. Classification (NCBI taxonomy): domain Eukaryota; kingdom Viridiplantae; phylum Streptophyta; class Magnoliopsida; order Poales; family Poaceae; genus Hyparrhenia; species Hyparrhenia diplandra. Next base: position 133,607 of record JADLZK010007962.1, read on the forward strand.
CAAAAGCAGACTTATGAGGAAACACAATGGCACAAGAAAGTGAGGAAGTCGGTCGACAATGTGATGATGAACCATCCGGTGATGGGGAAGCATGGCATGATTTTGACAAGAAGTTTCCAGAGTTTGCAAAAGATCCGAGGAACCTCAGGCTTGCCTTAGCTACAGATGGATTCAATCCATTTGGCAACATGAGTACCCAGTATAGTATGTGGCCAGTGCTTCTGACACCACTGAATCTCCCACCATGGGACTGCGTGAATCCAGCAAACTGCTTTATGGCATTACTCATCCCAGGTCCAAAATCTCCAGGAAAGGATTGTGATGTGTTCCTTGAGCCCCTAATTGAAGAACTTCTCGAGCTATGGAAGGGTGTCAGTACGTACGATGCATGTACTCGTAAGAAGTTCACCCTTCTTTGTTAACACCAAAATTTGGTAGAGCACGGATGACGGATGGGCGGTGTAACGATGATTCGGTAAGAAGTCATTCGGCTAGCAAAAAAATGACAAAGCGATCTTTGTAGCATTCGAAGCCGCTATTATTCGGCTAGAAGCCTAAGTCCGAGAAGGAGCCGAGCATGAGATGGTTCGGCAAAAGCGTGGAACATCAAGGAAGATATTCGAAGACGGGGCCCACATCATGTGCAATTTCACGACTCCGAGAAGACTTGGAGGACAATGTATCTTAGCTAGATATTTTCGTTTCGTTTATTTGTAATTAGTTAGGACTCGTCAAGCCCAGGGTATAAATATAAGACCCCCGGCAACTGTAAATCGATCTACCAAAATCAATACAACAAACCCGGCTCCGTGCCTTGGCTCCGGCCACCCTTCGAGTCCAGTCGTGTCGTCGATCTACTGCGAGAAGATTCATCGACCCGTCGACTTCCGTAAGTACCGGCAACCTTGCACCATGTCTAGTATCGTCAGGCGGATTTAGATTATTGCAAGTAGTCTTGTTCACGCTTAGTATCGTTAGGCGGATTTAAGCTATCAGGGGCAAGAGGGTTCTTTTGTCGATCATGAGCCATCCGGTGGGCTAAGGTCTGGCTAAGAGCTAGTTATCAGCTTCATTAGATTTTGCAAGATCTAATGAATTCATTAAGTTACCACGTGTTGCAATGCTTTTATTTATTATTTAATTATGTTTGCACACACTTTTTGCCCAATTTAGATTGAAAGGTCTCGGCTTTATCTTATCATAGATCTAGTTGCTTTTAGTGCTTTCATTGTTTATCTTACTGTGCTACTAGGTCTATCTGTTTATCATAGCCGAGCTAGATCAATCTAAGTTGTCACGTGTTGTGGGTTCGTATGCGTTTAGATCTTGACAGATTGTATCATCAGGTGGATCTGAGATCTTTGGGTTACTTCTAGAGCTAGTCATCCAGGTGGACTAGAGATCGGTTTAATCGATAGGTTTTTACATATGAGTTCCTTCTTCATGGACCCGATTCGGCAAGTTTGCCGAACACGGTTATGCTTTCACGTGTAATGGGTATCTATAATGATATTTATGGTTTACCTTCTTTTATTTATCATGTTGTCAATTAATTCGATCTATGCAATAGAGCTTTACGATAGCACATCATGATGATCGACTTTATTTGTTCAAACATGTCTTTTATGATCATTCGGCAACTGTTATTGCATTACATCCTTATATATGCTTGCCGAATGCATTCATTATTTGTCGACGAGATAGCTCTCATAGCTATATGTCTTTACATCCGCCTTAGAGCCATACATGCGAACTGTCTTGGTCTCACCGGACATGTTCCGAGATCTCACGTTACCTCCTTGTCAATTAACAGGTCAAATTGACTGGCACGCCTTCGGATCAAGACACTCAGGTAGTCGAGTAAAGCCAGCTATTCCGGCTTGTCAGTGTGTGCGGCGCAGAAGTCAGGTTTTTGTGCCTACACCTGCTGCTGTTCTCTGGTGTATACATGATTATCCGGTCATGTCCACCTTATCCGGGTGAACAACAAAAGGATACTATGCATGTATTCATTGCAACAAGAACCCGTTGTCTCGGAGCATAAGGGGTAAGATTTGCTATATTGGACACCGTTGCTACCTTGCAATGACACATGAGTAGCGGAAAAGCTTGGCTTTCGATGGTAGGATTGAAAAAAGAGATAAGCCGTGCAAGTTCACTATGAAGGAGATCCTGGAGCAACTAGAAAAGGTGAAAGATGTCGGGCGGGGAAGCCCGGCATTACCGAAATAAAAGGAAGCGGAGGCGACGGTCCAATGATTTATAGGCGCAAATCGGGTTGTGGAGATTGCCATATTGGAAACATTTGTTGCTTCCACATAACCTCGATGTGATGCACATTGAGAAAAATGTATGTCAAAATATTCTTTGCACACTACTTAATATACTAGGCAAGACCAAGGACACACATAATGCAAGGCTAGATTTGTATGATATGGGCATAAGACCTGAACTACACTTGTAATCCAATGGTAACAGAACCTGCAAGGCTCCACCTGCTCCATATGTGCTTGGGAAGAATCAGAAAGTGGAGTTTTGCAAGTTCCTCAGAGATATCAAGTTCCCTGATGGATATGCGGCTAACCTAGCAAGATACATAAGTGAAGATGCTAAGAGTGTGGTTGGAAAGCTCAAAACACATTCTTGCCACATACTCCTACAAAGAATCATACCCGCTGGCCTTAGAGGTCCGGTGAGGAAGGATGTATATGAAGCAATTGCAGAGCTCGGGGCCTTCTTTAGGGAAGCGTGGCGGTAGAAATCTAAGGAAAGATGTTGTGAAACGGCTAAAAGCAAAAATTCCATTGATCCTATGCAAGCTTGAGAAAATCTTTCCACCGGCCTTCTTTGATGTCATGGTGCACTTGTGTGTCCATCTTCCGATGAGGCCTTGCTTAGAGGACCTATTCGGTATGGATGGATGTACCCAATAGAAAGGCGACTAAGCACTTTGAAGAATTTTGCTAGGCCGAAGGATCAATTGTTGAGGCATATATGGCAAGTGACACCTTGACCTTTTGTTCTAGGTACATGCGGGATATTGAGACTAGATTTAACCGGGATGATGATAGTGGTACGAGAAGCCGTTGGCGGATGACATATCTATTTTTAAGCATGGTGCTACTCTTGTTGAGAGCTTTACAACCCAAAGTATATTGATGATCTTTGTCATGAAAAGGTTAATTTGGTATGTGCTAAATAATCTTTGGTGAAGCAGAGGAATATTTGGGGTACATATCGATTACTTGTTTGAGATTATGTTTATTCTTTATTTATAATATATATTTTGTTCTTATGATTATAGTTTGGCATGCGAGATTGTATAAGGCCGAGCTCCTACAACAAGGTGCTAGTGCAAATACTATTGATGGAATGGTTGAACGAGGATTTCCAAATTGGTTTAGGTGCCATGTAAGTCACTACACATTTTATTTATATGCTTAGTAAATGCATTTTTATGGATCCGTTAGTGGTGACCCGATTACTTTCAACAGATTGAGAACAAGTGCAAGCATGATCCAAAATCGGTTAGCGAAGGACTCTGGGCACTATCATGTGGCCCAGCTAAGTGAGTTATGATTAGTGCGGCTTGCAAGATTAATGGAGTACGGTACAACACGGTGGATCGTGAAAGGTTCCTGCAGACACAGAATAGTGGTGTATTGACGAAAGTTCACATAAAGGGAAGAAAACAAATTTCTATGGTGTCCTTAAAAAGGTAATTGAGTTGCAATATAACTCGAATCATCAAGTTCGTCGGACTGTTGTGTTGTTTCGATCCAATTGGTTCAACCAAGAAGGCAAGACTGTGGGCCTTCGAGTTGACAAACATTTCAAATCCATCAATGTTCATTCATTTTGGTACAAGAATGATCCTTTCATCTTAGCAGAGCAATAGGAAAAGGTCTTTTACCTACAAGACACATCTCCACAAGGTAAAGATTAGCGAGTTGTGCAGAAATTCGAACATAGGGCTGTATATGATGTGGTTGAGACGGATGAGGGCGGAGTCATGAGGTGCACTAGGATGACTATGGATCAAATGCGAGCATGCGGTGGAAGAAGATGATGTCAATGAGGTGGTGCCCAATGTTGAAGGTGGAGAAGCAACTATATTTGAAGGCAATTTAGATCAACTTATAAAAAACAAGAAGCGGGTTGACATTAATCTTCAAGATAGTGATAGTGAGGAGGAAGATGATATGATCTTGCGATCTTGTAGTGATGGTGGCGATGATAACAATGATGACATGGACGATGAAGATTTCTAGTATCGATAGTAGAGTCTTTATTTAAATTGAGTTGTGTTTTTTTCACGTAATTTTAGTTGAGATTCTTTGGCATAATAGAATTAAACTTGAGTTCAAATTGTGTAATTATAGATTATCATTTGAGTTGAGTTTTGTTTTCATAGCTGATTTGTGTTGGGCATCACGGATATGTCATTGTCATCAAATATTTATATTTGGGTTGCTTTTATTTTGCACCACATATTTGTGTTGGGCATCACATATTTTTTATCTTCGGCAACACGTAAAATAAAATCACGAGACAATTTCATAAGACATAATTCATATATAGCCATTCAAAGTGACCCAAGTGGCATCACAAATTGTTCTTCATGCCACAAGCTACTTATAGTAGACCATATATATGGGTGTCTACCAGCCATTCAAGTGTGACCCAAATGGCATCACTAACCGCTATACATTGTCATCGGCTACTACTAATAGACCATATATATCATTCTATAGTTGAGATGCCTAGCAGCCATTCAAAACTGCCTAGATGGCATCACAAAGTATTCTCAAAAGTGCCCACCTAGCATCGATTCTTTGCTAAATATTGTCATCACTACAGTTATATATTGTAGTATATCTATATCTACTAGTATATTGCCGTCTTGTATAACGGTGACTTTAGAAAAATAAATTATATTGCTAAAAAAAGAAACCCAGTATTGTAAAAAAAGAAAACAATAGATTATAAAACTACTAAAATAAGTGTAAAGATCTTACAGCAAAGGAAATAAAGATTAGAAAGATGAATGAACACTTTAGGAGATTGCAATTGACCTCAGAATTGCATCAATCATCAGTTGATATACACTTTTGGAGTACGGTACCTCCGGAGTTCTTTTCTGGTTTGCACCAATGGGGAAGTTATATGAAGTTCAAATGACATCTACAAAATGCACACAATATTCGACATTTGTAGCTAAAAGTAATCATCAAATGGCATCAAACTACCAAATAAGTATTCCAAATTTTGAGAATACCACCAATTGCAATATACCAATGTAGTTTCAAAGTGACGATGTGGATAGCACCTCCGGTGTCACGGCTCTAGACACGATGCTCAAGAACACCGTCACATACGAGTTCTGCTCAAGAGTTGAATTAAAATTCAGAATTAGGAGCTAGCAATCGATCAAATATCCTAATGTAACTTCTAGCAGATTCATGGTGTAATTTCTTCATTTGGCAATGTAACCGTCATCGAACTAAACATTCAAAAAAAATGCAAGTAAGAAAATAACCTCTCATGTCCTTTTGACTATTATTATCGATGGCCTGAGAGGTCGAGATCAACGAAAATTGGTCGATCGGTAAACTCTCTCCCTTGAGATTAAAAAAAAATGCGTAAGAAAAACCCCGAGAGATCTAATCGGGTAACCATGCAAATGAACTCGGCAATAATAACAATGAGTGATTCTTAGCATCCTCATGATCCGATATGACTGATATTACACATGAAGATACCTCATGATTATAATAGTGAAAATTAGTTGTTACAAAAAAAATGTTTGATGCTGCATATTGCCGGATGGAAGGTGGGGGCAAGAGAGAGTTATAGAATTACTAATCCGCAAGACCGGCGCCCAGGTCATGCGACTCTCTCTCTCTCTTGGCGGGCGTCCTTGCTGTGTCAGGTGCCTTGGTGATGTATATAAAATCATTAGATTGAATACAACTTGCTCCACACGCATAAACAAGATAGTACTCCGTGTATTCACCTCCAAAGCAATCTAGCAATTAAATTAATCACCCTTGGCTGCACCGATCGGGCTATCGTGAGAAAAATAAGTCTATAAGCGTGTGTACACGAGAGGCCCTTTTGGCGTGGACGGCCAGCCACCGACACCTGCTCGCCCAGCATCACCTGCTCGCCCAGCGTCGCAGCCCCACCCACCTGTGCGTCAGAACTCCGACGACGCTGAAGCATCTAGGCCCCTAGGATGGTTTCGATGATTGATGACAATATGTATATTATCGTGACTAACGTGTGTTTTGCGAAAAAGGGTAAGTTAGGTCATGGTAATGATGGTTTCGAGGAATGTGTCTCATATGCCCTCCGGCGATGGAAATCGTTTCGGTTTTCAAAAGACGGGACGACAAGGTTAAGGGCGGTTAGTTATTGTGTCGTTGGAGTTGAGAGACATCGGATTAGTCGTAGGACTTTGTTTTTGCTTTTGGCCATACTATTAAGGGGGTACGAACGGGTAGCTTGACCTAGGTGAGTCTAGTGATGAGATGTGGAGCACACTTGTTGATTCTAGCACTACGTAGCATTAAAAGTCCCCTGGAAAAGATTGGAGTTGAAGGTATTCACGTAAATCGAGGATTTGGAGGTGAAGCGGCGAGAGTTTGTACAGCAGAGGGACGCCGGGCTCGGCGCTGGCGCGCCGTCGGCGCCGTTGAGGCGACGGGCGGTGGTTTACACTACGCCGGACACGCGGCGCTGGCGCGTTGGGGCCCCTGGCCGGACTTGATCCGAGAGCGATGTGTGCAGGGTTGCCCCCCGGGCGCGTCCGGCCATGTGAGAGATTTGGGCGCCAATTTGAATTTTGTATAGCATTCGGCGGGCCAGCGCGAAGTCACTGGCGCGTCCGACGCTGTACATTTTTCTCTCGGTTCGAGGGTAACGGTTGGATTTTGAGCCTTAGGCTATAAATACTTGGTTACCTCGTCCATACTCTCTCTCTCTTGCTCATTTGTTCGAGTTGAAGAAACACCTTGAGAGTTGAAGAGAGTGCAAGAGCCTATTGAGGTGGTCATATGCAAAGATTAAGGACCTCTTTAGTGCTTTGAGAGTTACAAGTGTGCATCCACTCTTCTCATTAGGCTTGTAGAGGTCAAGTGAGAGATCGTGCTTGTTTCTCTTGGTGATCGCCATCACCTAGACGGCTTGGTGGCGGATCATGGCTTGAAGATCACCCGGTGGTGCTTGTGGTTGGCTCAAGCAAGCTTGTGAGCGGATTGTGGGCGATTCACCGCGACGCGAGTGTCAAAGAATCAGCCCGTGAGAGAGCACTTGGTCCTTGCGAGGACTAAGGGGGAGCAATACTCTTGAGAGAGTGCTCCAACGAGGACTAGGGGGTGTGGCGACACCTCGATACCTCGGGAAAAAATCATCGTGTTCCTTCCTCTCTTTACTTTCCACATTTACATTTCGCAATTCTATTTCATGTCTTTACATTCTTAGAATTGCCATGCTAGAGTAGGATTGGAACCTAGGGTGCAAAACTTTGTCTTGTAGTTGCTAGAAATACACTTAGGCACAAGAGGGTGAATATGGGCTAGTAGGTTGTTTATTTGAGTTAAAATTTTAGATTAGCCCAATTCACCCCCCCCCCTCTTGGGCATCTCGATCCTTTCAGACGCCCCGCTCGCCCAGGCCTATGGCAGCCCCAATCCTAGGCTCAAGCCTCTCATTGTCTAGCGTCTGGTCGATCCACTCCGCCGCCCTCGCCTAGACACCTTGCCGGCGGCGCCACGGTTAGTCCGGGCTTGTTGCCCTTGCTCGACACCTTTTACGGTGGCGCCCTCGCCCATGTCGGTCTTTGTTGACATTTCTTAACGCAATCACCAAAAAGGCAATCACGCTTAGAAATGCCTATTGGTAATCGAAAGAATCGCCAAGAAGGTAGGAGTGCTAGAAAACCAAAGGTTGACTTCCCACGATGACTTCACGTAATTGTTACATTCGCCAATATCACCACGTGATGTCGGGTGGCATTCTCGTAACATTTCTGAGAACAAGTCCGCAAGCGCATGGAAATACCGTTGTAGCATTTCACCCGGAGATATTCAGGGTATCGTTATTTATATTTTCCTAAAGGAAGGCATGGTGTAGGATTCTAGCGGGGCATGAACAAGACGACATGTCTATGATTGACCAATACTCAATACAGGGGTAAGTCATGATAGTTCATAAGATAGTGTGACACACACTTGGGCCAACCTCAAGGATAAAAGGAAAATAAAGAATAAAGAATATTCCTAAGTGAAGCAGGCATTCCTAATGTATAGCTGTGCAAAGAACAAGTTAATGATCATGCAAACATAAATGACTAGAGTTTTAGGTTGCGAGTGAGATGGACGGGGAGACCTCCCGGTACCATCAGGCCCAATGGAAGGCATTTACGAACTCCTACATCACATACTTAACGTGGGGGATTACAAAGGACGGACAGGGCTGTCACGACCCCACCCGCCTACCCCTCGACCGTGGCATGCTCTCATATCCAAAGGTTCCGCTCATCCGGGCACCATGCCCGCATGTTAAGGTACATCCCATGTCCCCCACGGACTCTCACCCTACGGATGAACGAGCTAGAACATGGACAGGCCCGAAAACCATAACGAACCGCCATCTCAGCACAACTCTTACTCTACTCAAATACATGGCACGAATGGTTAAGCCTAAAGTTCTATACGACTAACCACGACATAGGAACTATAGTCTAGTTCTTTCATGTCATGATCAGTGTCGAGAACAACATGTCAAGAATATAACATAGAAACTATATGCTAGTTCATATGTCAAGTCTATAACATGGAAATACTCTAGCTCTATTGCACAACTAAATAAGAACAAGACTTGAGAAGAAACCATAATTAGATTCATACCGAATATTCCTTTCTCCCAAGTAAAGCTCTCCAATGAAGCTTTAGCCTTGCTCCAAATACTACTAAAGCTAAAAAAGAACTAGAGAGAGGTGGAGTAGAGAAGAGTCTTGGGTGAATGAGGAGGCTCCAAATGGTGTGTGTTGAGAGAGGAGGTGAGGGGGCTACTTATACATGTAGGAGAGGGGCCTAAGTGCTAAATTCTCCTAAACCGACCATCTCTCGGGCGCCCAAATACGGTGCACTCCGCCACCAACGCGTGCACCGCCCTCCACATGGTTTAATGCACCGCCACGCCAAACCTGGGCCTGAACCGCCTCAGGATGGGTGCGGTCGCACCCTTCTAGGCACGGCTCGGCCCGAGCTTTGGCGGGCCATCGTCATTTGCTTTAAAAAGTTGTGGGCGGTGTTGATTCGCCCGGTTCTGCGTTTTTTGGTCCATTTCTCCCTTGGGCTTGATGTTCTTCTAAAATGCGCTTTCGTGGAGGCGCCTTTTGGTGCATTTTCCACTTGTATTTATTATAAATCCTACAAAATACATTTGGGACACTACAAGTGGAAATATGTGAGTAATAAATATATATGAGTATGATAATGTATAGTTTCACCCCCTTTATGGTAGAATGTTGATGTTAAAAATGTGTCGTTAGTGACCGTCAACAGTCTCGTAGATGGAGGCGACCAGGACCACGGGAGCCGCCGATGTGATGATGGCCCGATGTAGGTGAACACGCGTCCTTCTCATCGTCTTCAACGCTGTCCTCAATTACCGAGGAGATCGAGCATGAACCATGGGGTGTCCGTCCACACCGCCGCCATCTTCTCGACCGAGGCATTCCCTAAGCCTCAAGCGGCATTGGAGCCCGGCCGACGAAGGTGACCGGGTCGGCGAGGAACCCGGTAGTGCCCGGTGGCGGGTTTACCATTGCCCGCTGCCGCCGCGCCCGATCCAGTGATCCCAGCCGCCGGTGTCCGCCATCACCACCGCGAACCCTAGGAGTCGCCGCCCTTTATCCCTCTCTCACCCTTGCACGACGAGACCGCACCCTCAATTCATGCCTTGTTTCCTTATTGGTGGCAATGTGAGATCGTGAAGGAAAAGGAAAAGACAAATTCTCGGGCGAGGCGGTGGGGATCGAACCCGCCCGTATAGCGTGGGCGTGGGGGTCTCGCGGCGGAGTGGAGTGTGCGGGACGAGAGAGGATGAGTGATGAGGGTTGACACAACCATTCGACCATTAGATCATGAGTGAGCAAGGAGAGAGAAGGGTAACGTTAAACTGGAGTGTCTATTTTAAAAAGATGTCATTTTCTGGGTACAATTGTTGGGTGGATGTAGGAGGGGTCTCTTAGTGGGGGACGCTTTTTTGGTGTGGACATAGAAAAGAAAAGTTGGTGCATTAGTAGGGTAGATATATACATATATGCTTCTCGCTCCACCTTCTTCTTACTTTGTCGATCCTCCAACACACGCTTGAGCTTCTCGATCTCCTTGTCCTTCTTCAAGAACCTGCCATGCATGTAGTCCATCTCCTCCTTCTTTCTTTGCACCTGATCCTTTGCAAGGTCGCAAATAGGAACAAACTTATTTTAACAAAGCCGTTGGAGTAAGTCGATGAATGGGAAGTCCTAGCTAGTCTAACAAATGCAGATTTTCACCTCCTTCTCAACGGTGTCACAAATTTGTTCGGCGTAGGGAGCTCATGGACATGTTCTCCTCCTTCTCTTTTCGACTACCTCCTTTGCCAAATGCTTTGCAGATTCTCCTCCAAAGATTTTAACTCTATCAAAAGGAGCTAAAATTTGAATGCATGTCCATGAGCAAGTCAAGATCAAGATTTTCTAATATAATGCACGGCAAGTGAAGATCAAGATTGACATGAAAGAAATCAATGTGCACCTTTAAAGGCTATAATGTGCAGCAAGTCAAAAATAGTCGTAATTCCTTCCGCATTATTTCCTATAGGAACTAAATGGACTCTCAATCAAGGAGTCTCTCACAACCGCTAGCCATCAATCGGTGAACATTGAACTAAATGGACTCTTAATCAATATACAACTGTTGACACAAAATCCATCTCTCAAGGCCAAGACACAATGACAAGCGTGAATAGCCGGCTTTACTCGACTGCCCGAAAGTGTCTTGAACGAGGCGTGCTACCAATTTGACCTGTAAATTGACAAGGAGGTAAACGTGAGATCTAGAACATGCCCCAGTGTGACCAACACAAGTTCGCATGTATGGCTCTAAAGCGCTTGTAATGACATATAGCTATGGGAGCTATCTGTCAACAGATAATGAATGCATTCGGTAAGCATGTATAAAGATGTAAAGTAATAACAGTTGCCGAATGATCATAGAAGACATGTTTGAACAAGTAAAGTCGATCATCAAGATATGATATCATAAAGCTCTATTGCATAGATCAATTAGTTGACAACATGATACATAAGCAGGTAACTCATAAATATAAACCTAATCTAAATGACACATGCATAGGTTTCATCCAACTAGATTTGCCAAGACGCCCCGGTCTTCCTAAACCCATCTAGTTTAAAACCCTTGCAAGCTAATCCACCGCATGATACGACTTGCTACTGATCTAAACCACTTACCACAACTAGATCAATCCACCGCATGATACAATCTAACCATGACAAGCTAAAAGCACGCATACATCTAAATAGATCTATAGATACTCGTTACTCGTTGAGGCGTGTATGCATATACAAGTAAAGTACACATGCAAGCCTAATCTAAAGTAAAGACAAGGATCTATTCCTATTAGTCCGCCGCACGACTAACCATCCTAAACCCTTTTCGTCCTAACAGCAATCCAACCGCATGATACAATCGCAACAAGCTAATCCATCGCATGATACGCTTTGCCGGACTAGACTCTAACGATAGGTAGACTTACACATGCAAGCTACAAGTAGATGCATAATCGTATTCGGCAAGCTTGCCAATCGTGGTCCATGAAGAAGGAACTCACACGCTAGAGCCTTTAGCCAAGGCGGCACGACTCATGACTAAACGTGTAATGAACCCACAACATGTAACAATCTTAGATTGATCTAAGCTCGGCTACGATAAACAAATAGATCTAATGGCACGATAAGATGAATATTGAAAGCATTGATGACATCTAGATCTAACAAAAGATAAAGCCGAACCATATCAATCTAAATTGGGCAAAAGTGTGTGCAATCATAAATAAATGAATAAACAAGTAAAAGCATGCACCACTTGGTAACTTAATGAATTCACTAGATTGCCAAATCTAATGAAGCCGATAACTAGCTCCAAGCTAGACCTTAGCTGCCGCATGACTCATGATCTAACAAAAGAACCCTCTTGCTCCATAGCCTAAAATCACCGCGACGATACTAAGCATGGTAATAAGACTACTTGCAACATAATCTAAATCACGCACGATACTAGACATGGTACAAGGTTCTGCATTTACGGAGGTCGACGGGTTGATGTATCCCCTCGATGGATCGACGCACGACGACGGCTTCGAAAAGGGGGTGGCGCGGAGCCGGTTTGTTGTTGTATTGATTTGGTAGATCGTTTACGATTGCGGGGTCTCATATTTATACCCTAGGCTTGACGAAGTCCTAACTAATTATGAACAAAATAACTTGAAAAATACCTAGCTAAGATACATTGTCCTCCAAGTCTTCTGAGTCTTGAAGTCGCGACGTGACACGGGCACTCCTCCCGATATTTCCTCTCGAAGCTTCACGCTTTGCCAATCACCACGTGCTCAATTCTTCCTCGGACTCGGGCTTCTTAGCCGTAATAGCGGCGGCTTCCCAATGCTACAAGCATTCGCGATGCCGCACTGCCAGCCGAATGACTTCTTTATCAATCATCACATGCCGCCCACTCGTCATGTAGGCTTTACCAAATTTTGGTGTTAAGATATGGCCCCTCAATTTTGGGGTAAAAAAGATATCTTTTTGCTCCAAAATTGACCACAACCGGCTATTTGAACCTCGGGTCAAGCCTTTCTTGGGCTAAAATTAACAAGGCCCACCCGAACTGTATCTTCGGAGGCTTTTATCACCTTTGTTAGGCTTCTCGGTTGCTTCTTGGAACTCGCGTCACCGAAATTTCCACCTATGTGAATTGGCAACTAAGTCGTTCCCACTTCTCAAGATAAACATCAAATTGCTTCCTCACAAATCACCTTAGATTTGTCCCTTGGCCATCTTTTCGTATATAAATCTGGGCGCACTTCTTAGCTAGCGGCGGAGTCATCTATATCTCCTCCATATCTCCCAATCTTCTTTCCCTTTTCTTCAAAATCAAGTATTCGGGTTAACCTAGCTTTCGGTGATGGAGTAAGTTTTCTTCCGGCCTCGTGTTTTTCATGTTCTTTCCGTGCGAATATGACCTTTTCTCTCCTTTTCGATAACCTCCAAGTCCTCGTGATGCCGAGATCGCGAGAACTCCGCCGCCGCTTTTTGCAAAGATCGCAAGAAGCTGAGTGGAGCGGGAGGCACATGAACAAGCCGTCAAGACATGGAAGACATCGAAGAGGACTTGACCGGCTTGCAAGATCCTAGGATTTCTTTGAGAGCAACTTCAACCGTAAGTTTCAAACTAATCCCCAAAGTGTTCTCGCTTCTTGTAGTAGCTTCTATTCATCACCCCCTTTTACTTTTCTTGTAAGTTTGGCGGGGAGGTTTGCTCTCTTGATCGGTGTAGCCGTCCGATGATCGAGGCGGTAGAAACACAGGACTCGAGCGCAATGAGGATGCAACCGTGCATTCAGCGCCAAGACCGTCTACAATAGTCTCTTTGATTAGGAAAAATGTGAATGATATGTAATCTTGCGTGCGGCAGCTATGCCCTCCTCTTGTCAATAAAAATTAGGCTTTTGTTCCCAATCTTTATGATTTTGTCCCGATAAACGTCTCAATGCACTCCAATCCAATTGTCTTGGTATCTTGAATCAAAATTTGCAATTATTTTATCTTAGAACAACGGGACAGATCTAGATGATTTTGGAAATTGTTTTGGCCCATTTACCAATCGGGTCGATACATCCTCAAAGCCCATGTAACGGCCCTCCATAGTTATGCGAGGCGACCTATAAAGATATCTCTCCCGCGTGATTATCTCCAAAACCAAAATCGCTCCCGCTTTCCAACCTACTCGTCTTCTCTTCTACCAGAATAGAGAAAAACCCTCAATATTGACGAGCATCCATGGCGGGTGGCGGTGATGATCGCGTAGCGCCCCATCGAGGACGAGCGGGAAGGAAGCAGAGCCCCTCGACGCCAACGTCTTGAGTAAGAACCTTCTCTCGCCTGATGGTTTTTAGGTATTTGTTGTTCATCTTCTTGTTTTTCAATCTGTCCAATCTTCTCCTGAATCAACTTTTTCCTTGACTAGATCAATTCCTGCTCCTGCCCCTTCAATGGCTGACCCACGCTCTCCTTCTTCTCCGTCGGGGTCTTCCTCCTCTTCTCACCGGCCCATCCATCAGGGCGCTGGAATATTTCTCCGGAGCCTCGAGGAGGACCGTGGTACCGCGTGAGAGAAGAAGAAAAAGGAAGAAATTATAAAGGAGTTTAGTGAGTTCTCCATGAATGCTTGTGTCAAGAACATCGCATCGAGGATTCCATCAAACAGACTGCAATGTCAATACTAGTCGGGCCCTAGATCTCATTTTATTTTATCGCCTCGATTTTCTTCACCCGGCGACCTTTTTGCTTATCGCGGCCGCTTGAGGAAAACCCGGCAGGCTATTAGTGTAAATTACTCTACTGAGGTCGAGAACGCAAGGCCGACGGGCGGCGCCATCCGTCTTTGACAAGGTGAAGGCGAGCAGGCGAGACAATAGCGGAGCGCCTCAAGATGTGGCGACAATCGCATCGATGATGTCACCATTGAGGGTATGCATCCGGGAGCAGCCATGAGTTTGACCGCATTGTCGACTCGGACCGGTGAAGACTACTCGCCTATCCGGTTGGCTATTTCGTGAAGCTCGCAAGACATCGACAACATTGAGGAGTCCATGGATGTGTATGAAGATCATGCCATCGCGTAGCTTTTTGTCTAACAATCCTCAAGTTGTCTTCAACCTCCTGGAGGATTAGTTTGTATCTAGGATGAACCAAGCAATGAAATCCCTCCTCGCTCATTCCGATTACCTTGAATTTTAATTTCCTCATTGGAATCTCTGCTAGAACTCTTACCAAATCATAACAACCTAACAAAACTCTACCGAATAACCGACGCCACCATGGCGTAATCCTTTTAATATTTAAAAATTCAGCTTCTAGATAACTCATGAGTACTGTTCATCGTGCTATTGAATGCTCTTCACTTTTCCTTTTTCCCCATAAACCAACTAGGGGTAAAAATGTCGATCCGTTGGAAGGTGAACGACAAAGATTAGCTTCCGTCCAATGCTTTACCTCGAAAAAATATTTTATATTCGCCAATTAATTCGCTTTCCATAGAAAGCACCCGCCTTATATGTCCAAGCTCATTTGAGATTAGAACTAGAAACCTCGCTTTCAGTTTCTTTCCTTTTGCTTGAGCGCCATCTGCTAGTACCAAATAGCCTAATGGCGACAAAAAGAAAAAGAAATCGCCGAGGAACCATCGGGCCGTGGTCCTCCACCTTCGCCCCATACTCGCTTGGGTAAGATTTGGTTTTAACCGATTTTATCACCTCCTTATTTCACTACATCTTAATCCTCTTCGCCTTTTAGTTCGCCAAATTTTTCCGGACTTTATGTTTTGGTACCGGACGCATTCCAATCCCCATCCCATCGGACTCCTCGGCGAGAATTCTCCGGGCAGATGTGAAAACTCTTCGCCAACAACCGCGTGAAGAGAAATGTCGCCGCGGGGGAGCTTCGTGTAGATCCGAGGTGACAAGCTCCTATGCCGCCGCGTAACATGAATGCCGTGATGTTTCGAGGTCCACATTGGTGGTGAGTTAATTCTCGAATACATCCATATGTTCTTGTTTTTAGTGGACCGATTGTCAATGTGCATTTCTTTGAGCTTTCTCAACGCCATAACCGCCTTCACGAAGTAGTATCGTCACGGTGCGGGCGCTTGACATGCTAGTGGACCCTCTAGTGCCTCGCATGCAAATGATCGCTGACAAGATCAAAGAAGCCATGAAGAAGAAGTGAAGAATTGTAATCGGGACTTCATAGAATAGCATCTAGGATTAGGAACCAAGTAGAATTTCTCTCGTGATGTATTCGCAAAGCATTTTGCAACAAACTTCTAAATAAAGACCCCTTTCGCTTCTATATTGATGTTTTATATTTTTGCACTAAAGGCGACATAACATATTTTATGCCTGGGCCATCCTCCAATCTTTTATGGAGTATTTTTTCGCTAAAGGCTTATGACTTATTCATCGGCTATCTTTATGAATAGAGAAAATCTTTTGCCTAATCCATCGAATTACCACATGTCGCCAATCACACCCGCATAAATTGATCCTCCGTGCCGACACGAAATTCTTCCATTGATCTTAGAAGTTACTATGAGAGCCTAACTATCTCGATCGATCGCCGATCTTTGTAACGAAGTAATCGACAGACCTTCTTTCCCACTCTCTTCCCCGAAACATTCTACGCTTTCATACTTCCCGCACTGATGGTTCGGTAGCATCAACACTTATCAAATCGCCGGGTTTGTACTATTCAACATCATCACCGCTCCAATCAATAAGAACTTGGTGCATAGTAGATGGGACACAAATACCAGCATGGATCCAATCCCTTCCAAGAAGCAAGTCAGTAGACCCCTTTACTATCGCACTACCTAAGAAGGTAGTGATCGAAAGTCTTTTGAGCCGATCATCAACTCAACATGAACGGCTCCATGGGTATCCCAAGGATTGCCGAAGAAAGTTCTAAGCAATCTATGTCCGCCTTTAGCAAATCCTCCTGGTCATCCCCAGCTTTCGAAAAGTTGTATATGGCATAATGTTGATCGTGAAGCCCCCATCGATCTTAACATATGAGTCGCAGGTTTTCCATTAACAAATCCCTTCGTAAAGAGGCTTCGTGATGGTTGTGCTTCCTAGGCCTCGCCAAATGTAAATTTTGTCTTGAGAGAACCAACCGCCTCTAGGAGGTCAATCATTTTTGTTATCAAAATCAATAAGTTTCTTCGCTCAGTAGCATCTTTCTTCCCCGATCCACAACGTTGTTCTCAGAGGAGCCGCAAACTCTATCGATATAAAAGACCATGCCGACCCCGCTGAACGCTTCGCTGTTTAATACTCCTCTCCGCCAATGATCGCTTTGAGTTTTTTCTTTGGCGCCATACCTACTTGCGTCCGGCCGCCGCTTCTTTTAAGCTCCTCGCTCAGGGCCGAACTTTTCACTTTTGGTTCTTCCTCAAACCTCGAGGGCACCACTATCCTTCGCCACACGATTCCTCAGGAGAATCCAGATCATCTTCGTAATCTCAACATCACCCATGCTTGATCGGCAATTCTCTTACCGTGTGAGGTTTATTGTCTTCATTTTTTAAACGTATCATCCTCTAGGAAATGTGCCCCCGCCTTTCTTTTGGATGGGGACAAATGTTGACTCGTACCCGTCAGCACTGCGGTATTGCTCGCCAGATTGATTAAGGCAATATTGTTCCTAGCAGCGAACTCAACAAGCCTTCATTCCAGGTCAATGTCTCAAGAAAGGACAATCCCAATGAGACTCCTCTCGGGAAGGGTTCTGTATCATGTGTTGTCCCCGCTCTAGGTGATACATCTCAGAGCAGCTCCTTTCGAATCTCTGCCGCTTCAATATTCTCGCAGTTGTTGATGTTGTGAGTGTTCATTGCTTTTCATTGGTCGTTTTGCCACTTGTTCGCCAAAGACGCACGCAGAGAATAACTCTTGGTTTGAAGGTTCCTAAGAACTTTCTCACTGATTATGAGACATGAATCTAATATGCCCCTTGGAGCTCTACATCTATTAATTTGCCGATTAGGTCAACCGGATCGCTTTGCTTTGCCCCCTATCGTATGTCCTCCGGCCGCCATGGGCCCTTGCCCTTGGGATCATTGTAAACCATGTATGTATCAAAAGCAACCATGTTCGGCCGGAAGGGTCTTTGTCCACCTTCATGTTGTTGTTGAACTTCGAGAGACCCTTCAGAGTTGTCCAAGGTCCTTTGAATTTGCCGACTCAATATTCGGCCCATTGATAGCCGGAGTGTTCATGTCATGAAGGCTACACAAGATTTCCCCGCCTTGACTCCAATGGACGCCGCATAGAATGATTCTCCTCCTCGTCGCTTGATACGCCCTTTCCTAACTAAGAACTCAAAAGAGCTTCGTCGATTTTGAGACATCAAATCATATGCTCCCTCGAGTGTTTTCATCCAAATCAAGAAATAACCTCGACAAAGCTCTTTCCCGTCCCCAAATAGAATTGTACCGCTATGTCCTCCCGCCGCCATCTTCATCTTTCCCCTCTAGAAATGTATTGGTATGTTTTATAGGCTCCATTGCCCCTTCATCAAAACGGTGTCCTCTTTAATGCTTTGGAACCGACATTAGTGGAGTGACAAAACACCTTGAGAGTTGTCCAAGGTCCTCAAACTCCATGCCGCATCAGCTTTTCCCCGATAGCCGGATGCATACCATACATATACGCTCCATTACCAATGAAACTAAAAAGGTTCTTGAAGAATCGCCATCCTCATAAGAAGAACTCCCCGAGGTGTCTTATTGTAGGTCCCCGACGAAGGTCTTTTTCATTGGAACCACCAAGAAATATGGTGGAATTTATTCTTCAAAACCATGCTGTCCAATAGAATTGACCGAACGCGGGCAAAACCATTGAGAAAGCCGCCCCTCTGAAGAGATGATGGGAAGCAGCTTAATCCTCCATGCTTCATCATTTGGAAGTTCTCCTAATGGGGTCAAGTACCGACCGATGTGTTCTTGAGAATATGGAAGTGCATGTTGGTCCAGAAAAGTTCACCGAGGTGACTTGAGGCTCAATCTTGAAGGAATCATCCAAATTGCCTCAAAAGTGATAGGGTGATCGATACATATAGGGCCGAAGTTGGTTTTAATCCCAAATTGGTTCTGCATCATATCGCCATCCCAAAGAGTATATTCACATTTGAACCCGAGGTCCATGAAACCGTCTCGATCGGTCCATCGTCTATACCTGTGGATTTGGCATTGTATGGATGGTGGAATAGCCGAGAATTTCGTTATAACCGTGTCCAAAGGGATTTCTTGGAACCCATAGGCCATTGAGCAATTGAATAGACTCGGAGGAAATGTGACAATGCCATATCTCCATGTGTCTTGGCTCTAGATTCTTTGGCTTCTCGTGTCTTGTTCTCAACATGCTTCATTGGTAAGTCTTTCCTTCCGGCTTTGCATATGAAAGTATGTTGGTCCCAAAGTTCACCGGAGGTGCTCCTCTTGTATCAAACCGCCCAAAGTGGTCCCTCATGATAATGACGGTAAAGGTATTGAAGAACGTAATCCGCTAATGATTAGTCATTGTTTCTCCCAAGCAATAGCTGAGACAATTTCTTCCAGATATGATTTCTTGGAATTAGGTCCATCATCTTCCTTTTTGCTTCTTTTCCTCTATCTTAGAGATTGCTTAGCATATTCCTTATCACCGCATAAACTTGTAATCCGTTTTCCGAAGATACATGCATTTTGTTCATCCGAGAAACAGATAATGACGCCTAGTAAGTCCATTGTATAAAGTCATAAACCTCGAGTGTAATGATATTTAACCGTGCATAGTAAGTCATCCAACGATGAAGTATGCCAAAAGTGTATGACACAAAATCGATATCATAAAGCATGCATCTATTATAATAGATCAATTAGTTGACCGTGATGATGCCAAAAGTGTAATTGACAAATATAAACTGAGATCTAAATACATGACCAACATAGATCAACATGTATGGCTCTAACTAGTCGCTTTACTGACATATAGCTATGTAAAGCTATATACAAGTGAAATAAGTAACCTGATGATACGAATGCATTAAACCACTTACCACTAAAGATCAATGACATATAGCTATGATACAATCTAAAGATAATGAATGCACACATACATCCTAAAGATCTAATGATCGTTACGAATGATCATAGAAGACATGTTTGAACAAGTAAAGTACACATCTTTCAAGATATGATATCATAAAGCTCTCTATTACATAGATCTAATTAGTTGACAACATGATAAAATCGCGTCATAAATATAAACCTAATCTAAATGATACACATGCATAGATTTCATCCAACTAGTTTGCCGCGACGCCTAGTCTTCCTAAAACGCCTAGTTTAAACCCATGCAAGCTACAAGTAGATGATAACGTAATTTGCAAGCTTGCAAACCACTTACCACAAAGAAATCCACCACACGCTGAAATCTAAATTACAAGCTAAAAGCACACATACATCTAAATAGATCTATAGATTTAACCCACGCTGATGTAACATGCATTAGATTAAAGTACACATGCAAGCCTAATCTAAAAAAAACAAGGATCTAATAGGCACGATAAGATGAATATCCTAAAGCATTGGATGAATATCTAGATCTAACAAAAGATAAATCGCAACCATAATCCACCGCATGATTGGGCAAAAGTGTGTGCAATCATAAATAAATGACTTACACATGCAAGCATACAAGTAGGTAACTTAATGAATTCGCAAGATTGCCAAATCTAATGAAGTCCATGAAGAAGGAACTACACGCCAGAGACTTAGCCCGCCGCACGACTCATGATAAACTAACAAAGAACCCTCTTAGATTGATAGCCTATAAACAAATAGATAATGGCACCCATAAGATGAATATTGAAAGATTGATGACATCTAGCTAACAAAAGATAAAGCCCAACCACGCATGATACTAGACATGGGCAAAAGGTGTGCAATCATAAATAAATGAATAAACAAGTAAATGTATGCACCCTTGGTAATGACGATCGACTAGATTGCCAAATCTAACGAAGCCGATAACTAGGTGGCAAGCTAGACGTTTGTTGTTGCATGACTCATGATTTAACAGAAGAACCTTTTTGTTCCATAGCCTATCTCATATTTGTACCCATGGGCTTGAGCATGGTAACAAGACTACGAAAAAATAATCTAAAATATCTAGCGATGATACTAGACATGGTACAAGTCTTGCATTTCTACGGAGGTCGACGGGTTGATGTATCCTCCTAGATCGACGACACGACCGAATGAAAAATGGGTGGCGCGAGCTGGTTTGTTTGATTTGGTAGATCGCTTTGCAAATAAGGTATCTCATATTGGTAGGACAGCGGCTTGGCCGGCCGACGTACTTAACAAATTTAAAAATATCTAGCTAAGATACATTGTCCTCCGTCTTCTCGGAGTCTTGAAGTCGCACACGACACGCACTCCTCCCAGCTGCTTCACGCTTGTCAATCACCAATTTTGGTGTCCTAACACAGCATCATCGATGTCAAGTACCAAATGACTTCTTTATCAATCATTACGCGTAACACAATCCGCTACCCATGAATCATGAATATACAATCACCGCTACCCATCAATTAATATACAATCAACTACTAGCATCCATGACTACCAAGATGATATGCCACATTTGCTTCCATTCATAAACTCAACAGAAAAAAAAATGTGAATCAAATCAATATAGATTTACTCCAAGCATATTTTTTCTTGTCCTTCCATTTGCATGGCAAAAATAGTTTAGGGTTTACCGTAGAAAGTTGGGAGCTGTGAGGAAATGGCGGGGACAAGCAGACAAGCCTAATCATACCTTTGGGACTTTGGGGGTGGGGAATCTAGCCGAGTCGATAACCTCGCCGCCCCATGAAGGTTTATCCGCATGGGCATGGCGTGGGCGCGCCCCCTTTCTCTTCCCCGGTAGGAGCGGGCGCCCCTCTTCGTTTTCACGGCGGTGGCCGACTTCGATCCGCTCCATGAGGCATTGGCGGCGCGGCGGGGAATGCGGGGTCAAAGAGACGAGGAGGGATGGGCGGTATGAGTACGGACTGAATGCGGGGATTAGAGGGATTAGGATGACCGCGTCATAATATAGTATTATTGTAAACAATGCATGAGGACTAAAAAGATTTAAGGTGGGGCGGCGCCAAGTCCTACGACAATATATGCATATAAAAATGGTTCGCTAGACGATTGGTATAGTCAAGCACAAACAACTAATATTTAGGACATTAATAACTATAGAAAATACAAACAAGGTCAACTAACCATGTGACGATGAAGGTTTTTGTCGCTTAGGCAATTGCATTTGCCTATCTTTCTTGTTTTGAAATGTTTTTCTTGATCTTCTCAAGATCAATTGCTTTGAATATTTCCCCGCCAATGTAGCACACCAATAAGTGATTAAGCCAAGCATCGTATACATCTTGTTATGCTAATTGCGTTTTGATAATCTTCATAGTGAAAAGACCCTTTTCAACCGCTGCCGCCGCCACCGTAGTAGTATCAATGCCAACTCAATTAGACGATAAACCGATGGGAAAAGAGTATGTCTTTCAAGTTCAACCATTTTTGTAGCTAGGCTTGCCGAGATCATAACAACCTCTAAAAATCCTCAATTCTTCTCACATGAATAATAAATAACCAAGTTGATCTTTAATACCCTTTTTTTTCTAATAGAGAAATCATCAAAATATATCTCAAAGAAGCGAAGCTATCTTGTGCACATCAAATTTAGAGAATGAACCCCTCGGGTCAAGACAAGAAAAGCATACAAGCAACTCTGAAGTTACCTCATTAAACCGATGATCAAAACTCGTGGTAATAGCATCTATAGCAAAGCATAGAAGGTGTCAACACGAAAATAATGGTCTTGGAGTGATTTTGTTCTTGCCCCTTTTCTTGATCTTCCAAATCTTGTTACCAATTCATTCATATTTGGTACCGAATGTCATTTTCACACCAAAATTTTGTGGCCTCTTGTAATAGTGGCTCCCAACCATCATTCCTCAAATTCAACAAACGTGTTTTCACATCAATAACCAAAGACATGGCTTGAACAATATTCGATCCTTCCTTTGCAACACAAGAGAGAGTTCATTTGTGATCCGTAGGATTTTAAACATCATCTTCATGATGAACACAAAGCTAAAAGACTCCATAATTTCCACTCAAACCTCCCGCCCTACCGGATTACGCTTTTCTTGATGCACAATTTGTAGAACTTCAATGTGAGTAATCCCACATTGATTCAATACGAAGTAATGTCTTATAATGAGAACCCCATCTTGTATCTCCGTGTCTAGCCATGGACGCTTGTTTGATTTTGACCTCTACCCGAGGAAATCTCCACTACCCAACTTTCCTATAAGATTCTTATGATGCTTATCAACAATAAATCATTCCTCTTGCAAGATGAAGTAGTGCTGTTCACAATCAAGGTCACATACTCAAAGAAATCCTCAATAGATGAACAAAGATCTTGAGATGGAAACAACTACCAACTGCAATTGATGAGCAAAAGAAATGGATATAGAAAGCATATGGGTTGTCATCACGTAATAAGCTTCAAGGCCATTAAATTCTCCTCTCATATTAGAAGCACCATCATACCCTTGGCCTCATAGATTGGCAATGTGCAGCCCATGCTCACCAAGTACTTCAACAATTGCCGTCTTCTTCAGTGCCTGTGAGGTAGTCTCTTTCACATGGTTTATACCTAAAAATCTTTCAATTACTTTTCCTTTCTTGTTCACAAACCTACAACATAGATATTGTAATATCATTAGATAATTTTGTCAAAAAATAAAATATGATATAACCATATATAATCAATTACTTACCTCACAACCACGCCATTTGTTCTTTTGATAGATATATCGAGATTCATCTATAAGAACGGAGAAAAGACAACCTCGCCATCTCTTCCTTTATTGCCTTAGTGACCTCTTTTGCACAACACTTTGAAAGTTCTTTTTTGAATTGTTGGGGAAGTCATCTTTGCATTTTTGGGACATGTTTCATCGAATGCATCCTTTACTACTTCATTCCTTTCTTTATACCAATCAAGAAACTCTAGAAAAATTCCCCTTATTCAAAGAAGTAAAGGACTCATCGTGTCCACGGAATGGTTCACCTTTGTAATGCAAGACCCAATGATGTATCCAACCGAGTTTCATATTTCATTTGTGCATCTTGTTTATGTTTGACAATCTTAGGTCTCACTTTTTTTTTATCTTTGAAACCGCATATGCTATCCTACACTGATTATGGAGTTTTCCATCATGCTTTTAAGCCCCAAATATGCATTCTTCCAATTGTTATACCCCAATGATGTAAAAGACATCATACCCAAATTTGTCATCCATTCGATCATGCTTGAAAAGATAACAATAAAAACAATAAGCTCTATCCTTTGCCACACTGTATTCAAGCCAACAATGTTCTTCGAACCAATTTTGTTGAAAGGATCTTTTAATACTTGATTGTGGAAACTTATATCCAATTGGTTGAGTTGGACTTTATCTATGAAAGCCCTTCTAACTTCTGATCTAATATTTATAGAAAATCGATCAATCGGTATACGTAAGCCCCGGATCAGTGATGATGTGATCCGGATTGAACTGAGTTATAATACCTTCCCCATCAGTTTCAATCTCCTCTTCAGCGTGTAATCTTGCCATATTATTTTCCATCTCCCTCTTCAACTGCAGCAACAGCTTGTTCCCACTCATCTGGGTCAAAGCCATCGTCGAAGCCATCTTCCATATTCTATTTTCAATTCCCTGTACATCAAATCAAAAAAAAAATCAACCAATCATGGATGGTCATTGCTTTCGTGAATCAAGAACGATTAAAAAATTCAAGAACAATTAAAAATAATTCAGATTTAGAGTTGGATGGCCATGGTTTACCTTGAATCAAGCTGACGAAATCAATACCAGTAGCACACTAGCGCCACTGACTAGCGGGTGTGCAAACCGACAAAATCACCGGATTGCCTTGATCGCCGTTCGTCTCGAGCCTCGTCGTCAATTGCTGGATCGCTGTGGACTGTGTACTGGTAGCGATGAGCCTCGTCGCTAATCGCCAGATCGCAGGCGCAGCAGATGAAGCGCCGAGAACACGAACCGGCGGCCGACGGAATTAGTGATTGGCAAATCGTAGCACACGGAAGGCTCTATGTCGTAGTCAATTAGGGAACATGCACGGCCCACAAGCCCACAAAACAAACGTGAGCACTAGCACTACAGACTATAAAGACTAAAGCCCAAAGCCCAAGTAACGTTTCAGTCTTTCATATTTTTCAGTCATTTTCCTCCTAGCGACGGGCAGTGACGTAGCCAAAAAAAAAAAACCAGCTGGAGCAAACTTTTAATGACCGATTAAACCAAAATCAAAAACATTGCAATTCACACCATATTAGTGCATCCATACATTGCAATCACACACATTTTTAATCTGGGTTGAGATATTAACTCAAATTTTGAATGGTCGCACCGCGCCCCGGAGGGGAGCCGGGAGCTGGCTGCCGCTGCGGTGCCACCGCTGCCCTACAACGCAGATGGCCGGGCATTGTGTGGAACGATGGCGTGTGTGGCTGCTTGCTGCCCCTTTTTCTTTTTTAGCAAGCGGGGGCCTTTCTTTGTGGGCTTGCCTATTACCCAGCCCAAGTTTGGTAGGGCAGCTGCCAGCTCGCCCTAGCGATGCCCGCCCGGTGGCGGCGAGCGTGATTCAAGGGCGGCGAAGGTCGCCCAAACTCTCATCCATGGCGCCCCGGCCACCTTGGGCTGGGGTATTACAGCGGCTGAGCCAAGGTAGAGGCGGCGCCCTACCTTGCCCCACACCGCCCTCCGCCAGCGATTGTAAAGCACAAAGTAAACTTAAATAAAACAGTTCAGGTCTTATGTTGAACATCACTTGATAGCGACCGTAATCTCCGCTCATTCTCAACCACCGCCTTCCTGGTTTGAACCACACACATTTTTTTTGAAATGTTTACCATTTCTATCCTTTTTTTGGCTATTTCTTTTTGTTTATTGAGATTATAAAAATGGTTCATTACAAAATGTTTTATAATTTGCTTTACCTCTATTTAACCTACCATAATGATGTGTGCATTTGTCAAATTTTTTAACAAGTTACCATATTAATGTAATTATTTGTTGATTTACTAAAGAATAAATGATAGAAAACCCTATGGTAACTACAAAATCTAAAAACTTGCCTAGACACTTCATTTGGGTGTATGATGGTTCAAAAAAAGATTCAAGTGATTACGAAGAAGTTGGTGATGCACACCATCATTGATCATCCATCGCTCACACATGTTCGTATCTTAGCGAGATGATCAACCTTGTGAGAGATGTATATTACCACATGCCGAAATAATTTGAGAAACTTTTTTGGGGTGTCATTGGAGGTCTACCATGATGATGTGTGCATTTGTTAATTTTGAAACAAGTTTATATTAATGTAATTATTTGTTGATTTACTAAAGAATAAATGATAGAAAACCCTATGGTAACTACAAAAATCTAAAACTTGCTTAGACACTTCATTTGGGTGTATGATGGTCTAAAAAAAAAGATTCAAGTGATTTCGAGGAAGTTGGTGATGCACACCATCATGCGATCATCCATAAGCTCACACATGTCCGTATCACTTAGTGAGATGATCAACCTTGTGAGAAGATGTATATTACCACAAGCTCGAAATAATTTGAAACATTTTGGGGTGTCAATGGAGGTCTACCATGGTGATGTGTGCATTTGTAAATTTTTTTGAAACAAGTTTACATATTAATGTAATTATTTTATTCATTTACTAAAGAATAAATGATAAAAACCCTATGGTAACTACAAAAAATCTAAAAACTTTTGCCTAGACACATCATTTCGGTGTATGATGGTGTGAAAAAAGATTCAAGTGATTCGAGGAAGTTGGTGATGCACACCATCATCGCCATCCATCGCTCACATGTCAGTATCACTTAGTGAGAGATGATCAACCTTGTGAGAAGATGTACATTACCACATGCTCAAATAATTTGAAACTTTTTGGGGTGTCATTGGAGGTCTACCATGGTGATGTGTGCATTTGTAAATTTTGAAACAAGTTTACATATTAATGTAATTATTTGTTCATTTACTAAACAATAAATGATAAAAAACCTATGGTAACTACAAAATTCTAAAACTTGCCTAGACACTTCATTTCGATTGTATGATGGTGTGAAAAAAAGATTTAAGTAATTGAGGAAGTTGGTGATGGGCACCATCATTCATCATACATCGCTCACACATGTCCGTACCACTTTACCGAGAGATGTTCAACCTATTGGGGAATCCGTAGTACAACTTTGTCGAAATCGTTTTGAAACTTTTTTGAATGATCATACATCATAACAAGGTGGTCATGATGCTGCAAAAATTTGAAATGTTAAAACAAATAAGTCAAAAAAGGAAAAGGAAAACAAAAAAAACAATAAATATTATAAATTTTAGAGAAGGTCGCGAAAAAATATCCCCATCGGCCAAAAAGCCCGCCAAAACAAGGCGTCACCCCAAAAAAAAATTTCCCACAAAAAACAAATTCCCTGAGCCATAACCCTAATCCAGCCACACACCTCCACTTCTCCCATTCCCCCATTTCTCGCCAAAGCCAAGTCCAACCCTAGCGCCACCGCCGGGATCTAACCGCCGGACGAGATGCATCCTCGGCCCGCGGCGGCGTGTACCTCATCGCCCACGGGACATAATCGCGCCCGGCGACCTCCTCCTTCCCTATCTTCCTACATTAGGTACCTAAACCGCGCCTGCCGGCAGCAGCGGCGAAACTCTGCCCGTTACCGGCCATGGCGCCGCCCGCCCCCTCTATCTGCGTCGCCATCCATATTTCTCTCCCCACCATATTTCTCTTGCCAACATAACCCTAACCTTTGTAGGATTTGGGTCCGCGGGGACTCACTTGGCGCGCATGCGCCTCCGCGTCTACAAGGGTTCACCGCGGCAGATACGCTTCCCCATTGGCCGAGCTAAATGGTGGCAACAAGCACTATGTAAAAAAGGCCTCTGATGTGGCGTTGAGGGGGCTTCTACGATCAGCAGCCGTGTAGCGTCGCCCATTAAGTCTCTAAATGTCGACTTTACAGACCTGTCGTGGCGGCGTACGCAGCAGAGCTTTATCTGAGCCAGGTTGATGCGTCTCAAACTTCGTCTGTAGTGAGCCCTTGTTACACAGCGCCGATGGAGCGTGTGTCTGGGGTTCTCTTTCGTGGTCTCACGGTATCTGAGACATATAATTGATAAGATGCGATCAGACCTGAGGCGCCACGCACTGGCCGACATCGTGTCGACTATACAGCGTCAGTAGTGGCGACGACGGCCGCATTATCGCAGAACGATTGAATGTGCAGACGCGTGTTACACGGCGTCACGTGCCCTAACACACGCGACCAGGGCGGCTTTGTATGCATGCGGCGGCTAACGCGGTATCCATCTACGCATTACCCGATCACTATAAGGTGCGTAAACCGTTATTCAAATCTGGACCGTGTGGAACGCACCGACCGTGATATCTTCGTGCCCTGAGCCGCTGGGTACACGCAGTGCGTATCGCCCTCTGAGAGAAACTACGAGCCAGCTAGACGCTCGATTGTAACTACGCTCCGCCAGGACGCTTGTTTTGTACTACCGTCGCGGAACCTTAATGCACTTTCGTGACGCCCGCGGTCGTTATCAGAACTCATCTACGTAACTATAGTTCGCATGTTTAAAAACGATCGTCGCAATGTGCCCCCCGTGTTACAGACGGTTGTTCGCAACAGGTGTCAGGAAGTAACACACGAGCTGCCAGACGCATTTTAGTAAGCTCGTCTGCATTCCTTTCCGGCTATTACGAGACGTTCTTTTCGTAACCACGCCGCGGGATTTAGTCGTTTTCTGGGGCGACCGTTTTGATTCTCGCACGACTATAAACGTTACGTATTTTCGGGCACGCTTGTTCGGTGTTTCGTGGCGTTTCTTGATTACAGCGACGGACATTTAGCAACGAAACCTACAAAAGCGCATCAGCGAAGCGTGAATGCGTACATAGATACCGAGACCTTTTCAACTATGCAAAGAGAAATTGAAAATGGTAGACAATCGCAAACACAAATAATGAGATGGGATGGTCCGATCACAAACAAATGGCGACGGCAGCGGCATTGCAAATTCAGGTGTATCTCGGATTGTTCACAGATATACAGGTTTCTTCGGGGCACACCACAGATTGTTCACAACACAAATAACACTGATTCACATGCATGTATCCGACTTTGATCATCATGCAAAATAAGGGAAACAATAACCGGATTCACATGCATGTATCCACCGATCGTCATGTAGCAAAGGGAAACGTAATCAACTCACGGTTTTTAAACGTAAATGCTCTTCGGGGCTGATGACATGTTCCATAAGAAACTTAGCCATCTTCTCTCTAATATCCTCCAAATTGATGGAATCTCCCCACAAGTCAAAAATCCTAATACAAAGAAAGGTAGGCGTTAAGTGTTTTGTGTACACATGGTCTATATTGCCAAACAAAGGTAGGCACAAGATGGACTACACTTCGAAGTTACCTCGCGGACGCATCCAAATGAACTTTGTTTCATCGCACCATCAAGTGGTGCAGGTGTAGAACCCACATGTCTTGTTATCACTTGGCAAATAAAAATCTAAATCATATGAAGAAATTCTCGATAAATCTCAAAGGCCCAATATCTCGTTCCCATATCTCAAACATATATTCTCAAAATATCACAAAACATACGGTAGATCCTAAGTTTACCTAAGAAGTAAATATAGCAAAAATCTAGAAGCATCATCAATTAATGACATGAAATATCTCTTTGCACACACCATTCATCTCACATAGATGGTAATGTATGAGTTCTAGAGGTGCCAAGAGCCTCTCCTCCTTGCCTTGTGAGGCTTTCGAGGTTGCTTAGATTGCACACAATTATGGCACTTAGAACCTTTGGTAATGGTGAAATCTTGAATTAACCAAGCTCACCCAAAATTCACATCTAGAATTAGCGCAGCTAGATAGATGTGACACCAAACTTCACATGACACAAACGAGGAATGCCAAACACTTTCAATTATCATTAATTGTGTCACAAATCTGATTAATGACTTATTACAAAAATCTACCAAACTTAGGCTTAAAACAAACCTTAAAGAACCATAGCCTTCGCAATAAATTGTCCATGCTTTTAGACATAACTACTTTATTGGACTCAACACTATAAAGATGAGGGTTTTCTCTTCCGGCGCCGCCTCCGTGAGTCTCAACCTATCACGCTCAACTCGGCTTCGCGGGATTGTTGATCTCATATCCGTGAGTCCTAGTCTCTACCCAACGGGAGTGTTGAGGAACGCCAGGATGAGCCCTCATGGCGCAGCCAAGACGCAGTTTGGGGAAAAAAAGGAGTACCGGGCTACAAGAGGAGGATGTTCGGGGGCCGGAGAAGCATCCGCGACATGAAGCTTCAAGGGGGAGGAGGAGAATTTCATCCTCGAGAACTTGAGGAACTTGTGAAGGAGACACCATGGCTAGCCCTATTTAGGTTCACACAACAAAACCGCTTAGCCACGCTGCACTTTTTCAGCGCAAGCGTAAACGCATGGATGCGAGCAAAAGAGGTGACTTTTAAGGCTCGAGAACCAAATTTGTTTGTGGCTCAATTCCACTATTTAGGGATTGACTAGGTAATGGAAGGAGGCTATGGCCGCTCGTGAGGTGCCGCTGCGGGTCATGGAGGAATATGATGGTTTCTTCCGATGTGAAGTCCATCGCTTGATAAGATTCCCGTCTGGCACGAATCTGTGGTGGCCCGGGGGTTGATGAAGAAGAAGGATTTACGGAAAAAATTGCAAAGAAGGTCAGGATCGAATCTCAAGAGGTGGTGAATGATGGCAAGATAAACTCTACACCTTATCTCTAATAAGGGTTAAAGGACTGAAGAAACCATCGCGAGGATGGTGCCTATTATGCCGAAAAGAGAGAATGAAGTATCCGTTCAATATGAGAAGATTCCAGTTTTGTTTTTTGGGATGGGCACGGCCATGATGCTTCGAATGTGGAGATGGAGTGCATCCCAAGGAGAGTTGTGAGTGGGGAATTGCGTTGTTCCTTTTACATCTCTTGTCCCCGGGCGAGATGACCGTGGAGCAAGAGGAAGAGGGGAGGGAGAGGCCGGGTAGAGGAGTTGGCCGAGGAGATGGTGTCGAGGAGGATTCCTTTGATATGGATACCCTTACAGAGAATGAGTGAAGGGCTGATCTCGAATATGAGCGGCACTCTTGCAATTG
>JADLZK010007963.1:0-79775 GCA_015847255.1 Hyparrhenia diplandra
TGGCTAAGAGGAAGAGCCTTTCCTTGTCCTCGCCAGCGTTCTTCTCCTTCCCTTGCCACCGGCGTTGTTGAGGATCGCCACGACGGTCTCCTCTCTCTCGGGCGTGGTTGGTGGTGAGGTCGAGGAGCTCCTTCGTGGATTTGGGCTGTCGGCCCAGCTCGTGGATGAGGGACTCCGGGTGGTACCGAAGGTGAATGCCGAGATGACCTCGAGTTGGTGGCGCGGGCGACTCATTGCACCGCTTGGAGAAGCGAAGGATGTAGTCATAGAGACTTTCGCCTTTCTTCTGTTTGTAGTTGTGGAGGTGCCCTTGAAGTTGCCAATGAAGACGTCGCGGACGTCGGACCAGCTGTTGATCCGCCCGGTGGGCAGATGCTCCAGCCAAGCCCGAGCAGAGTCGGTGAGGTATAGGGGGAGGTTGTGGATGATGAAGAGATCATCCTCTGCTCCTCCCACGTGGTAGGCTAGGTGGTAGTCCTCAAGCCATATGCTGGGGTTCATCTCCCCATTGTACTTCAAGATGGTGGTCAAAGGTTGGAAGCGCGGAGGAAAAGGAGCGTTGAGGACGCGGGACCCAAACACCTTAGGCCCCAGGCTATCGGGCGTCGGGCTCCTGCTCCGATCCTTGCCGCTGTCGTCGGTGCTTGTTTAGGCGCGGGGGCGGTGGTCTCGGTGTCTGTCATCGGCGCGATCGTCCTGAGGACGCGCGTCGGGCTGTCTTCTCTGGGCCTCGGCTCGGTGCCTGGCCGTGAGAGTGTCCCGCACGTCATGGTTATCACTGACACACAGTCGTACGGGGATCCGAGGGGATCCTCGTTGTTCCACGGGGCTCGCACCAAGGATGCCTCTTGTGCCTCCGGTGGGTCCCATGGGGGGTTCTGGTCGCATCATCGAGATGCGGAGCTCTCCGCCTACGCGGACCGTGGCATGCTCCAGAAGCCTCTGGAGCTGCCTATGAACCCTCCGAGCCTCCGGAGCCGCGGGCTCAGGCAGACTAGCGGAGGAGCGGTGTTGCCACAAAGAAGGTTTTGTAAGGCCGGCCAAAGACCGCCCGACGCGCCCTCATCATTGAGGATGTGCTAGTGGATGTCACGGGCGTGAGACCGTGCCTGAACTCCAGCCACGGCGTGAAGCACCGCCCGTTCGTTCTCTATCTCGTGTTGGAACTCGTCGAGCTCCTACAACCGCGCGTGGATTTGTCAAGAGGGCGTGCGTCATGTTGCGTCAGGGCGTGCGCCCCGTTGGGGGGCTTTAGCAGAGGCTGCTCTTCTCCACCTTGGGCGTCTTTCGTTTCGTTGTCCAGGCGCCCCTCGATGAGGCCCTCGGGGGTCGTGCACATGAAGCATTCCTAGGAGGGATCACCGGTCATTAGGCTCAAGCTCTCTAGGGCCGACACGAGTCCCTAGGTAGCCATTCCCATGAGCTCGTTGCTCAGGGGATGCATGGCGACCGAGCGGCCCATCCCGTCTACTTGAAGAAAGCCCGGTTGCCCATCGGGGTACATTGCAGCATAGCTAGCCACGAACTCCCTCCAGGGTAGCGGCTCTTCCCAGAGAGCTGCAGCACAACATTGGCGATGGAGAAAGTCATGTCACGGAAGCAGTCTTGGGACAGTTTGGGCCCAAGAGCCTCGACAAAAGGGGCCGAGAGGGTGGTGAGGACATGCTCCGTGACTACACATGTATGGGGCTTGACGGCATGGGGTGTAGGACCTACTGCGGCGAGCCGACGCCAGGCGCCTCGTGTTCTGCGGTAGCCGAGCGAAAGTGGCCCCGATGAGGGGCTTGTCCAGGATGGTGATGACGAAGCCTAGCGCTTTGAAGCGCATAGATGCCGGGCGGTAGCGGCGCGGGCGTATGGAGCCATCGGCGGTGGTGCTTTGCCACACCAGCTTCCCCTACTTGGCACGCCAACTGTCGTGGTTCAATACCACCGACACAGTAAATTTGTACGGGCTCATGCGGGCTTCAATGGCCTAGCTCAAGGATGAAAAAGATGTATACTGGTTTAGGCAAGAGGTGCCCTAATCCAGTCGGGTGTGGAGTGTATCCGAGTTAAAACGCTCGTAGTAAGGGTTACAAGCGGTTCTAGAGAGGGAAGCTCGTCCTAAGTCTCTGTGCGTGAGTGTGTGTGTGTTGACTGAGGCAAGGGCCAATGTCGGGAGTCGGCGGCCCTCGGGTCCCTTTTATAGTTCAGTAGTTTGGGCCCCTTCAGGGAGAAGAAGAAAGAGAAAAACAAAAGAATGATAAGAAAGTACAAGGTCATATGTGTACAGGAGTTGCCATACTGAAATCTGTGTAGCTACAGCTCCTGTTACTGTCGAACATGTGTTTCTTGTCCTTTTAGACTATCTGCACTCGTATTTTGGAAAGGCCCCTGTAAAGACACGTCAGACTTGGACAGACTTTTACAGAAAAGAAATCTGCTGTAGCGGGCATCCGGTATGTCAACGTGGCACACGGGAAGCCGAGATCGCGTGGTATATTTGGCGCTGCATGCGCGCCTGCGTGGATGAACTTTTGTCAGAGCCTGTCGCGCGGGGAGAGAGGTGTGTGAGTGGTGGGAGCATGCAACAGTGGGCCCTATCATTCATATAACTAAAAAAAATGTTATAACTTGCAAACCAAAAGTCCAAATTAAATTTCGATTTCACCATTGAATTCGTTTCAATTAATCCTTCAAAACTAGATGTCACATGAATATATTTAGATAAAATTGTAAGTGGACCCCACGGATGGTAGTTAGTATAGAGTAGAGATATAAAGAAGGAACATGTGTTTATAGAGGAAGAAAATAGAGAAACATGAGTGCGGATAGTCTTATTGACCTACGATGCTGAGGAGGGTCGGATTCCTTCTGACTGCAGTAGATACGTGAATCCCGCTGGTAGGTCGAGGTCGGGTGAGCCGGAGGGAGGTCGAGCTTCCTCGGCCATGCTGGAGTGGTTGTACGAAGGATTCCCAGGCATGGGTGGTGCACTGTGCTCATGCTTCATTCGATTGGAGGTGCACTGTGCTCATGCCTCAGTCGATCGCCGTGGTAGAAAGACATCCCATCGGAGGGACTTTGACTGTGTTTTGACGAGTCGGACTGCTGCCCTTGCTGATGACGTCGTCTGTAATTTTATTGACCAAGGGAGAGAGCGGCTGACTCACTCTGGTACGGTACAGTGAATCTGATGGGCAGACACCTATCTCTGTGGCTAGCAGGCGGCGTGGCTGATAGACTGGCCACTGTGCCGGTGCTTGTTAGATGGTCTGACATCTATAGTCGTGGTATGGTGGCGGTGCTTCAATTGACTGTGCCCGTTCTGGGGTGGTTGGGTACTGTACATTTGACCTGATCCTTTGTTCCTTGCTTCGGAAGGAGACCGAGGAGGTCGGGCAAGTGGCGAACTCGACGTACGAGCTGACGAGCTTGTATGGAGCGAGATAAGGTCGTGAGGACCTAGAGGTCATACAAGGCGCAAACAGGTCATGGGAGCCGAGAGGTCGGCCGAGACGTGAACAGGTCGCAGGAGCCGAGAGGTCGGCGGTCCGCACTGAGGGAGGTCATGCGAGACGCAAAGTGGTCGTGGGGACCCAGAGGTCGTCCGCTCTGTATGCAGGAGGAGGTCGCATGCGGAGCGGAGAGAGGTCATGACTGGGCTGAGTCATTTGGGCCAGGCTTTGCTGGGCCTTCTTGTTTGGTTTTAAATTTGTGTTGTGGTGGGTACCCCTGATCCCGACAAAAGGCAAAACTAAGCCTTTGGTGAGGAATCAACTAGCTACAAAATTGAGCGATCGAGTGATTATTTGAGGAACTCATTTTCTTTGCAAAATATTTCAAAACCTCTGGATTGATAATTGTTCAAAAGAGTGAAGGATAAGCATGTCCATAGATCCATTTCTATCTTGCAACCACCCAAGACTCAGAGATGGCTCAAAAGCCCCACAATGACGAAAGGTAATAAAGGGTGGATAAACACGCCATTTTATTCAAATTCTAGCAGAAATTTTTTTTGTTATAAACATGGCACCTGTGAAACGTAATTGGAATAGAAGCAACTCCTGGTCAACAACCGAGTCCTTGACTTTTGCTCGAGGACAAGCAAGGGGTAAGCTTGGGGGAGTTTGTTGACGGTCACTAATGACACATTTTTATAGTCAATATTCTACCAAAAAGGGGTTGAACTATGCATTATTACACATATATACATTTACTATTGACATAATTCCACCTGTATTGGTGTTGGTATTTTTTAGCGTAAGTAGATAAATCCGCAAGTGCACGGAAGTACCGTTGTAGCTTTCACCCGGTGATTACTAGGTATCGATTTCCACGGGCAATGAGAAGTGAACTAGAAAGAATCAAGGTCGTCCAAGGTAAGATAGAAATAATATTTAATGGTAGGAAGAAAGGGGTTCTCTAAGGTTTTCCCAAAATTACTAAATACCAAGTTCAGGCTTACTAAACTTTACTCACTTCGGAGCAGCTGTTCCTTTCCGATTCTCGAAAAGACTAGGAAACGGTAATTGGGAGAAGGCAGCCAAAAGCTCTACGAAAACACCAACACGTACGTGGTGGACTACAAAGGCCTGGTCGGAGCTGTTATCCCCGGGGCTACCACAACTATTCCATAGTGTTGGGCGCAATCTTAGGTAAACTCTAGCCTAGACACCACGTCTACGCTAGTGAATACGAAACTACTTTCGCACGAAAACTAGAACCTTCGATAGAACGGAGATCCAGTAAGTAAAATAAAGTAAGGACTGAATTTATTCAAGTAATAATATTGGAATTACCAAAAGATAACCTAGATATTACTCGGATTGAGTTGGCTCCATAGAGGTACAAAAGTTGAGGCGAAACCGACAAACCCGGCTCCTCCTCTTCTCTTCTCCTCTCACTCTCTTCCTCTTTTCTAATTTATACAACTAGGTGAGAGCACCTTGAGGGACACCACTACAATATATATGATATGGAATTGAAGCTCAAAATGTGTAGAAGAATGTGCAAGTGAAGCTCTAATGTGTAGTGTGTTGTGTGGAGGGACTCTACCCATCTATTTATACATGGAGGGGAAGGACGGTTCCTGGCGTGGTTTTGGTGCGAAAATGGAACATTCACCGCATGCAACCGCCGCATGAGTCCCGGGAGAGTTCACCATCCAAATTTGGGTGGGAACGAACGAGGTGGCACATTTCGAATTTCCATGGGATTAGGCCTCACGTGGATTCGTCCCCGATGGTGATTTGGTCCGGTTCGAATTGGACCTGCTTGCCTTCCCTTGGACAAAGCGTATTTCTATGATGCGCTTTTCCTCCATATAATACCATTTATTGTGCATTTTCAAGATGTTCTGCAAAATACTTAGAACTAGCAAAACTTGTGGAACTCGTCGGATAAATAATATTATGTTGTGATTTGACATGAAATGTTATCTTTTTAGTTCACTTTGGTGGTCATAAAACATGCATTAAAAGAGCATCAACAAGTTCCCCACACTTGTTCTTTGCTCGTCTTGAGTAAAGGTTAATGATAAAGTAAGTATAAACATAGCAATTCAAGTTATGAACCCGGCATAATGATCATCCCAAAGCATACCTTATACTTGCGGGTATGTGGAGTGTCTAACATATATTCTTGGGTGGTTGAGAAATGGAACGGCTCTACGAAACAAAGTCGTCTCATCCCTTTTTCACATCTTAGTAGCTTGGAGGTTTTTTTTTGGTAATCTTTGAAAATAAAGCATAGTTCACATGTACTCCTCAAATGGCACTCTCAAATCGCTCGGTGGTGTATGTTCCCCTCACCAAGGCATTTTTAGCATTGCCTTCTTTTTGTTCCTACTTCTAATAGGGCTTATGTGGAGCTCATGTAGGAAAATTTTTGTGGGCATAGTTGCATTGCATATTTTGCTGGGTCAAACAATGGATCCATTGGAGAAAAATGTCATACAATCAAATCAAGATGTGCAAGTGTGTGGATATATGATGGCTATCCTAATTCTACTATGCTCCTTGAAATATCTCTCTCTTTATTAAGGCTTTGGAGAAAGTTTTTGTGAGAACATGGGCTATCTTTTACTCTCATCTTTTGTTTCTTTTCTTTCTTTTTTTTTTTTGAGAGAGGGGCATCTTGGTACCCATTGTTTTAATATGGACATTTGTCCGGACATTTGTCCATATAAATTTTTTTATCTATTTATATATATTTATATATAATATATATATATATATATATATATATATTTTGATGATAGCCTCATGTCTCTTTTTTGCAAACTTTTGAGAGGGAGATATGAACAAGTGTTTGGAGCATTTAATTTGAAAGAAGAACCTAACAAAGATATTTTTGTTTACTCCTAGTATAGGAGTACAACATTAATTCTCTGGTGGATCTAAATGGAAGACATGTTTGGCACCTACTCCTAGTGTAGGAGTAGTGCATATATTTGGTGGCGTGTACGTGATCTTGATTTAAGAGCATGATAAATTTCAAAGCATGGGTCAACAAAGTTTGACAAAGCTCAATGCAATAACAAGTAGCATATGTGGAAGGTTTCAAATTGTACCATGTTATTTGGCCTTGGTAGGAATTTCTCACCATTGAGGAGTATGTGAGACTATGATTTTTTAACATTTTGATAAAAAGGAAATTCTCCAAGTACTTCAAATAGAAAAGGTTGGATTTCCATGCCAAAGCCATATCTCACTTCACAACAACTAAGGCAATAATTTTTTTCCTATGTGATATTTTTCCCCCAAGCACTAAGGATATGTACGGAATAAAATTTATGCAGGCCATACTTCAAAGAGCTATATTCATATTTACTTTCAAATTTGAATCTAAGTGTGAGACTTGGTTCATTTTAGTTTTGCGAGAACAAGTATAGAATCTAGAACATGCATATGAACAGGTGGGGAGAGAAGTGATCAAACCGAGTTTGTATATGCTCCTCCACCGATTCATGATGTGGTTTGGTGCTTTCTGTTCTTCAATGGAATGTTGCACACCCCCACACTCCTTTGGAGCTATATCTAATTTTATTCAAAGACACATGAAAATAACATGGACTCTTTCGGTGGAAAAACACCAGGGGAGTAAAAGATTTATTTGATTAACACATTATTCTAAACTCGTATATATAAATTTTTTATTTATTTATATTTCATTTTTTTTTGAAAAGATTGATCATTAGATTGAATCATTAAATTGCAAGAATCCAATCGAGTCAATTTCATTTTATGATTTAAGGAAAACTTTTAAATGGTGGCCATTTACCTTGAATACATTACCTTCATCTTCTTGGAGCGTGGTGGCACCATGTGATGAGCTCGATTACCTTGAATGGCCTTTCTCATTTACTCGAAGTTTTTCCATGAACAAAGAGTTTCACCCTTGAGTTGAACATTAGGATCTTATCTCCAGGTGCAAGCTCTTTGTGTCTTATTTTCTTGTCATGCCACCTCTTCGTTCCTATAAATGTTAGTGGTAGAGAATAGCCGAAGGGTGGCATCATGCTTTTTTTTTTTATTTATTGAAGTAAAAATTTTTTTTTGGAGAGAGAGAGAGGTGAGGTTTTATTCTCAAAGACAAGACTAGGTTAAAACAAGTTTATTTATGCAAAATAAAATTATTTATTTATTTTATTATTATCAAACATGTTCATCCAACTTTCATTCAAGCTCAAGCAAGACCAAGGTAAAGTTTGCAACATACTCATAGTCTTGTTTTATCTCCAAGCATTGATTACTTCTCATTATTTATGCAAATAAATACTCAAGGTTCATTAACCAAGATTCAACACCATGTCAAATTTTGATTAAAGAAGGCTATTTTTAACCTAAGCACCATGCTTAATTTAAAAGCCTATGAATGTGGCACATAGGCCTATGCGACAACATTCAAACCAGAGCATATGTAACATAAACATGGGAAGCATAGCTTTGTATTTTCATGGAGATAAATATAATTGAAGGAATTGGTGAACATTTATTATCTTTGCATTACCCGAGTATACTTACGGCAAAGCATAAGTGTATGGAGTCCGGAAGTTTGCTGCAACAGATTGATTTGTCGTACATGATGGCTTTGAGCCACACACATGTATGGTGTGTATAGATCATAAGTCTGTGATGGTGGCAAAGGTCTAGAGGGGAATCCTCCTTCTCTCTCTTCTTTTTATTATTATTTTATTTTATTTTATTTTTTGTGTGTGATCAAGGTTCATTCAAAGATCACGAAAATGAACTTTGATTTACCTCCGTTATGAATTTATCTCAAAGACTCACCCTTATGGATTTGTGAAATTCCTGTAGGGGTTAGTCTAGGCATACAACCAAAGTCTATACTAGTAGTTTTGGTTCAGTAATCAAACTTGACTCCATGTCTAATTTGATTAAGGTAGACTTTTTAACCTAAGCACCAAGCTTAATTTGAAAAGCCTATGGAAATATGATATCAACATTTCCAAACAAAAACATACTAACATAGATAAAGGTAGCATGAAAATGATAAACTTGAGGTTGATTCAAACGGATGTGCGAACATTGAATGATGACTTAGAGAACCATTATTTATATTTTTCTTTCTTATATGCAAGGCAATGCAACGGGGTGGATGAATGAGCTAAACAAACATGCCATGGTTTTGAAAGAATAGGTTAAACGGGCGATATGCATGCAATCTAGGCTTTAGCTTTTGCTTGTAGCATTGACCATCAAGCGAAATCATCATACGATTGGCGAAGCCAACACATGATGTTGAGATGGTCCTGTTTAACATCCGTCTACTATGAAGCTAGACTAGGAGCATCAAATAGATAGACACCAATAAAATTGTCATCTACCTAGACAAGGCATGGCGCCCGAATACAGCTCAAAGACTAGGAGCCACCCAATGAAAGCACAAGATAAATGATAAATCAAGCAAATATGCAATGGTGAAAATAAATTTGGAAAATAAAATAAATGTTTTTATGTTTGTTCTTTTACCTTGATTGACTCATCACTCACAATTTATGATTGAATTGTGAGTGATGCAATGTAGTCGTTCGCCACATATCATGGTCTTGTTTCCTTTTGACGGCGACCTCTCACCATCTGCATAGAGTTAGTGTGCACATATATATATTCCTATCTATGCGATGGCAGGGTGATGGTTTGATTATGCAATAATGATTGGGCACCCTGGGCTCGTAATGGTACTCTTTTTTTATGTATATTTTCAATCCTTTTCTATTTTTTTAGCAAGGCAAGGCTCACATCATTTTTTTAATTGACCTCTTGGTGTGAGTGGAACTAAGGACTTTTACCTTCTCCCCCCACACTTGTACTTTTGTGTAAAAGTCAAGTGTGCAAGGTGAGGTTCTTCTTTTGAGTGTGTTCCATCAACCAAGAGCATCAAAGTTTGTATTCGATGTAGCCCAATGTTTGCGAGCGTCGCATGCTTCTTTGTTCTTTTTAGTCTTGACCTGAAAAGGTTAGCGATAAGAATATCCAAAGGTGCATACTAGCTAGATAACATGTTCTTGCTTTTATTAATGAGAAAAGTTTTTTTTATCAAATATTTTTGTGACTTTAGAATAATGAGAAAGGCATAAGTGTGAAACAAGGTAGAGAAACCAAAGCAAAAATGAATGAAGCATGTCATGAGATGTTTTGAGTTGTTCACCCCACACTTGAATTTTGCATGATACAAATTCAAGTTTGTATGGTGACACTCTCGTCGAATGTGCTTCATTGCTGAATGATGTTTGATTGGTTTTACCTTGTGCTTCGACTCTTCGTTCTTTTTGTTCAAACCTGAAAGGTTAGTGACAAAAATACCCGAAGGAGCAAATTCATGAATATGTTCTTAAGCTCATTTTCGAAAAGTCATATTATTAAAGAAATTATTTATGAAAGTAAAAGGATGATTTTTTTTAACAATATGTTTTTTTTATAGAGGAAATTATAAAAGATCGGGTTATCTCCCGGAAGTGCTTTGTTTAAAGATGAAAGATCATCCTTGGGAAACCTTTTTAAATAATTCCAATGTTGGTGATGTGATTTCCCTTCCAACACCAACCTTTGTTATTGATCTATAGAACTCATGCCAAGACACCATGAAATTTACAAAATTTGTGATAGACAAAAGCATCTACAACACCTCTTTCAATTTTCTTTTATGAATGGAGAGAATGAAGGGGTTGTAGATCATGCTATTGATGGCTGAGTTACAAATCTTCAATATTAGGGGTGTATTTTCCTTCTCATGACAATACAAATCCTCCACAAGATTAG
The DNA here is from genome assembly GCA_015847255.1 of Hyparrhenia diplandra. Classification (NCBI taxonomy): domain Eukaryota; kingdom Viridiplantae; phylum Streptophyta; class Magnoliopsida; order Poales; family Poaceae; genus Hyparrhenia; species Hyparrhenia diplandra. Next base: position 10,269 of record JADLZK010007963.1, read on the forward strand.
GATAGGAAATGGTTATTGCGGAGATTGGCATAAGTTCTCCCTAGGATCGGGAATGGAGTTTGATGAGACATCATGTGTGGGCATAGAGGAAGAGGTTTTTTTTAAAAAAAAAAAAATGTCTTCTATATGAATTTTGCCCTCTATGTGTTGTGGGTGTTTTTGATGTCTCATATCAGAATTTGAGGTATATGATGATGTTGAATTCGGAAACTCTAACATATTCCCAAAATCATCATCAAGAAAAAGGGCATCCTCAAATTCAAAGGGACATGCATAAGGATGGGATTCAAAGCATCCCTAGAAGTGTGATAGCATGTTCCCTTAACGGGAGGTTCCTCAACAACCAAATTATGGGAAGGATTTGTGTAATTTCAAATTCGGTTGTAGGTGCCTCCTCTCATTGTTCGGGGCTTGACTCTATTGTTTCTATGGGAAACTCATCATAGATGCCAGTGTATGGGGTGTTTTCAAGGATTTTCTCTATTATGGCTTTCCTTTCACTAATGGATTTATGTGTGAACGAGCCTCGATCCCGAAGATAGGTCAAGTTGGAGAAGCAGCTTCTTTGCTAAGACCAAAATGGAAGTGATTAACTAGGATGTGGTCAGGCATAGAAAGGTTTGGGCTAGTATTTATAAGATTTGTGAACCTAGCCTGTGCTGCTCCTAGAGTCTCCTTCTCTGTTTGTTGGAATTTTAGAATTTCTATCCGAAGAGTGGCAACTCGGGAAATAGGGAAGAAAGAGAGACAAAATTATGTCTCAAAGTTCATCCCAATTTTCGTGAACAACTCCTACGGTATGAGCATATCATTTTTTTTGCCCTTCCCAAAATGGAGAACGGAAATAATTTCCATTTGATGGTCTCTTGTGTTCTGCTAGAAAAAACTAGGCAAGAACACAAGTGCTCAAATTCCCGAAGGTGTGTATATGGATTTTCGTCTTGCTGCCCGGAGAAGGGTTGCTCCCGAACCATGGCTATAAAAAGCAGGGCGAAGCTCATAGCCATTTGTAAGGATGTAATGTGAATGGTGGTGGAGGCTCCAACAAATCTCCCTTTGGAGCTGAGAATTTAAATATTGGAGTGGAATCCATGTGGAAAGGATGGTGGTGGTAATGAGGTGTATATGGTGGTAAAATAAAAAATAAAAGATACACGGACGACTTGGTTTGATTCTAGAACAGCTACCGCTCCCCGGCAACGGCGCTAGAAAGCTTGTTGGTATTTTTTAGCGTAAGCAGATAAATCCGCAAGCGCACGGAAGTACCGTTGTAGCATTCACCCGGTGATTACTAGGTATCGATTTCCATGGGGAACGAGAAGTGAACTAGAAAGAATCAAGGTCGTCCAAGGTAAGATAGAAATAATATTTTTTGGTAGGAAGAAAGGGGTTCTCTAAGGTTTTCCTAAAATTACTAAATACCAAGTTCAGGCTTACTAAACTTTACTTACTTTGGAGCAGCTGTTCCTTTCCCACTCTCGAAAAGACTGGGAAACGGTAATTGGGAGAAGGCAGCCAAAAGCTCTACGAAAACACCAACACGTATGTGGTGGACTACAAAGGCCTGGTCGGAGCTGTCACCCCCGGGGCTACCACAACTATTCCATAGTGTTGGGCGCAATCTCAGGTAAACTCTAGCCTAGACACCATGTCTACGCTAGTGAATATGAAATTACTTTCGCACGAAAACTAGAACCTTCGATCGAACGGAGATCCAGTAAGTAAAATAAAGTAAGGACTGAATTTATTCAAGTAATAATATTGGAATTACCAAAAGATAACCTGGATATTACTCAGATTGAGTTGGCTCCGTAGAGGTACAAAAGTTGAGGCAAAACCGAGAAACCCGGCTCCTCCTCTTCTCTTCTCCTCTCACTTTCTTCCTCTTTTCTAATTTATACAACTAGGTGAGAGCACCTAGAGGGACACCACTACAATATATATGATATGGAATTGAAGCTCAAAATGTGTAGAAGAATGTGCAAGTGAACCTCTAATGTGTGTGGAGGGACTCTACCCATCTATTTATACATGGAGGGGAAGGACGGTTCCTGGCGTGGTTTTGGCGCGAAAATGGAACATTCACCGCATGCAACGGCCGCATGAGTCCCGGGAGAGTTCACCATCCAAATTTGGGCAGGAACGAGGCCGCGGGGCCTGGCATGCCAAGCGTGGCACATTTCGCCACGAAATTTTCATGGTGGGCCTCTGGGCCTCTGTGGACTGCATCCCCGACGGTGATTTGGTCTGGTTCGATGTGAATTGGGCCTGCTTGCCTTCCCTTGGACAAAGTGTATTTCTATGATACACTTTTCCTCCATATAATACCATTTATTGTGCATTTTCAAGATGTTCTTCAAAATACTTAGAACTAGCAAAACTTGTGGAACTCGTCAGATAAATAATATTATGTTGTGATTTGACATGAAATATTATCATTTTAGTTCACTTTGGTGGTCATAAAACATGCATTAAAAGAGCATCAACAATTGGAGAAATAAGTGTTTTGTAGATTCTATACACAAACAAGTGGAAAAAAACATCAGAAATATGCCATTTAGGAATGCACACTTTAGCACAACTTTGATCCCAATGGAAGAAGGCCCAAACATGATGCGAGAATCGAGACCAAACCCAATGTGGAACAACTTTTTCGACCAGCCACGACCCACCTACCGAAGCCGGGCCTAGTCGAGCCCGGCCCAAGCGTGGGTCGCGCCACGAGCGCACGCAACACCCGACCATGGCGCCGGCCTAGCCTAGCTTTCGGCGTGTCGGCACATTAAACACCCGGGAGGGCGGTGCACCGCATCGGTGGCCGGTTCAACGTATCTAGACGCTGGTGGAGAGGCGGTTTGGTGGCAATCTTGCTTTTCACCCCCTCCTCTTATCCTATAAGTAGAGGCTCCCTCTCCCCTCAACACACACACCAATTCACATACAACACAAGGAAGGGAACAATGTAGAAGAGAGGAAGAAGCTCCCACTCCTATCTTATTCTTCTTCTTCTTCCTCTTCTTTTTCTAATGGGGAGTGAGAGAGGGAAGGCTACAAGAGGGTTTTGCCTCTTCTCCTTGGAGCCCCGATGTACCCCCCGGTGCATCGCGGTTCCCGGGTAGCTGGAGTGTCGGACTTGTCGGCATCCACTACGCTTGTACCTCTACAACCAACTTATCATTTGTGGGTAAGAAGGTTGTGTCCCTCTTTTGGCTTATTGTTCTTAAGTATATTACCTTTGCTATTATAAACTTGTGGGATTGATAGTTCATCCTTTGGGGCGGAGCTCTAGTAGTGGAGGGTCCTGATCAACATCAGAGTCATAATCGCTAGTGTAGACGTGGTGTCTAGGCTAGTGGTTATCTATCTTTTGCTGTGCACCCCACGGTTGAGGTGGTAGGTGGCAGGGTAGTGACCACTTTGTCCATCCTTTGTAATCCCCCATGTTCAGGTGTGGAGTAGAGCAATTGCCGAAAGCTGCCTAGTTTTGTGCGTTGGCCGGTGCCCAAAGTAATGATATAATAGCCGAGTGATCCCTGCCTAAGAACATCTGCCCATAAAGACACCTCACTACCCATAGTTATCCTTGGGAGACTTTGTTAAGAGACTAGTTACACAACCGTTCCTCATGGAAATACGATACCCTGAATACTTCCGGGTGAAATGCTACAACGGTATTTTCGTGCGCTTGCGGACTTTTTTTGTAAACGTTGCAGAATACCAACCAACGGTCCGTGGTGGTGTTGCTCGAATGTAACAATTCTGGTGATGTCGTTGCAGAACGTCAACACGCATTTCTAGTGTGATTGCCTAATTGGTGGTTGCGCTTAGAAAATGCAACAAACTCCAACTCGCCCGAGGCTACCTCGGGAGAGGAAGGCAAATTCCGCCTCGACCAAGGCTAGCTCGGGAACCTCCCCTCAAGCGCTCCGCCTCGGACAACTGCCCTGACAGGGGGATCGTGCACATTAAATGCCCCCTGGAACCCCTGATTCCCACTGACGACGCAGGATTCCTACAGGGGTGATCCAACCGGCATTAAATCCTACCTTACCACCATGATTACACCTCAGGAATGATCAACAAGCACTATTTTTACCACGCCGCCCACTGTTTCAACCACCACGACTGAGACCCCTCTGCAACGTCCACTCATGTACCCATGATGCAGAGACTCGGGCCAGAGGACGGCCACGCCGAGCCACCCTCGGACACTGTTCCCATGAGCCTCGGACGCTGTTGCCATGACCCTCGGGCGGCGTGGCTATAGGGCCACCAAGACCTCAGGAAACCATGCCCCGGGCTTGGCACGGGCCTCTACAGTACTGAGCCGACCTTGGACCTCCAGGACAAAATTGTAGGGACTCCGGTTCCCTCCGCGTGACCCCCACATCGCCTATGGAAGAGGACATCCTCCTCTACGTCATCCGAGGACAAGAAGTACAACAACCATCCTTCTACCACATCGCAATAGGGAAAGGCAACAAGGCTCGAACATGGCCTCACCCATCATGTAGATCAACATGTAACACTCACCCTTGATGCCTATAAAAGGGGAACCCGGGATAGCTATAGGCAGGTCACAAGCATTTTACAGCCTGACTTCACAAGATATTGGCATTAGCCTCAATCACCACACATCTACACAAAGACCTGGATCCGTTCCCTCTCTTGCCTACTTGTAACCCCTACTACGAGCACCGCCGGTGCAAGAAAATACAAGTCTCTACCCCCACTGGATGTAGGGCATTCCTTGGCCTGAACCAGTATAAACCCTCTGTGTCCATCTTGCATCACCATCTAGGACAGGGACGCGTAGCACAATTTTACTAGTTGGTTAGGGCTGCGGGTCAAAACACCGACACCCAGAGTAGTTGTATATATTTATCCAAACCAAACGTGTCGCACCTATATAGATTGATGCACTTGCCTAACCACGTACACTTAGTTTGGCGTGTACCAGAAATGAAAGCTCATCTGCTGTAGAAAATCCAGAGTCCAGCTTCAAGAGATATGGACGCGCTTGACGCCATATATTATGTATATAAATAAATGTTGGATAGGTTTTTGGTCAACAAGTAGCAAGATATCATTACTACACAAAACATTTGTAGGGGCGGTCGGTGATGGTTTGTAGGGGCTGCTGAGCCTATCCAGGCACCGCTACAAATCAATGATTTGTAGGGGCTGTTGGCCATCTTCCCTTACAAATCGATATGTCCGGGGCAGTTGCCGTTTTCTAGAATTCAGATCAGGTCAAAAAATAGCAAAATTTTTTTAATCCTAGAAAGCTAAATAAGCACGCAATAGTGCAAATGAGAACATGCATTTTGCTTGTACGTAATGTATGGCTTAATGCATTGTTGGTGAACTAAAATGGTCTGGCTTAACGTGTTGCTAGTAGTCAGCATGACCTTGTGTGTGACGTATGAATTATTTGGCTTACTTGCATGGTGGTTAATTAAAGGCGAAAGGGTAGTAGCACCGCATCATGCATCAAGTTCATTTCCTAGTGGTCAATAATGACCATAGGTGGCCGTGCATATTTAGTGCTTAAAAAAAGAAATGAACACTTGGAATATCAAGAACGTGTTGTCATACTATACTATGGCCATATAAATAGTGCAGCTATGTAGTACAGTCTTGGTGTTCAAATACAAAAGAAAATAGCTTCTAACAAACAAAACACACAGTAGAGTAAACTAGTTCTTTTGTCACCAAAAGGACAATAAAAATTGAAAGGAAGAGATAAGGGAAACAATTCCAAGATGCAAGGAGCAAACCTGGCACAAGGTAGATTTGTGTTATTTAGCGCATGAATGGTTTATTTGTGCAAAGCACATATTAAAGATGCTTATTGTAGTTAAATCAATTTGTGCTAATACAATACGATTCCTTAGGCTTTCGTGAACTGTTTTAGGTTACAAACCAAACCTGCCCATAGGCTGTAGCTTACGACTTCAGGTATTCGCACATAATGAACCATATATATTGTACATCTTACATTATAGGAGAGCTCCGCCTATGTTGGGGTGCCTTTGGTGTCTCAGCATAGCAGGTCCCAAGCCCTGGTAAAAGAGGATGGTTGTGTTTAGGTGTGGTGAGCCAGACATAAAAACCAGCTTCTCTTATGGAAATGAGACCCAATAGACTCCTATTGGGGCGTAACCCTCTTAGCGACATGCCATGTTAGATCCCAGGTATGGTGTTAAATGAGCAAGGGTTGGGTCATCACCCCTGTGACATGTTGTGTCATGATCTAGGCATGGTGTCAAGTGAGCAAGGATCGGGTTGTCGCATCCTCAGTGGCGCGCCACATTGGTGCCCGGGTGTGGTGGAAAATGAGCAAGGGTCTTCACACCAGCGACATGTGCGAAGGGTAAGGAATCTAGTCGAGAACACTAGGATTCGTCTAGGTAGCTAGAACGTTGGTTCCTCAAGGGTAAGTTAAGAGAGTTAGTTGACACAACAATTAATTGGTGGGTAAATATCTTCTGCGTCCAAGATACTAAATGGAAGGGTCAGAAGGTGAAGGAGGTGGACAATACCGGCTTCAAGCTCTGGTACACAAGGACAACTTCAAATAGAAATGGAGTAGGAGTTTTGATTGATAAGAGCCTTAAGGATGGTGTGGTGGAGGTGAGAAGGCAAGGGGATAGGATCATCTTAGTTAAGCTTGTCATTAGTGATATGGTCTTAAATGTAATTAGTGCGTATGCCCCCCAAGTAGGCCAGGAGGAGAGTGCTAAGAGGCAATTCTGGGAAGACTTAGATGTCTTGGTTAGAGCAGTACCTAGCAGCGAGAAGCTCTTTATAGCAGGGGATCTTAATGGTCATGTAGGTACATCAAGGGTAGGTTATGAAGCGGTACATGGAGGCTTCGGTTTTGGCAGTAGGAACCAGGAGGGCGAGGAAGTCTTAGACTTTGCTATAGCTTTTGATCAGATGTTAGCCAACACTTTCTTCAGAAAGAAGCAGTCCCATTTAGTGACCTTCAGTAGCGGCCAACACTCTAGCTGGATTGACTTTGTCCTTACAAGACGGAGGGATAAAACTACATGCTTTGATTGTAAGGTAATAACTGGAGAGTGTGTGGTTTCTCAACATAAGCTATTGGTGGCTGATTTCCACTTTCTGGTGCAAGCTTATTGTTGGCGGTGATTATTGACAGATTTATACCGCCAACATAAGACCAAAATGGAGAGAACTAGACATATTTACACACATATACCTTTGCTACTATCCTAGTTCCACTTGTATTGGAGAAATATTGTTTTGCAGGATTTTATATACAATAACAAGTGGAACAATAACAAAAGGCGCCATTCGGGAAAGCGTAAACATGGACATCAACCAACCCAGTGGCAAAAAGTCCCAGAACATGCAAAACCAGGGCAAGCTCCCTATTGGGCCAAGGCCTAGGCCTAGCCAAGGGCCTGTCGGCAAAGGGCGGTGGCCAGCTGCGCCAGCCCTAGGCATGCCCGCGCCCCTTGCCGTCGCCCAGGCCCACCTTGCATGAGGTGGTGCATTGAAGGTAGAGGAGGACGGTGCAGTCCGGCACTCCCCCAAACTGACCCAATTTGCCCTATAAAAGGAAGGGGAGGCCCTCTTACACACACACACACACCCCTCATTTGGAGCCACCTCACTACCTCCCACTCTCTCCTCTCTCTCTCCACCTCTCTCTCTTTAGCTTAGTTTTTAGTAGTATTTGGAGATAGGCGAAGACTCATTGGAGAGCTTGTACTTTGGAGAAGGATTATTCGGTATGAATACATATATGGTTTCTTCTAAAGTCTTGCTCCCATCTTATTACAGTTGTGCTATAGGACTAGAGTATAGTTTTCATGTTATTATTGTGACATATGAATTAGTATATAGTTTGTGTGTCATGATCTTAACATGTTGTTCTTATGATATGATCATGGTTTATTAAACTAGACTATAGTCCCTATGCTATGATTTCATCATATTGGACCTTATGCTTAATCATTCATGCAACATATTTGAATAGAGTTAGGGTTGTGTTGAGGTGGCGGTTCGTCGTGACCTTCGGGTTTGCCCATGTCCTAGCTCGTCCATCCGTAGGGTGGGAGTCCATGGGGGATATGGGCAGTTTCTTAACATGCGGGCATGGTGCCTGAGTGAGCGGAAACCTTCGAATATGATGGTGCTCTTCGGTTGAGGGGATGGCGGAAGGTGGTGACAGCTCTGTCCGTCCTTAACATTGCCCGGCCCGAGGGTATCATGTAGGAGTTTGTAAATGTCTCCTTGGCTGGCAGACCAGCCTTTGGGATCTCCCCATCCATTTCATGCTTAGCTCTGATCCTAGTCACATATCCTGTATGATCATTAACTTATTCTTTGCATGACTATATTAGAACATGCCTGCTCCACTTAGGCATATTCTTTATTCTTTGTTTCCCCTTTTATCCTTAAGGTTGGCCCTAATTGTGTGTCACACTATCTTGAAACCTATTATGACTTACCCCTGTATTGAGTATTGGTCTATTATGCAGTCATGTTATCTTGTCCATGTCCCTGCTAGAGTCTTTTACACCATGTTTTCCTTTGGGAAAATATAAATGAACGATACGCGAATACTCCCGGGTGAAATGTTATAACGATAATTCCGTGTGCTTGCGGACTTGTTCTGTAAACGTTCAGAACTATTGTTAAGGTATTCCTTGGTGACATTGCTAATTCTAGCAATGACATTAAGAAATGCCAACAAGCATTTCAGGCATAGTTGTGGGGAATGGATCCTAAGTCCATTCTTGGTGATTGTGCTACGAAATGTCAACAAGCATTTCTGGCGCCGTTGTCGGGAAGGCATTAGTTAAAAGAATCCAGTAGGACATGTTCATGATGATATGCATGTGTGGTAGCCATTACTTATACAGGCTAATCTTTCATGTTTTCTCCTATTTGGATGAAAACAAGATAGTGTACGATTGGTTCCTCCCTGTTGAACAACTACACTGCAGATCTAGAGGCACTCCTAAGGAAGAACCGATCTCGTACCACTTCTTCTTCTGCCACTCCACCGACAAACGAACCAGTCACCCCCGCACCATCCGCTACGTCACTCATGGCCAAGTCACTCTATGAAACGCACACCTGCAACACTTCCTTGAGCTCTGTGACACCATTGTCATCAAAGGTGTCACACTAGACATCATTAGACTCTGCCTGTTTCCCTTCTCCCTTGCGGGGAAGGTGAAACGGTGGTTCTACAAAGACAAAGAAGTTGTCAACATGTGGAGTAAATGTTCCATGGCGTTTCTTGACAAATTCCTTCCCTTGGGCAAAATCATTGCCCTGAGGGGAAGGATTGCCAACTTCCAGTAGAATTCTATGGAACCCATCCATGAGGCATGGGAAAGGCTGCAACAGTACATTCAAGCATGCCCACACCATGGGATGGAAAATTGGCTCATACTCCAAATTTTCTATAATGGGTTAACACCCATGTCAAAGGAGCACATCGATGCCGCTGCTGGAGGTGCCTTCCTCTCCCTCACTATCGATAGAGCTACGACCCTAATCGATAAAATGGTGTCCAATCAAAGTTGGGGGAGGAAAGCTCAGACAAACAAGAAGAAGGCACGCATACCATGAAGGAGACGGATATGCTTGCTGCAAAAATGGATCTCCTATTGAAAGAGCTTGATGAGCATCTTTGTCAAAAAGAAGTAATGTACGACATCGTTAGGGCTATAGACCCGCATATGACATGCAAAGTCTGTGGCATTGTTAGCCATTTGGGGAACGACTACCCCGAGACATGTGAAGACACCGCCTACATCAACAATGGGTTTCGCCAACAAGGAGGCCATAACGGGTGGAATAACCAGTCACACCCACAACACCAAGGTGGTAATTCAAACTTCAACTCAAATTACAATTCAAGTCATCTCTCCTTGAAAGACTTGGTTTAGGCCAAGCAAAAATAATTGAAAATCTTACTAAGAAGTTAATGATTAATGATAAAACTCTTGAAAATATGAATTCTAAAATTGAAAGTTTAACTTCTTCTATTGAAAACCAACTGAGCTTTAATAAAATGATAGAAACACAGTTAGCTCAGTTTGCTACTGCTTTACCTAGTTGCTGGTTTGGGAAAGATTTTGGGGCAACCTGAAACTTCCCTCAAATCTATTAAAATGGTCTCAACGAGGTTCGGTAAGCCTCTATATCAGGAAAATAGTAAGTATCCTATCGAGCCACCATTCATTACCAAGAAAGAAGATCCTGGCCGCCCAATAATCACATGCTTAATTGGCTCACATGTCTTCAAGAATGCCTTCTATGACCTTGGAGCAAGCATCACATCATGTCCAAGGTAACATATGATGAAATATTAGGTGAACCTTTGTCCACTACACATTTTCAACTGCAGATGGCGGATCAATCACTACGGAAGCCGGAGGGAGTAGCCAAGGACATTTTGGTGAAAATTCAAGATGCATACATCCCCACTTACTTCGTCGTCCTAGACATGGGCCACAGCAAGAGAGTTCCCCCAATCCTAGGGAGACCATTTCTTAACACTACAAATGCAGTCTTGCACATGGGATCAGGGCATGTTAGCGTTCATATACAAGGGCAAACAATGAGATGCCCATTCAATGGGTTCAACAAGCATAGATATGCTAAAAACAAACATCCCAAGATACAGCCACAACAAAGTGTTAAGTAGGTATGGCAGGCAGAAAGGTCGACATCCGCATCCACTTCTTTGGACACAGGTGTACTTCCATCAAGCAAAAAGTGAAAGGAGAAGAGTCCCTTTCGAGTGGACTTTAAAAGGTGAGCCCTTGCCGAAGGTAAATCGGTAGCTATCATTTATTTTATCACAATAATAATTCCAAGATACAAAAATTTTGGTAAAAAAGTAATAATAATCCTTGTTCTCCTTTCAATGTCTTCACCTCTGTTGGATGAATCATGTTTATTTTTTCATGCTTCCTTTCTCTATATTAGTATGTTTTGGTTTGGAGTTTGGTCGTACATTCCCTAAAATAAGCACGGTGCTTAGTTTAGATGTAATGATGGTACTTCCATAGGCTTTTTGAATTAAGCATGGTGCTTGAGTCAACAAGTCTCGCCTTTGACGTCTAGTTTGATCATTGAACCGAAATTGCTAGTGTAGATCTTGGTTGATCATATGGACTAACCCTTGCAGGAACTTATCAACTTCATGAGGGTAAGTCTTAAAGATGACAATGGAGATGAAAATTTGTTTGGAAAACTTGATTAAAATAATAGTAGTAATAAAATGGAATAATGATGATAATAAACCTTTCAACCCCATGTATGGTTGTCTCGTATCTTGATATCACTATAAAGACAAGCTTGGGGGGAGCCTCCAAGCACGCCACTAATCACAAATCAGGCCACAGCGTGCACAAGCTAGCGGCATTCCTAGCTGAACCATGAAAGGTAAGTAAGGAGCTAGCTTGGGGGAGGACTCCAAGAAAGGTAACTTGTATCTCACATTTCTTTTGATTATCTTTCCTATCTTATAGAATGATAAGATATGCTAAAAAAATAATAATAATAAATATTTATTCCACTCTATATATATATGTTGTAGAAATGTTTAGTTCAACCCCTATTGAAATGATGAATAGTTGTTGTCTTATATTTTATCTGTGCCTAGTTTATAACTTAATTTTCCCCAAGATTTGAGTTTAGTGGCTAAAATATGTCTCATCCTAAAAGCTTGGATTACGTGGGTTGTATATGCTCTCTCTAGTCTAAGTAGTTGTAGAATATGATATAGTGCCATGGATCTTGCTAAGATTTTGTTCTAAGAATGACTCGATATCCGGAGTTTTGTTTTTCAATCAAGTTCCTCAATGATTTATATGTCCCACCAGAGCCATATGACATGATCTTTCCACATATATAAAACCATAGTCATATGCTACTTGTATTCATGTTAAGCTCTATCAAATTGTTTGTGACCTATGTTGAGATTCTTTTCGTACACCCATGATTAAGATTCATGTACACCCACAAATGAACTGCCAACTCTTACATTGAGAGTTGCGCACAACATGCACCCTTCCGTCCACCAAATATATACTCCACTCATTTCTATCATGACATCTCTCTACTCACCAAAGTTTCTTATGCCAAAAGAAAGGTATGGGCTATGCTAAAAAGAGAGATAGAAAATCCATGCCAAAGGGCATGAGAGAAAAAATGGACATGTGTCCAATTCAAATAAAATGTTAGGCAAGTCAATACCCGGCCCAAAAAAAAAAGAAGAAGAAAGAAGAAGAAGAAGAAGAAGAAGAAGAAGAAGAAAGAAAAGAAGAGGTAGCCCATACCCTTTTAGAAGCATTCTCCCAAAAGAGAGTCATGATATTTGGAGTACAAAAATATTTAGATTTACATTCCACACACTTGCACATCTTGATCAAGGTTTGTGACTAGTCTCTCCATGTGGTTCGGTTTTTGACCCAGCAACATTACATGATGCAAGTATGCCTTCTTTTACCTACCCAAAGCTCCACAAAAAGCCTTATTTAGAAGGTAGGAAAGAAAGGCAAATCAAACCTTTGGTGAGGAACAATATACACATTGAGCAATCAAGTGATCATTTGAGGAACTGGTTTTTCTTTACAAAACTTTCAAAACCTCTGGATGAATAGTTGTTTGAAGAATGAAATATAAGCAGATCCGTGAATCTATTTGTTCTGCCACCACCCAAGATTTGGAGATGGCTAAAAAGTTCCATGTGTATTAAGGTAATAACGGGTGGATAGAAATGCTAATTTATTCAAATTACGGAAGAAAATTTTGTTATAAGCATGGTACTTGTGAAATGTGATTAGCATAGTAGCAACTCCGGATCAATGTTGATGCTCTATTAACGCATGTTCTATGACCATCAATATGCATCATAATTAATCAAAATGACAACATTTCATGGCACATCATAACAAAATATGATTTATTTAACAAGTTCCACGAGTTTCGATGCTCTAGTTGTTTTGCAGGAAATTTCTAATTTTTTCGCACATAAAAACTATCAAATATGATGAAATGGAGTACACCATTGTGAAGAGCTCATCGCTGATCAAAATGGACATATCATTTGATATTTTTGGAGCTCCCAATAAAAAGATATAAAATTTTCAAATTAAAAAGGAGTCCTGACGTCATCGCTGACGTCAGCACCCTCGAAACAGTGCCATGCAGGCCAATGTGGGCATGACACATGGCGATGACAGCGCCCCATGCACGGGCGCGCTCACGCGGGCAGGCAGCGCTCGGCGGAATTCAAATTTGGCCCGCGCCAATCCAGACGCAACACGTGGCGGCCAGGGAAAAGCCCCCGCGCGCGCGGGCGCAGACCGCGTTCCCGCTCCACACGGCCGGCCAGGGGCCACGTGGCGCGCTAGGATGGGACCCCGCCAGGCGGTGCCGCAGTTCACGCGCTGAGGCACGGTTCGGCCGGGATTTGAGGGCCGGTTCGGCCGGTTTAGGCCGGTTCAGGCGCCTGGAACTCCGGTTTTCGCCCCAGAAACACAGAATCAGCACGGTTCATGCAGTTTGGCTCCGGTTCAGGCACTTCCCACGTGATTTTTCTCTAGTTTTTGCCCCTGGATGGTGCAGGAGCGATTTGTGGACGCTGGAGGTCGGTTTGCATGCTAGTTACCGTCATTTGGCAAGGGTTGAAGTGCAAAAGTGGCCCTCTCCTCTCCACTATAAATTGAGGGGCACTCCACCCATTGTAAAACACAACACACTACACTCTAGCACTTCATTTACACATTCTACACAATGTAGTGGTGTCCCTCTAGGTGTTCTTCACCTAGTTGTATATATTAGAAAAGAGGAAGAGAGTGAGAGGAGAAGAGAGGAGGAGGAGCCGGGTTTGTCGGTTTCGCCTCAACTTTTGTACCTCTACGGAGCCGACTTCTTTGTGAGTAATATCCAGGTTATCTTATGGTAATGTTGAGGTTATTATTTGAGTAAATTCAGTCCTTACTTTATTTTACTTACTGGATCTCCTTTCGACCGAAGGCTCTAGTTTTCACTTGAAACTAGTTTCGTAATCGCTAGTGTGGACATGGTGTCTGGGCTAGAGTTTACCTGAGATTGCGCCCAACACTACGGAATAGTTATGGTAGCCCCGGGGGTGACAGCTCTGACCAGGCCTTTGGAATCCACCACGTTCGTGTTAGTGTTTTCGTAGAGCTTTTGGCTACCTTCTCCTGATTACCGTTTCCCAGTCTTTTCGAGAATCGGAAAGGAACAGTTGCTCCGAAGTAAGTAAAGTTTAGTAAGCCTGAACCTTGGTATTTAGTAATCTTGGGAAAACCATTGAGAACCCCTCTCTACCTATAAAAATATCTTTCCACCTTTTCTTGGACGATCTTGATCCTTTCTAGTTCACTTCTTGTTCCCAGTGGAAATTGATACCTAGGAATACTCCGGGTGAAAACAACGGTACTTTCCGTGCGCTTGTGGAATTATTTGCTTACGCTAAGAAATATCAACAAGCTTTCTAGCAACGTTGCCGGGGAATGGTAGCTGTTCTAGATTCGAACCAAGTCGTCTGTGTATCCCTTTTTATTTTTATTTTATACACCTCTCCACCATTACCATCCCTACCACATGGATTCCACTCCAACCTTTAAATTCTCGGCTCCAGAGGGCGATTCGTTGGAGCCTCCACCACCATTCACATCACATCCTTACAAATGGCTACGAGCTTTGCCCCACTTTCATAGCCATGGTTCGGGAGCAACCTTTCTCTGGGCGAGACGACGAAAATCCATATGGCCACCTTCGGGAATTTGAGCACTTGTGTTCTTGTCTCGTTTTATCTGGCATGACACAAGAGACCATTAAGTGGAAACTGTTTCCGTTCTCCCTTTTGGGTAGAGCAAAACAATGGTATGCTCATATCATTGGAGGTGTTCACAGAAATTGGGACAAACCTCGAGACAAATTTTGTCTTGCCTTCTTCCCTGTTTCCCATGTTACCGCCCTTCGGATAAATTTTTTTTATTAAATTCCAACAAAAAGAGAAGGAGACTCTTGGAGTAGCCTGGGCTAGGTTCACAAACCATATAATACCGACCCAAACTTTTGTTTGCCTGACCACGTCTTATTAAATCACTTCCATCTTGGTCTTAGCAAAGAAGCTGCTCTCCAACTTGACCTATCTACGGGAGGCTCACTCATACATAAATCCATTAGTGAGGATAAAACCATTCTAGAGAAAAATGCTTGAAAACACCTCTCACACCAATATCCATGACAAGTTTCCCATAGAAACAATAGAGTGAAGCCCCGACCGACAAAAAGGAGGCACCTGCAACCGATTTTGAAATTCTTTCAAATCTTTCTCATAATCCAGTTGTTGAGGACCCTCCTATTAAGGGAAAATCTTGGGATGATGAATCCCATCCTTTCGCATGCCCCTTTGAATTCAAGGATAACCATTTTCTTGATGATGATTTTGGGAATGCTTTAGAAATTCCGAGTTCAACATCATCATATACCTCGAATTCCTTTATGAGACATCAAAAACACTCACCATCGCATAGACAGGAATATATGTGCACACTAATTCCATGCAGATGGAGAGAAGGTCGCCGTCAAAAGGAAACAAGACCATGATATGTGACGGAATGACTACGTTGCATCACTCACAATTCAGTCATTAATTGTGAGAGGTGAGTCTATCAAGGTAAAAGAACCAACCCAAAAACATTTATTTTCTTTTCCAAGTTTATTTTCACCACTGCATATTTGCTTGATTTATCATTTATCTAGTGCTTTCATTGGGTGGCTCCTAGTCTTTGAGCTTATTCGGGCGCCCTACCTAGTCTAGGTAGATGATAATTTTATTGCTGTCTATCTGTTCGATGCTCTTAGTCTAGCTTTGTAGTAGACGGATGTTAAACGGGACCATCTCGACATCATATGTTGGCTTTGCCAGTCTGTATGATGATTTCGCTTGATGGTCGATGCTACAAGCAAAAGCTAAAGCCTAGATTGCATGCATATCACTTGTTTAATTTTGCTTTTTTTGAAACCATGGCATGTTTGCTTAAAATCATTCATCCATCCTATTGCATTGCTTTGCATATAAAAACAAAATGGTTCCCTAATTCATCATTCGATGTTCGCACATCCGTTTGAATCAATCTCATGTTTATCATTAACATGCTACCTTTTAATATGCTAGTATGCTTTAGTTTGGGAGCGTTGGTTAGTCATGACGATCATGCTTCCATAGGTTTTTTAAATTAAGCATGGTGCTTAGGATAATTAGCCTACCTAAATCAAATTGGACATGGAGTTGTCGATTTTTGAACTAAAATTATTGGCATAGACATTGGTTGTATATTGTTGACGGTGAAAACACCCTTATTTTATTTTACATCCTTTGTTTTGAAAGGAAGAATAACATTTCATGAACATATTTTACCCAATAACCTAGTTCCACATGTAGATGTAAAAATCATTCATCGGTGACCCAAGTATGGCCAATGGACAAAATATCATCACCATCATGATCTCCATGTTCTAGGATGCTTCCACACAAAATTTGAAGTCATTTGGCCACAAGACCAGCAGCATCGGGCCGACCAAGGGCCATTTGAAAACCGACATGTGGGGATGCCTTCTAGAAGAGTTGGAAAAGGCCAGGGCCCAATGGACCAAAGATCGGCCGACCCATGACCTTTGGCCCAAACTCTTCCAAGACGACCGCCACGTCACTAATCCGTGGGAGAACAAGAGAAGGCGATTGGTCCATCAATCCATGGATCGTGTTGGTACAAAATAAATCCACGGCAAGTTCGGACTCATGTTGGGGCCAACATTTAGATGGCCCATGAGGTCATGGACCATGGTTACCATGGCCCACTTAGCCAAAGATGTCCTTGAAAGGTTGCATGGCGGTTAGATCCAATGGTTTAGAGGTCACACGGATCGATGACGTGGTGCTTTGGAGTAGCCCCTACTCCACCTTGGGGCTATAAATCATCCAAGACAGGACCATAAGGAAGGAGCTCTCCACTCTATCAAGATGTAGTAGTGTTAGTATAAAAGTTAGAGTTAGTAGTGGTGGGTTTAGATGGGTCTTTAGGAGGTCCGTATTGTTCTTTTATCATTCCTTTTGTAGTAAGATCTTTACATTTATAATTCATTTTGACTTAGTACAACTTTATTCTAGTTCTCTAGAATATAGTTGTTATGATATTATCTAGCATATAGACGTTTCACACTTAGTTATGGTTCAAGCCATGGTTCACTTTGAACCCATGCCCGTATGCGATCATAAGAGGTGCTCTATGCTATAGCATCTAGAGTAGTGAGAGGAAGTATAAGCATGGTGCTTAGAATCTTGCCTGTGGTTAACGGATGGATTGTGATACAAGCCCTTCTAATTTAGGCAAGTTCTAAAAAAGGCTCCAGTAAAATAGTAGCTTGTTTAGTGGTGGTTTATCCACCACTATTGCCTAGCATACTTGTCATATGCTTCCTTTGTGCCTAGATTAGTATCATAGAAGTAAAGTAAGAATAATCCTTTTTCTCATCGTTGTGCTAGCTAGAACCATGTCCTGTGTCTCAATGCCTATATCATATACACCATTTACCCTACCTGTAGTCTAGATGGTATATTGGTTGGTGGACACATGATTGTTAGTTATCACATCCTATGCCATCGCTTCCCATGGGCTAAATACAAATAACGATACCTTGGAATACTCCCGGTGAAATGCTACAACGGTAATTCTATGAACTATGAATATCTTACAATTAGAAATACCAACAATCATTTCTAGCTGTTAAGTTAGGATAGGTCCTATATCTATTTCTAGTGACAACGCTAAGTAAATGTCAACATATATCGGAATAACCCTTACAAGAATTTATCAAAATCCATGTGGGTAAGACCTTGAGATGGATTCATAGTGGGAGAAATCAATGTTCATTTGGTGAACCATGAATGAACCTTGATCATAAAAAAAACAGAAGCAAGAAGTGCAACCATCTAGATCCTCATCTCCGGGACTAGATACCTCCCATTCGAGCTAAATACAACGGGGAATTCCTGCTCAACAAACTTAAAATGGTGAGCCCTTGCTGAAGGTAAATCGGTAGTTATCATACCTTTGGTGCATTCTTAACTTCAAATCTCAATATTTGCAAATGAATCAATAAATATGCAAAAAAGGTCTTCCTACTTTCATCAATAATTTTTTTAATAGCATGACTTTTGAAAATGAGCTAAAATGAAAATGTGAATTTGCTCCTTTGGATATTTTTGTCACTAACCTTTCAGGTTTGAACAAAAATAACAAAGGGTTGAAGCACAAGGTAAAACCAATCAAACATCATTCAACAATGAAGCACATTTGATGGAGTGTCACCATCCAAACTTGATTTTTGTACCTTGCAAAATTCAAGTGTGGGGGTGAACAACTCTAAACATCTCATGACATGCTTCATTCATTTTTGCTTTGATTTCGCTTACCTTGTTTCACACTTACGCTTTGCTCATTATTCTAAAGTCACACAACATTATTATGATAAAAAGGATTTTTATTTTTCATAAAAGCAAGAACATGTCTTCAAGATAGTATGCACCTTCGGGTGTTCTTGTTGCTAACCATTTTAGGTGGAGACAAAGAAAAACAAAGAAGCATGCGATGCTCGAAGACATGGGGCTACATCAACTACAGACTTTTATCCCGGTGATGGAACACACCCAAAAGAAGACCCTCATCCTACGCGACTTGACTTTTTACACAAAAGTCTTAGTGTGTGGGGAGGATGGTGAGAATCCTTAGTTCCACACACACCAAGGGATCAATCAAAAAAAAATATATCAGAAAAAAAAAGATGATGTAAGCCCCGCTAAAAAAAAAAAATTAGAAAAAGAAAATAAAAAAAAAGATTGAAAAAAAAATATATAAAAAAAATATAATAAAGAAGAGAGAGGAGGAGGATTCTCATCTATACCCTTGCTATCATCAAAACTTATGGTCCATACACAACATACATGTGTGTGACTCATAGACTTGATGATAACCCGAGTTGGATCACGTGTGACAAATCAACCGATTAAAAGCAACTTCCGGACTCCATACACTTATGCCTGCCTAATCGGGTAATGCAAAGGTAATAAATGTTCACCAATTCCTTTAATTATATTTATCTCCATGAAAATACAAAGCCATGCTTCCCATGTTTATGTTATATATGCTCTCGGGTTTGAATGTTGTCACATAGGCCTATGTGGCACATTCATAGGCTTTTTGAATTAAGCGTGGTGCTTAGGTTAATATGGCCTTCTTTAATTAAATTTTGACATGGTGTTGAATCTTGGTTAATGAACTTAGAGTAATTATTTTCATAAACAATGAGAAGTAATCAATTATGGTGATAAATCAAGACTACATTTATAATGCAAACTTTACCTTGGTCTTGCTTAAGTTCAAATGAAAAGTTGGATGAACATGTTTTAAATACTAAATAAATAAATTTGTTTTGCATAATAAACTTGTTTTAACCTAGTCTTATCTTTGAGGATAAAAACTCTGATCTTTTCTCTCTCTTAAAAAAATGTTACTCTAATAATAAAAAAACATGGTGCTACCCTTGGGGTATTCTCTACCACTAACATTTACAGAACGAAGAGGTGGCATGACAAGAAAAAACACAAAGAGTTTACACCTGGATAAGATCCTAATGTTCAACTCAAGGGTGAAACTCTTTGATCATGGAAAACTTCAGAGTAAATCAGAAGGGCCATTCAAGATTATCGAGAGTTCATCACATGGTGCCATCACACTCCAAGATGATGAAGGTAATGTATTCAAGGTAAATGGTCACCATTTAAAAGTTTTCCTTAAATCATAAAATAAAATTGACTCGATTGAATTCTAGAAATTTAATGATTCAATCTAATGATCAATCTTTGTCAAAAAAAAGATGAATATAAATAAATAAAAATTTATATATATAGAATTTAGAATAATGTGTTAATCAAATAAATCTTTTGGCTCTCTCGGTGTTTTTCCACCGTAAGAGTCCTTGTTATTTTCACTTGTCTTTGTCTTTGAAAAAAAAAACATATATAGCTCCAAAGAAGTGTGGGGGTGTGCAACAATCCATTGAAGAATAGGAAGCACCGAGCCACATCACATTTAACTAGTGGAGGAACATGAACACAACTCGGTTTGATCATTTCCTCCCCACTGCTCATATGCATGCTCCTGGTTCTACAATTGTTTAAATCTACAAATTTAAAAAGAACCAAGTTCCACACTTAGATTCAAAATTTGAAAGTACATATGAATATAGCTCTTTGAGTTTGGCCTACATAAATTTTTGTTCCTTACATATCCTTAGTGCTTGTGGGAAAAACATATATAGGAAAAACATATTGCCTAAGTTGTTCTAAAGTGAGATATGGCTTTGGCATGGAAATCCAACCTTTTCTATTTGAAGTACTTGGAGAATTTCTTTTTTAATCAAAATGCTAAAACTCATAGTTTCACATACTCCTCAATGGTAAGAAAATTCCTACCAAGGCCAAATATATCATGTTACATTTTGAAACCCTTCTACATATGCCGATTGTTATTGCTTGAGTTTTGTCAAACTTTGTTGGCCCGTGTTGAGAAATTTATCATGCTCTTAAATCAAGACCATGTACACGCCACCAAATATATGCACTACTCCTACACTAGGAGTAGGCGCAAAACATGCCTTGCACTTAGATCCATCCAAAAATGTTCTACTCTTACACTGAGAGTGAACAAAAATATTTATGTTAGGTTCTTTCAAAAATAAATGCTCCAAATACGTTCACATCTCTCTCTCAAAAAGTTTGCTAAAAAGAGATGTGAGGCTATCATAAAAAAAAGAGAAAAAAAGAAAGAGAAATGTAAAAAAAAAAGAAAAGAAATAAAGGATGAGAATAAAAGATAGCCCATGCTCTCACAAATATTTTCTCCAAACTTTCAATAAAGAGAGAGATATATTTTATGGAGCATAATAGAAATAAGTTAGCCACTATATATCCATCATATATCCACACACTTGCACATCTTAATTTGATTGTATGACATTTTTCTCTATGGATCCATTGATTGACCTAGCAAAATATGCAATACAAGTATGCCCACAAAATTTTCCTACCTGAGCTCCACATAAGCCCTATTAGAAGTAGGAAGAAAAAGTAGGCAATGCTAAAAATGCCTTGGTGAGGGGAACTTACACCATTGAGCGATTTGAGAGTGCCATTTGAGGAGTACATGTGAACTATGCTTTATTTTCAAAGATTACTAAAAAAAAACTCCAAGTTACTAAGACGGAAAAAAAAAGGGATGAGATGACTTTGTTTCAGAGCCGTTCCATTTCTCAACCTCTTAAGAATATATGTTAGACACTCCACATATCCCGCAGTATAAGGTATGCTTTGGGATGATCTTTATGTCGGGTTCATAACTTGAATTGCTATGTTTATACTTAATTTATCATTAACCTTTACTCGAGACGAGCAAAGAGCCAAGTGTGGGGAACTTGTTGATGCTCTATTAACGCATGTTCTATGACCGTCAATATGCATCCTAATGAATCAAAATGACAACATTTCATGGCATATCATAACAAAATATGATTTATTTAACAAGTTCCATGAGTTTCGATGCTCTAGTTGTTTTGCAGGAAATTTCTATTTTTTCATAGATAAAAACTATAAAAAAATGATGAAATGGAGTACACCATTGCGAAGAGCTCATCGTGGCTGATCAAAATGGACATATCATTTGATATTTTTGGAGCTCCCAAAAAAATGATATAAAATTTTCAAATTAAAACGGAGTCCCGACGCCAAGCACCTCCAAACAAGGATATCGGGCCAATGTGGGCGCGACACGTGGTGAGGATGGCGCCCATGCATGGGCGCGCTCACGCCAAGCAGCAGGCGCCGGGGGAATTCAAATTTGTCCCGGGCCAATCCGGACGCCGACATGTGGCGTGCCGGGAAAGCGGGCGCGCGCGGGTGCGGGGCCATGTGGCGCCAGACGGACCCCCACCAGCGGTGCCGCTGTTCGTGCGCCGAGGCGCGGTTCGGGCCGGATATGAGGGCCGGTTTAGGCCGGTTCAGCGCCGGGAACTCCGGTTTTTGCCCCGTAAAACATAGAATCAACACGGTTCATGCAGTTTGGCTCGGTTCGGGCACTTCCCCGCACGATTTTTCTCTGGTTTTTGCCCCCTGGACGGTGCAAGGGAGCAATTTGTGGACGCTGGAGGTCGGTTTGCATGCTATTTGCCATCATTTGGCAAGGGTTGAAGTGCAAAAGTGGCCCTCTCCTCTCCACTATAAATTGAGGGGCACTCCACCCATTGTAAAAACACAACACACTACACTCTAGCACTTCATTTACATATTCTACACAATGTAGTGGTGTCCCTCTAGGTGTTCTTCACCTAGTTGTATATTACAAAAGAGGAAGAGAGTGAGAGGAGGAGGAGCCGGGTTTGTCGGTTTCGCCTCAACTTTTGTACCTCTACAGTGCCGACTTCTTTGAGAGTAATATCCAGGTTATCTTATGGTAATGTCGAGGTTATTATTTGACTAAATTCAGTCCTTACTTTATTTTACTTACTGGATCTCCGTTCGACCGAAGGCTCTAGTTTTCACGTGAAACTAGTTTTGTAATCGCTAGTGTAGACATGGTGTCTGGGCTAGAGTTTACCTAAGATTGCGCCCAACACTACGGAATAGTTGTGGTAGCCCCGGGAGTGATGCTCCGACCCGGGCCTTTGGAATCCACCACACACGTGTTGGTGTTTTTCGAGAGCTTTTGGCTGCCTTCTCCCCGATTACCGTTTCCCCGTCTTTTTCGAGAATCGGAAAGGAACAACTGCTCCGAAGTAAGTAAAGTTTAGTAAGCCTGAACCTTGGTATTTAGTAATCTTGGGAAAACCGTAGAGAACCCCTCTCTACCTATAAAAATATCTTTCCACCTTTTCTTGGATGATCTTGATCCTTTTTAGTTCACTTCTTGTTCCCCATAGAAATCGATACCTAGAAATACTCCGGGTGAAAGCTACAACGGTACTTTCCGTGCGGTTGTGGAATTATCTGCTTACGCTAAGAAATACCAACAATCAACAACCAAAACCTTAGCTTTTGCTCAAGGACGAGCAAAGGGTAAGCTTGGGGGTTCTTGTTGGCGATGATTATCAACAGATTTATACCACCAACACAAGACCAAAAAGGAGAGAACTAGACATATTTACACACATATACCTTCGCTACTATCCTAGTTCCACTTGTATTGGAGAAATATTGTTTTGTAGGATTTTATATACAATAACGAGTGGAACAATAACAAAAGATGCCATTCGGGAATGCGTAAACATGGACATCAACTAACCCAGTGGCAAAAAGGCCTAGAACATGCAAAACCAGGTCAAGCTCCCTATTGGGCCGAGGCCTAGGCCTAGCCAAGGGCCTGTCGGCAAAATGCGGTGGCCAGCTGCGCCAGCCCTGGGCATGCCCTGCACCCCCTGCCGTCGCCCGAGCCCACCTTGCATGAGGCGGTGCATTGAAGGCTGAGGAGGATGGTGAGGTGCGGCACTCCCCCCAAACCGATCCAATTTGCCCTATAAAAGAAGGGGGAGGCCCTCTTACACACACACACACACCCCTCATTTGGAGCCACCTCACTACCTCCCACTCTCTTCTCTCTCTCTCTCTCCTCCCTCTCTCTTTAGCTTAGTTTTTAGTAGTATTTGGAGATAGGCAAAGCCTCATTGGAGAGCTTGTACTTTGGAGAAGGATTATTCATTATGAATACATATATGGTTTCTTCTAATGTCTTGCTCTCATCTTATTATAGTTGTGCTATAGAACTAGAGTATAATTTTCATGTTATTATTGTGACATATGAATTAGTATATAGTTTGTGTGTCATGATCTTAACATGTTGTTCTTATGATATGATCATGGTGTACGAACTAGACTATAGTCCCTATACTATGATTTTGTCATATAGAACCTTATGCTTAATCATTCATGCAACATATTTGAATAGAGTTAGGGTTGTGTTGAGGTGGCGGTTCATCATGACCTTCGGGTTTGCCCATGTCCTAGCTTGTCCATCCATAGGGCGGGAGTCCATGGGGGATATGGGTTGTTTCTTAACATGCGGGCATGGTGCCCGGGTGAGCAAAAACCTTCAGATATGACGGTTGTTTGGGGGAAGCCAGACCTTGGCCACCCCATGCCTTCGGTCTTGAAGAAAGCGCAGGAGATCAGGGCAGGAAATGGACTAACGATCAAGCTTTCGGCTCAAGGTGGCCGAAAGCGGCGCGTTTCGGCCCAGGGGACCTGTGAAGACAAGGCGGCGATCCGGTAGGGGAATGCCCGAGCCTCTCGAGTCTCGCCCTTCCGGGACTAAAGACGGGAGACATCCGGCACGCCGAGCACGGAACGCCGAAAGTCTCCCACTTTCGCCCGCCCGGACGAAAGTCGGGACATCCGGCCGAGACCACGAACGAGGTCCGGTCCCCGCGGGCGAAGTGGCACCGGTGGCCGCCCCTCCGTGTGATGGCGAAAAGCAAGAACATTCGCCCCCCCGCACCGAATGTGCCCGCGCGCCTCCCTCCCGTGGAGCGTTGGTTTGACCACCCATTGCGGGGGTTTTGGCTCCAATAGCCGAAACTAAAACCTTTCGGTAGCAGGACCGAATAAGCTCTCTTTCGGCAGCTATTTGTCCTTATCTTACGGTGTTTGTGATCCGCGACGAATGGACCGAAGGGGGTTGGTAGGATCACAAGGCGAAAGGACCACTCTACCCCCCGCCTACGGCGAAGAAGCTCAAGGAATCCGAGGGGAGGTAGAGGGGCATAAGAGGAATTGTAAGAGTCTACGGACTATAAATAGACCTCGTGGGGGCGTTGTAAAGACCCGAGTCTAATCAATAGTAAAGACTCGTCTCCACCTTCGCGTGTTGTTTTTAGTTTCGCTCGGGTGTTTCGTCCTACTACCAGGGGTGGCCCGCTTCGGGCCACACCAACATTGGCGCCCACCGTGGTTGTGCAGCAACCCATGGCCCGTGGCGAGGAAGATCGAAGGTAGCGGCGGACCGGCCCGGATCCCCTCCGGGCCGGATGCTCCGCCGGATCCTCCGCCCCGAGGTCATCACTCTAGCGGGCAGGGCCAAAGTGCCAGAAGATGCCGCTATCGTCCCGGGCCCTAACCGCCCAGGCACATTGGTGGGAGGAGGTTCTACCCCCCCGGAGGAGGAGGAAGATTCGAAGAGGATCAGTTAGGAGAACAAGAAGGAGCCGGCAAAGTGAGGGAGGAGGAGCGTGCCGTGCTTATACAAGAATTGAGCCTCGGGCGGGGCTAAGCTCGGAGAGCCGAGCCCGTAAAGATGCAATGATGAAAGGTGAGGCAGCCAGCGAAGGGAAGATTCGACCGGGAGCAGCTAAAGTTGGCCGAAATCGAAGGATAACCTCCTCGCTGGAGATCGCGACCGCTTGAGCAAAACGCAATACCGCACGTGGGGAACCATCGCGAATACCACGGAGGGAGGGGCGGCGATTGATCCATCATCGCCTCTTTCGCCCTCGAAGTTGCAGCAAAGTCCACGGCCAGTGGGATACAAACCAAGGCTGCCGTCGTTCAACGGGAAAATGGACCCAAGGAAGTTCATCGCCAGTTATGAAGCTGCGGTACATTCGGCCGGAGGAGATGCCGTTACCCTAGCAAAATCACTCATCATGGCAAAAGAGGACATTGCGCGCACGAAAGTGGTACATCGCCATCCGGCCCACTATCAATCGAGTTGGAAACATTGAGGGAGCAACTACTCATCACATTCGAGGGCTTTTGGGCCATAAAGAAGGGAATTAGAGATTTCCTAAAGCTCAAGCAGAAGACGGAGAATCGCCGACACAAAGATCTCGAGAAGATAGTGCAGCTTCGAGCTCGGATAATCGAATGTATCGGATGAGGTGGTCATTGCGGCAGCAAGCCGAGGGCATGGCCATCGGCCAGTGCACATCACTCCTAGACAAAGAAGAGCCGAAGACCTTGACCGAGCTGGCTGACGACCAGATCAAGAAATTCGCCAAGTCTAAGGAGGGCCTAAAGAGAAGAAAGGCGGCCGTAAAAGATGAGAAACAACGGCGCCAAGACTCGAATGCAAATAATGCCCAGAGAGGTGGCAAGACTTTCCGTCCGGTCAACAACGCACAAGACGATTCGGGCGCAGCGGTCGAAACAAATCAAGAGCTAGGTCCGGCAGACACCGAAAGTTCGAGATCATCTCGCCAAACAGAGGTGGTCGGGGTTCAAGAGGCAGAGGACATGGAAGAGGCCGGGGAGGGCCGAAAGTGCCATACTGTTTCGTCTGCGGCGAGGACGCGGGACATTATAGCAGTAGACTACAAGTATGGGCAAATGGCCAAGGAGCAAAAGTCGAAGGACGAAAGCTCTCGAGTAGCCAGCTCCAAAACACGCCTTTAACAACGTAAAGGGGGGAAGAGTCGAGCAGCCGAATGCTTACTTCTCGGCTACCGCCAGACGGTCCCATCCCAACCAATACAAAGAAGAAGCAACGCCCCGCTCATCACCATCGGCACTCCCGAACTACCCAAACTACTACCCACACCCTCAGGCTCCTTCAATGGCAGCATCCTCCCCGGCCAATTTGGAACAGCAGCAGCCGAATGTGCAAATGAAGCCCGAGGACAATCAAGGTAACAGACTCATAAACACAGTGCTGCCATCCCAAGGTCACATATATGCAATCACGGGCGGGTCCAACCTCGAGCATGAAAGCAAGAGAGCCGAAGAGACTATATGAGGAGAGTTCACACAGTGACGCCTAGGCTACCCTTAAATAGGCCAGCCTGGTCTATGGTACCGATCACTTTTGATGAAAGTGACTTCCGGGTAAGAGACTACCCCCACACAGATGTGTTCATAGCAACTGCACGCGTGGACAAATTTATATTGCAAAACATCCTCGTGGACAACGGAAGCTCGGTAGATATCTTGTTCATTAAGGCTTTCTAGTGCATGGACATGGATCGCAGAATGCTTCAGCCGGCAGGGAATGCTTTGTTCGGCTTTGGAGGAAGGAGAATAGATGCCATCGGCAAGAAAGACATTGCTGTAACATTCGGAGAGGTTGGGCTGTGCCGAACGGAAATCGTCACGTTCGGCATAGTCAACATAGACTACCCTTACACGGCTATATTCGGTAGGGGCACCATAAGCAAGTTTGATGCAATCATCAAGCAGAGCTTCCTGTGTATGAAGATACCTTCGCCGTTCGACGTGATTACCGTCTGGGGGGACCAGGAAGCAGCCCGAAAGATAGATGCAAGGCCGATCCCCGGCTACAGTATGATCAATGAGGTAACCTTGACCGGAAGGGAAGAAAAAGAGAAAGAAGAGGAAGAACCAGAGCCGAAGGCCGAAAGAATCAAAGAGCCGAAAGTCGACACGGCCGAATCTACAAAAAAGGTCCCGTCGTCTACCACAGGCCCTGAAAGAGAAGTCATAATTGGCTCCGAGCTTCAACCCGAGGAGGCAGCCTAGTTGTCTTCGTTCCATGACTCCAACGCAGATGTGTTTGCATGGTCGCCAGAAGACCTAAAGGGGGTAAGCGAAACTTGGCTCAAAGACAACCTAAGCGTGGCAAGAATAGTAAAACCGAAGAAGCGAAGTCGAGGAAGTTATCTAAGGAAAGAAGCGCCGCAGTAGCAGCTAAAGTCTAGAGGCTTTCAGACGCAGGGGTGATCAGACCGGTTCAGTACCCAGAATGGTTGGCAAACGTGGTCATGGTCCAGAAGAAGACATCTGATCTGAAAGTCAAGAAGTGGAGGATGTGCGTAGATTTCACTGATCTGAACAAAGCATGCCCGAAAGACCCATATCCTCTCCCCAGAATAGATACTCTGATCGACCTAGCTTCAGGTTGTGAGAGAATGAGCCTCTTTGATTGTTTCTCCGGGTATCATCGGATACACCGAACCCGAAGAGGATGAAGAGAAGACAAGTTTTATCACTCCAGGGGGGACTTACTGTTTCAAACGAATGCCAGAAGGGCTACGAAATGCTAGGCCCACTTTCTCCAGAATGTCAGACGAAAGACGAAGTGTTCAGAGACCAGAAGAAGAAGAAGAATCGGTAACCTATGTAGATGATATAGTAGTGATCAGTGATGAAGACGAAAGAGTCACACATCGGTGACCTAAGGGAAACTTTCACGAACCTAAGGCTTAAGCGGCCTCAAGTTGAACCCGAGAAGTGTATCTCCGGCATCACAAAAGGCAAGATGTTAGGATGCTTGGTGTCGAAGAAGAGGCATCGAGGCGAATCCAGATAAAATTGCAGCTATCATTGACATGAAGCCTCTAGACGGCCAAAAAAGAAGGTCCGGCGGGCCGACAGGCGGTTAGCGGCCTTTCAAGAGGTTCATTTCAAGATCGGCCGAAAAAGGGCTTGCCATTCTTCTCGAGTGCTCAAAGATAGCACCGATTTCGAATGGGGACCTCGAAAGCGAAAAGCTTTCCAGACCTAAAGGATTATCTTACCAATCTAACAACCATGTCCAAACCATCCCCAAAGGCAGCTCGCTACTATACTTGGCAAAGATCCCCGATCCACGGTAAGTGCAATTTCGGTAGAAGAAAGGGAGCATGACAACAAGCTCAAACAATTTCCCATCTACTACATGTCTGAGGCTCTTTCGGCACAGCAAAGCTGAATTACTCAGAGCTGGAAAAGATAGCATATACTGTGTTGATGGCAAGCCGAAAGTTGAGGCATTACTTCCAGGCACACAGGATTCGGGTCATCTCCTCTCAGCCTCTTGGGGCTCTATTCAGGAACAGTGAAGCCGTGGGAAGAGTAGGCAAATGGGCAGCCGAATTGAATGAGTTCATAATCGACTATGAGCACAGATCAGCCATTAAGTCGCAGGCAATAGCAGACTTCATAGCGGACTGGACACCTGCTGCCCAAGGTAATCGGGTTATCTTTGACGAACCAACCCGGACAAAGATTCGCGATGGAGCTTGGTGCGATAAGGGCGCCGAGATTTCGGCCATTCTGACCCCTCAATAGGGACCGTCCATAAGGTATGCAGCCAGACTACAGTTCACAAGCACAAATAACACAGCCGAGTACGAAGCCGTGTTGCTTGCGCTCCGAAAGCAAAGAGCCATGGGCGTCAAAAGATGCGTCATTCGCACAGATTCCCAGGTGGTAAGTGGACACTGCGAAAAAGAGTATACAGCAAGGGAACTGGTACTAATCAGATAACTGCAAGCGGTAAGAGCAATGGAGAAGCATTTCTTAGGATTCTCAATAAGATATATACCACGCAACGAGAACAGAAGCGGACAAACCGGCAAAGGCAGCGGCGCTTTGGGATACCAACCCCGCTGGATGTTTTCTTCCAGCAGACTTTTCGGCCAAAGCAATCAGGGCGTAAGAAGATGCACCTAGGGCAATCCATGTCATCGCAAGCCATGACTCGAGAAGCCCAATATTCGCATTCCTGACAGTAACCTATGAACCCGAAAGTAAGCATCAGCAACAACGGATCGAGTCCCGAACCAAACATTACTCGATCATCAGAGGTGAGCTGTACAAAGGCGGCGCATCAGAGCACCGGCTCAAATGCATCGCATCGAGGAGGGACGAAAGCTTTTGAATGAAATACATTGGGGCACGTGTGGGGCGCACAGAGGGCCTCATGAGATCGCCCATAGGGCAATGAGACGAGGATTTTATCGGCCCTCGGCCCGAAGACGCAAAGCAACTTGTCAAGACATGCGAAAGTTGCCGGATGTTCGCAAAGAAACAAAATGCACCCTCAAACCCAACCAAGCCGATAATGCCAACTTGGTACGCCACAAATGATGGGGGGTGGACATAGTAGGGCCCCTACCGACGGCCTCCGGGCAATGTGAGATTTTGCGGCCGTGGCACTTGAGTACTTTACTAAATGGATAGAGGCAAGGCCCCTCGCCGTAATCACCTCGACCACCTTGATCGGTTTCAGTATGGCAACAGATAGTCGCCGTCAGGGGTTCCTTCATACATAACAAAGTGGACAATGGCAAGTAGTTTGATTCAACCAAATTCAAAAATTTTTTGCGAAGAACTATCTATCAAGCTGACTTTCGTGATCGTCTATCACCCTCAAAGCAATGGAGCGTCGAAAAAGCCAACGGCCTAATCTTCTCGGCCGTCTCAAAGTCTCTATGGGACGCAAGCAAAGGGAAATGGCCGACCGAAATGACTGTCGCAGTTTGGGGTCACAACATCTCCAAGTCCCGAGGAACCGGATTCACTCCATTTCGGTTGCTATACGGGGGAAGAGGCGTGGACCTTTAAGAAGAACTAAAGCTCGGTTCCTTTCGTACACAAATAGCGGATGTGACTGAAATTCAAAGATACGTAGATGCTGACACATCTGAATTTCAAAAGTTGCAGGCGGCAAAGAACCTCGACAACTACCACAAGGAGACGAAAAGTCGGGCAGGACAAGAAGGTCCTAAGAAAGAGCATCTTCCCAGCGATCTCGTGCCGATTCGACACGCGGACAAGCGGGGCAAGTTGCAGTCCCAATGGTACGGGCCGTTCGTCATGGCAAGCATGGTCAAGCCCGGAGTGTTTCGCTCGGGGATTGAGGAAGGCGACGAAACAACCCATACCGGAACACGGACAATCTCCGTCCGATTCTACGCCGACGAATGCTCCCCGTCGGGAGTTGTAATTTTCTTTCTTTCATTCGGCCTCGTAATAATTAAGCATAAAAACAACGGTAGGGTTGCGCTCTTTTTCCTCACGAGGGAAGCCCTTTCGGGGTGTGAGGTTTTTAATGAGGCAACCTGAAAGATCCGATTCATTGAACCCCTTATAAAGGTTCTTTTCCCCAAACACCGAGCAATACCAAGAATAAAGCCGAAAAACAAGAAGTGACTAAGTCACACTTGATATATTTGGCAAACAACGTGCCGAGAAGGTATATCTTTGAAAAGATCAGCAAACAATGGCCGGAGAAGCCGTAAGACCAAGGCTAGAAAGGGCGAAAGTCCGGAGGAAGTCAAAAAGTGACAACTCCGAAGTAAACAAGCAGGGGTGGAAACTCAAAGCCAACCAAATTTGATCAAAGAGAATCAAAGTCGGTACACAGGTAGTAAAGCCCAGCACTAATGTCACTCGACTATAAAAGCTTAGCCAGGGCATTAAAGTTAAGGTACGACATCAAGCCTATCCAAGTCCAGAGAAGGATCAAAATAAGTACACCCCGTTAATGGAGGGTGTACAAAAGCACATGCTCCCCGATTACAAGATCAGTCACATAATGACTGTCCTTGGGCAATCAAAACAATAAAAGCTTGTGATCAAGCAAAGGACAAGCAGGGCTACTATAAAAGGACACCCGAGGGTCGTCTCTTTCCCAAGAGCGACCAGAAGCGGTAGAAGGGAAAGACCCCTTGATAGCCACCAGAAACATAGCCCATGTATAGCGAGCTCGTTCCACAGGAGCTCGGCTCATTAGGATTGAGAGGATTTCAGAAGTCGCAGTAGCTTTCGGCCACTCAAAGAGGAGAGGTGCAGTTTGGTCTAGCTTAGGCCACTTGCATTTAGGTTGCTGCTAGGAAAGACCTAGCTGAAGGACAATTCTACCAAGTAGAAGTCCTCAAACAAAACTCTCCAAGAGCTGTGAAGAAAGTACATCAACCAACTCAGGCCCATCGATGATTACCCAAGGTGGTCGACACTTCTAGAATTTTAGCACACAACTAACCTCGGCCACAAGTGCATCGGAAATCGGAAGCACCGAATGCTCGTAAGGCCCGACCGCATTCCAACTCACGCGAATCTAACTCGACCTAGCCGTCCGATGCAACACCGAAGGTGAACGAGTGCGCAAGAAGGCCGAAAGCCCCAAAGCAAGCGCCAGGCATGATCAACTAGATCGTGCCATGTGGCAATATCAAGCCCGTAATCATGCGACGAAAGCTCACAACACAGGTCTCGATTCCTAGCCTTATCTACCGGATCGCTAGGAACCTTGGAAAAGCCGCGGCGGTACTAAGATGACCGAATGTAACAAAAATTAGCATTCGGCCGCGAGGTACGCCAGCCCACGGCTATGCTCACAAGCACATATGTAACAAGAATAAAATGTAAAAAGGCCTAAACCGAATCTATCAAAAACTACTTTTCGGTTCGTTACATACCTTCGGCCCTCACAAAAGGGGGGGGGTTTCTTAACAAAAAATAGTTTTTTTGAGAACCGAAACGCATTGCAATCGAAAGCGGCATCTTGCGAAGCGCAAAGTAGAAGCGAAAAAAACACAAAAAGTTGTATTCCCATTCAGCTGAGATCAAGATCCTTAACGCCGCAGTATCGGTATCGAGGAGCCGGAAGTACCTCGGTTTTAGTCATCTACCTCTACTTTTCGGCTCAAGTAACAAACCACGAACTAAACTCCTCTGCCAGCGAAGGAGCGAAAGTTTCCCAAAACTCATGCATTCTCCTACCACTACGATTAATTTTTTGGCGACGAGGCGTGAAAAAGTCGCTCATTCGTTCGAGTGGAACTTCTCGCGAAAGTTATGCCACGAAGCCCCGCTAACACCGAATCCGTTTTGCTCGACTTTCAATGCAATATCCTCCGTAAAGTCAAAGGTCCCCTCCCCGGGAACCTGCCAAACAGTTAACAACATTTAAAACATGTATCATTACATCATTCGGTTCACTCGGGCGAAGCAAAGTTTTCTCAAACATTCTCTACCCTATCGCCGGCCGCGTCAAGCGTTCTCCTGAGCGGGAGGCG
Source organism: Hyparrhenia diplandra (assembly GCA_015847255.1). Taxonomy (NCBI): domain Eukaryota; kingdom Viridiplantae; phylum Streptophyta; class Magnoliopsida; order Poales; family Poaceae; genus Hyparrhenia; species Hyparrhenia diplandra. Next base: position 43,146 of record JADLZK010007963.1, read on the forward strand.
TGCCCACATCGGTAGAGGGGCTGCCGATTTCGTCTCCCGAGGACCTTCGGTCCCACTCAGCCAAGAAGGCATCCACCTTGGCCCGAATCTCCTTCTTCTCTTGTTCATTCTGGACAAACAATAAAATCAGTTATTGACGACAAAACAAACAAAAGACGAATCTGTCAAATGACGAAAGGATTGAGCGAATCACGAAAAATAAACTCACGCGTTCTCCGAGTCGGGCGCGCCGGTATAGGGCAAGATCCTTAGGCGCCCTTCGCGAAACCTTCATAGAACTTCCCACCCATGGCAAGGACCGGAGCAGCGTCCCCCGCACTCGGACGGATCCTATTTCGGCTCCATGGCTGTTGCATTTCTTAAGCGCAATCACTAGAAACAAGGTTTAAAACCCATCTCTAATAATGACGCCAGAAATGCGCCACGCCCGACATTCCCAAGTAAAACCACCGTGTCGGTGATCCAAATGGGAACGTCAACGGGATAGATCTTGCCAAAGAAGATATTCATCCGCAAGCGCACGGATCTATCATTGTAGCATTTCACCCGGAAGTATTCAGGGTATCGTTATTTATATTTTTCCCAAAGGAAGGCATGGTGTAAAAGTCTCTAATTCGGGACATGGTCAAGATGACACGAATGTATAATAGACCAATGCTCATAATAGGGGTAAAATAGGATAGGTAATAGGATAACTTGACACACACACTCGAGCCAATCTCAAGGATAAATATAAAAGAATGAATAAAAGAATAAATCTAATATGGAGCAGGCATATCCTAGATAGTCATGTCAAGATAGCAGATACACACATGCTCAACTGTTAGAGATTCTAGTTCAAGAAAGCCAAGGTCTCTGCCGAATTACTTCGGGCACCGCCCACGCCCAAAGAACGATTGTCCGGCAATTAGCACTGCGCAAGCACCGAACTTGGGGGATTTCAAGGGGACGGACAAGGCTTGTCACGACCAAGCCGCCTACCCCCTCAACCGTGGGATGCGCCACAAAGATAGGCAACCCCTAGCCCGGACACCACGTCTACACTAGTGATTATCACTCTAGCGTGTTAACAAGGCTTACCCGTCCCCGGGGTCCTTCTACTAGAGCGCCGCCCCCGAAGGAACGACTACCAATCCCGCAACCCAACATCAACCAAGGCTAACTCTAGGTAGAACTCTTCATAGCAACCTAGCTCTTTGGTCTAAACATGTATGTATGATAAACTAAGCACGAAGTTCTATAAGACAAGATCATGATATAGGAACTATTGACTAGTTCTTCAACCAAGATTATATCACAAGAACTTTGCTCTAATTCAAGAACATGACTATATTGATAAGTAGAGAACAAGAACAAGATGGAGAACTCTAAATTGATCATACCGAATAGCTCCAAAATGTCTTGCTCTCCTTTATTAATCCTTGCCAAACTCCTCCTAAATACAAACTAAGAAGAAGAAGAAGAAGAAGAAGAAGAAGAAGAAGAAGAAGAAGAAAGAAGAAAGAAGGAGAAGAAGAAGAAAGAAGAAAGAAGGAGAAGAAGAAGAAAGGGAGAAGAAGAAGAAGAAGAAGAAGAAGAAGAGAGGCTACATTGTGTGGTGTGTGTTACAAGTGAGGGAGTGCCCATTTATTTATAGGACCTTCACCATGGGATCCTCTCTTGGCTTAGCCATTTGGTACTAATCCCGCACCGTTTTCTGGGCAAGCAAACACCGCCTCCGAACTTTTCAGGTCGAGATGGGCCACTAGGACGAAAATGGGCCGATTTGGCCTCCGGGAGGGTGCGAGCGCACCCTAAGGTGCGCCCACACCAATATTTCATCCGTTTGGCCTGAAACTTTGCATGAGCACGTGGGCCTCGGAGTTAGCCGTTTCGAGTATTCGTTCGCTGAAATCCGATTTCGTATGAGAAAGTTATGCCTAAAATATTGAACCCATGTCCCGCGGCCCGTTTATCATTTCATGTTGGACTCGGGCCTCGACCTCTTGGGCTTGTGCTTGGATATTGATATTTTATGGACTTTTCTCCCTTGGGCTTGATGTTCTCGGGAATGTGCTTTCCAGGGAGGCGCCTTTTTGGTGCGTTTTCCACTTGGTTTTTTATATAAATCCGCAAAACATTATTTGGCACTACAAGTGGAATTATGTCAATAATAAATGTATATGTGTGTAGTAAGGTATAGTTTCACCCCCTTATTGGTAGAATGTTGACGTTAAAAATATGTCGTTGGTGACCGTCAACAAACTCCCCCAAGCTTACCCTTTGCGCATCCTCGAGCAAAGATAAGTACTTGGTTGTTGATCAGGAGTTGCTACTATGCCGATTATGTTTCACAAGTGTCGAGGGTTATAATAAGATTTTCTACTAGAGTTTAAATAAAATGGCATGCCTTTGCTCACCCTTTATTATCTTTCATCGTAGCGGGGCTTTTTAGCTTTTCTCAAAGCCTTGGGCGGTTGCCGATAGAATGGTTATAACAGTAAATACTTTTCATTCATCCTTTTGATCAACTTTCTCATCATCGGGATTTATTTGTTTAAATTATATTTTGTTTTTTAAGAAAGTATGGGCTTTATTGCTATGTATATTTTTTTGGAGAGGTGGGCTCTGCTCGCCCTAGACTTTTGTCTTTTATTTCCTCTCTTGTTTTTTTTTTTTTTTGGAGATGTGGGCTCTACTCGCCCTCGGACACATGTCCATTTTTCATCTCTCTCTTTTTTTTTCTTTTTTTAGCATAGCCCATATCAGTTCTCTTTTTTTTTTTAAATTAGATTCCGGATGTCAAGTCTCTCTTTTGGACAAAATCATAGCAAATCCATTTGTACCATATCATACTTGGCAACTACTTAGACTAGATAGAGCCTATGCAACCCACATGAATCAGGGTTTTTTTTTTTTTTTTTAGGATGAGTTTTTAGACTTAGCCACTAAATCCAAACTTTAGAGAAATTCGAATTATAACCTAGGCACGAGGCAAAACATAAGAAGAGCAACTATTCATCATTTCAAAGGGGGTAGAACTAAAACATTTCTACAACACATATATATGGAATGGAATAAGTCTCCTCTCTCTCTTTCTTCTTCCCCTTTTTTTGTTTTTTTTTTATTCTCATACCTCATCATTCATATAAGATAAGAAAATAACTAAATGGAATGTGAGATACGAGTTACCTTTGTGGGAGTCCTCCCCCAAGCTAGCTTTTGACTTACCTTCGGTTTATGAACGTTGCTAGCTTTGTGCACGCCATGAGTTGATCTTTGATTAATGTCATCTTTTGAGCGTGCGGAGACTCCCCCAAGCTTGTCTTGTGATGATCTTGGAAGAGCGGGACAACCATTCTTGGGGTTTCAAAGGTTTTTTTATTTTTATATTTTTTTATTTTATCATTATCATTATTTTTTTTTTTGGTTCACCAAACAACTTCGATCTCCATTGTCATCTCTTGGACTTACCCTCATGATGTTTGATAAATTCCTGCAGGGGTTAGTCCATAGATTTGACCAAAATCTACACTAGCGACTCTAGTTCAATAATCGGACTCGACTCCATGTCTAACTCGATTAAGGTAGACTTTTGACCTAAGCACCATGCTTAATTCAAAACGCCTATGGAAGTATGATCAACTAGTATGACAAAAACTTCCAAACTTAAACGTGCCAATATAGAATGAGGAAGCATGAAAGAGCAATAAGATTCATCCAATGAAGATGAAGACTTTGAAAGGTGAACAAAAAGATTAAATCTCTTTTTTTTACTAAATAAAAAATTATTCAGAAAATATGTTTTATTGAAAAAAATTATTTTTTCTTAGTTTTTTTTTTTCATAGAAGAATTTATTTTACTTATAAATTTTTTTTTTTTTTTTAATATAGATTTTATATAATAAATTTTTTTGTTAATTTTGATAATAAAATATTTTATAAAACATGTTTTTTTAATATACCCCATTTTTTTTTTTTGAAATATACCCATTTTTTTTTTTCTTTTTGAAATATACCCCATTTTTTTTTTTTTGAAATATTTATTTTTAGATTTTTGTGTAGTAAATATTTTTTGTTTATTTTGATAATAAAATATTTTTTTTAAACACTTTTTTTTTTTTTTTTTTGGAAGGTAATGGACAGAGGATAAGAGTGTAGGTTTTTCATTACCTTGGTTTTGGTCCTCCCCAAGCTAGCTCAAAGCCCATTGGATCGGGGTTTTATCCCGTGCTTTTGGCTTTTCTGCATGGTTAGTATATGGTAGATTCACGAGTGGATTTACCATCCTTCGTGATTACCAAATTTCAAACATATGCGAGGAAGGAGCAAAAGAGCGACTTGTTGTTGTTTTTTTTTTTTCTTCAATGATTTTTATTTTAGGACTTTATTATCAAGGGAGAACATAAAAGCTTCACCAAACTTTTCATACTCAAACAAGGCTAAGATAAAGATGCAATATAAGTCTAGCCTTGTTTTATCTCCATCATGAAATAACTCAAATATTTATGACGTCGACTCTAGGTTCATTAATCAAATATCAACACCATGTCAAATTTTGATTAAAGAAGACCATTTTAACCCAAGCACCATGCTTGATTTAAAAGACCTATGGATGTATCGCTAAGCGACATGCAAACACATCCAAACCCGGATCATATTTCATAAACAAAGAAAACATGATTTTTTTATGGAGATAAGTATGAGTAAAAAGAATTGGTGAATTATTACCTTTGTATACCCGAGTGTGTGTGTACCAACCGTGCATGAAGGAAAGAACGTTGAGACTCCGCGGTGGTAGCTTGATGATCCATCTCGGGCGGGCCACAAGGCTTAGGTGATACACACATGTAGTGTATATAGACCATGGGCCTTAGTGGTCACAAAAGGTATAAAGGAGGATGTTCCTCCTTTCCTTTACCACTTTTTTTTTTTTTTTTTTTTTTTTTTTTTTTTTTTTCTTTTTTATAGGACCCTTGCGTGCCTGAGTTTACTTGACCGACAGCGGCTTGAGGATAGAGTTCGTAATTGCTGCGTCGGTACCATGATGATCTTGGTTTGGTTATGACTTCTGGCCGGAGGAGGGAGGCATACCAAACTCACTTTCAGTGGGCGTGACAAAGGCCTTGGGAGAGAAAGATCCCTTCTTGCTTATATGGAAGTAATCTTTGGGTGGAGTCGAGGTGCCTTCATTGTTTATTTTGACCATATGGGGCCAACCTCGCTCCTCTCTCCTCTTATTTCTTTTTTCGCTTTTTTTTTCTTCTTTATATATACTTTTTTTTTTTTTCTTGTTTTTTTTAACAACCATTTTTTTGTAGTTTTTTTCAATAACACTTCTCTTTTTTTTTTTTTCTATATCTTTTTTTTTTTCAACTCCTTTTTTTTTTTTTTTTTTTCTTTTTATAGCAAGGGGGAGGCTAATCTCTTATTTATCTCTCTTTTTTTTCTCTTTTTTTTACTTCTCTTTTTTTATGATCCCCCTTGCACGTGGAACTTGATATTATCACCGCCCTCCCTCTCACACTTGGACTTTCGTGAAAAAGTCAAGTGTGAAAAGTCGTGGTCTCCTTTTGAGTGTGTTCCTCCGCCCAAGAGCATCAACGTTTTTCTTGATGTAGCCCCCATGTTTTCAAGCGTCGCGTGCCCTTTGTTCTTCTTAGTCTCCACCTGAAATGGTTAGTGACAAGAATACCCGAAGGTGCATACTAACTTGATAACAAGTCCTTCCTTTTTATTTATAAGATTTTTTTTTTCTTTTTATAAGAGTTTTTTTTATATAAATATAAAAGAGATTTTTTTTTTTCTTTTAGATAAGCCTAAGATGAACAAAGATCACTACACATGCATAAAATCAAGAACATGTCCTAATAGGTCATCCCTTTAACCAACGCCTTCCCTAACAACGGCGCCGGAAATGCTTGTTGCATTTCTTAAGCGCAATCACTAGAAACAGGTTTAAAACCCATCTCTAATAATGACGCTGAGAAATGCGCCGTGACATTCCCAAGTAAAACCACCGTGTCGGTGATCCAAATGGGAACGTCAACGGGATAGATCTTGCCAAAGAAGATATTCATCCGCAAGCGCCGCGGATCTATCATTGTAGCATTTCACCCGGAAGTATTCAGGGTATCGTTATTTATATTTTTCCCAAAGGAAGGCATGGTGTAAAAGTCTCTAATTCGGACATGGTCAAGATGACACGAATGTATAATAGACCAATGCTCATAATAGGGGTAAAATAGGATAGGTAATAGGATAACTTGACACACACACTCGAGCCAATCTCAAGGATAAATATAAAAGAATGAATAAAAGAATAAATCTAATATGGAGCAGGCATATCCTAGATAGTCATGTCAAGATAGCGGATACACACATGCTCAAGCTGTTAGAGATTCTAGTTCAAGAAAGCCAAGGTCCCCGCCGAATTACTTCGGGCACCGGCCCACGCCCAAAGAACAGTGTCCGGCAATTAGCACTGCGCCGCACCCGAACGTGGGGGGATTTCAAGGGACGGACAAGGCTTGTCACGACCAAGCCGCCTACCCCCTCAACCGTGGGATGCGCCACAAAAGATAGGCAACCACTAGCCCAGACACCACGTCTACACTAGTGATTATCACTCTAAGCGTGTTAACAAGGCTTACCCGCCCCCCGGGTCCTTCTACTAGAGCGCCGCCCGAAGGAACGACTACCAATCCCGCAACCCAACATCAACCAAGGCTAACTCTAGGTAGAACTCTTCATAGCAACCTAGCTCTTTGGTCTAAACATGTATGTATGATAAACTAAGCACGAAGTTCTATAAGACAAGATCATGATATAGGAACTATAGACTAGTTCTTCAACCAAGATTATATCACAAGAACTTTGCTCTAATTCAAGAACATGACTATATTGATAAGTAGAGAACAAGAACAAGATGGAGAACTCTAAATTGATCATACCGAATAGCTCCAAAATGTCTTGCTCTCCTTTATTAATCCTTGCCAAACTCCTCCTAAATACAAACTAAGAAGAAGAAGAAGAAGAAGAAAGAATAAGAAGAAAGAAGAAGAAGAAGAAGAAAGAAGAAAGAAGGAGAAGAAGAAGAAAGAAGAAAGAAGGAGAAGAAGAAGAAAGGGAGAAGAAGAAGAAGAAGAAGAAGAGAGAGGCTACATTGTGTGGTGTGTGTTACAAGTGAGGGAGTGCCCATTTATTTATAGGACCTTCACCATGGGATCCTCTCTTGGCTTAGCCATTTGGTACTAATCCCGCACCGTTTTCTGGGCAAGCAAACACCGCCTCCGAACTTTTCGGTCGAGATGGGCCGCCAGGACGAAGATGGGCCGATTTGGCCTCGGGAGGGTGCGTAGCGCACCCTAAGGTGCGCCCGCACCAATATTTCATCTAATTGGCCTGAAACTTTGCATGAGCACGTGGGCCTCGGAGTTAGCTTCGTTTGGGTATGCGTTCGCTGAAATCCGATTTCGTATGAGAAAGTTATGCCTAAAATTTTGAACCCATGTCCCGCGGCCCGTTTATCATTTCATGTTGGACTCGGGCCTCGACCTCTTGGGCTTGTGCTTGGATATTGATATTTTATGGACTTTTCTCCCTTGGGCTTGATGTTCTCGGGAATGCGCTTTCGGAGGCGCCTTTTTGGTGCGATTTCCACTTGGTTTTTTATATAAATCCCGCAAAACATTATTTGGCACTACAAGTGGAATTATGTCAATAATAAATGTATATGTGTGTCGTAAGGTATAGTTTCACCCCCTTATTGGTAGAATGTTGACGTTAAAAATATGTCGTTGGTGACCGTCAACAATGGCCCCGAAGTGCTCGCACTCAAGCTCGTGTAGGGCAGAGCCGAAAGCCCGGAGAGTCTCGAGAGAACCATAGCCCCTCCTGGTCTCTACGCGGGTGTCACGGGGGCCTCTGCGAGCTCCTGAACTAGCCAGGGGAGAGTCTCCCCATAGCCGAGCCCTTCAGGCGGACTAGCCTTGTCGCTGAAAGAGGCTAGGAGGTGCTGCAGGATAGACACTCCAGTCTTCACCTCCCATTCCACGCCAAGAGTGACCGTGTGATTTCGGTCTCTCTTAGAAGCTCCTCCTCCGAGATCCGCCGCCTTCTTTTTCGGCCTGCTCGGCCCGAGCCTCGGCCTTCCTGGCTGGCTGCGACGTCATGCTCTTCAGGTCCTTCGTCAACTTTTCAGTCTTGGCCTTCTCAGCCTCAAGACCTTTGGCGACCGAAGTGCCCTTGCCGTGGAGATGTTTCTCCAGGGTTCGGGCGGCGAGCATCGACTACAACATAAGACAAAACGGTCGGCAAGAAGAACGAAAGAAAAAGCCTAATACGAAACATCAAAGACGAAAGCTAACGGAAGTGGCGTAGAAGTTGAGAGCTTCTATAAGTTTCTCGGGCTCCGTCTTCAGGAGCTCCTTCTCGGTTTGGGGAGCGATGAAGGAGGTGGAGCAGCCATAGAGAACTCAACCCCCTTGTCCGAAGGAAGCAGGGGCAGTGTACGGGGGTCCACATGCGCAACCACACGGGCATCCGAATATGCTCCTAGACAACAAGCAAGCTGGTAAGTCTTCTCTCTCCGAGGACTCATCTCTTCGGGAGAGCTCAAGCCCGAGTACACGGTAGCCCCCCGAAGTCACTAGAGTCACTTCCCAGTGAAAGAACTCCATGGCCGAATAGGCGGTCCTTAGAATTTCGGAAGTCTTCACGAACTCCCTATAGAACCGAGACTTACCCGGGGCATTCTTGGGAGCCGAAGTCGATGGGTTGGCCGGAGCCGAAGCCGGAACGTCCTTGCTCGTCTTTTGCTTCTTCTAGACAGGAGGGGCTGAAGGAGCATTCGCGGAGCAAGAACGGCAGCGACGCCGGCTCCCGGGTTCGCTTGACCCGGGCGAATGTCGGACCCTGGGAGGCTGAATCATCCTCCTCCCTTAGCGTGTCGCGGGGGTCCTTCACATTCTTGGGCGCCATCTCCTCAGAATCACTAGAGATTTCCTGCATGAAACATATCCCAAGCAAGACTACGTCAGGACAAACAAACTAATAGCATTAACAGGTGACGAAGGACAAAACAAACAAACTGCCGAAAGCCGAACAGAACCACGGGATAGCAGGGCAAAGTACCAGCGAGGTAACAACGCCCGTGCGAAAGCACGACGAAAGTAACCTTTCGGCTATGACGCCCGGGACTCAAGCCATGTCCCGACCTAACTCGACATCTTTCGCCTCCTTCGGGCGACGTTCTTTCGAGGTCTTCCGCCTCTTGATTCGTTCGAACGGGGCGAATCTCGGACAACAGCTTTACCCCGATAGTTGGCTTTTCGAATGGCCTTTTCCGCTCGAGCTTCGGTCGGAGTAAGCCGATCCGGGTATACAACCCCCATAGCGCCCAAAGCCCTGTTCACACGAACCTTGTCACCTACAATTTCTTCGCACCGGTGATACTCGCAATTACCAATCGTCCCAAGGATAACATCCACTTCATCAATAACGAAATCCAGAAATGCCCTGTTTGAATGGAATCGAGGCGGCATACGAGCTTCAATTTGTCCAGCCTCATAGCTAAAGTTTGGTGGATCAATATCAAACTAAACTTTCGAACTCAAGGGCCGAATCTCCATAGCAATCCATTCTTCCACCAAATCACGAGTACTCTGCCTTTCTAGAGTGGCAAGGAAGGCGAGGGTAGCCTCAAACATCACCTTCGCACCCTCGAAGTGGTGAGCATGGCACTTCCCGCGCATTGGAGTCATTCGGCCGACAAGCAAACCGCCCTTCGACAAGCCTGCCTCGTTAGCATCGTCCTCGCCCCCGAGCGCTAACCCGAGCATAGAACCAAAAATCTGTCCATCTCGTCCACTTGTTCCGAAACGTGGGAGCATGACGAATGTTTCCTTTTGGAATGAAGGTATAAGCACCAAATCGACGACGCAGGTGCTCACGGGTGCTTTTGTTCGAATTTATGAGGCTTTTGTGACAAGCATAGAATTGCACAAAGGTGTCCACACATAAAGGGGCCCCCATCATCTTCATGGCCACACGAAAGCCTCGAGCCGGGTGATAGAATTGGAAGTCAAATGATGTACCTGAAGTTTGAAACGATCTAGTACACCGCTTACTTAAAGCACCCTCGCATGGCGGCCCGAAACCCCGCCCGAAAAATCCCTGAACACCAGAGCTTCGTCGGGTCTCGAGTTCGGGTACTCTCACCGCCCGGTGCCCGACAGAGTTGACGAGTCCTCCGGTCCATGTAACCCTTTCGCACAAACTCATTCAGATCATCCTCTGTAACTCGAGAAGTACCAGCCCAAGTAAACCTCGGGGCGAGACGAAGGCCCTGGGTTCTCCCCGGACCCTTCTGCCAGAGAAAAGCTGGCATCCTCTGAACCTTCTATAGATCCAAAAGACGCTTCGGCCTCATCTTGCGCTGAAAGCTCCCCACCAACAGGGGATCCCACAATATCGACATCTTCGTCCATGTCGTCCCGCCACTTTGGGTACTGAGGGAGCATCGGACTCGGTTTTCTCCTCACTATCGCTTGAAAACAAATGCGGATGAACACTAACGAGAGGACGTTGATCAAGGCGAGCCGCCCCGTGGACGAATCGGAACAGACGACGACCTGCTCGAAGAGGATCCGGAACTCTTCGACGAAGAGCCAGATCCCGGCGACCGGATCCGACATTCTATTGAATCAACGAAACCTAAGGTACGTAAACGAAAAACGGAAAGAGCCGAAAAAAATAAAAAAATGGGCGCCCAACACAACCGAATAGAAAGGACTAAAGAAGATCTTTACCTAGAGATGAAGGCCCGAGTGCCGAATCCCTCAAAAACGCTGAAATCCTCGAAGAGACGAAAGCCAAGAGCGCAAGGGTTGCGGGAGAACAGAATGCGATGGGAGGCAAGTGAGCCGGGGTCGACCCCGCCGCATCCCTGGACCCCTTTTATAGGGGGAAGGCACGCCAGCCCGATGAACCGTCCCATCCGTCGGTTAGGGGCTGCGACCCGAGGCGACGCCTGGTTCGCTTGCCGCTAACTATATCTTTAAAACAATATTTATCGAGTAACTGAAAAAAGAAAAAGGAAAAAGAAAAATATATATAATAATAAAAGAGATGCAGAAAGAGGCATTCGGCCCGCGCCTCGGGGGTTTCTTAAGGACCGAATGGTCGCGATCAAGGGCAGGCCGAAACCTCCCGCCCTTGGCCTCGAGGGGCTACTGTTGGGGGAAGCGGACCACAGCCACCCCATGCCTTGGTCTTTAAGAAAGCGCAGGAGATCAGGGAAGGAAACAGACTAACGATCAAGCTTTCGGCTCAAGGTGGTCGGCGGCGCGTTTCGGTCCCAGGGGACCCTCGTGAAGACAAGGCGGTGATCCGGGCGGGGGGAATGCCCGAGCCTTGGAGTCTCGCCCTTCCAGGACGAAAGACGAGACATCCGGGCACGCCGAGCATGGGAGCGGCCGAAGTCTCCCACTTTCGTCCGCCGGACGAAAGTCGGGACATCCGGCTCGGACCACGGACGTGGTCGGTCCCCAGCGGCGAGCGAAGTGTACGGGTGGCCACCCCTCCGTGTGATGGCGGCGATAACATTCGGCCCCCCCGGACCGAATGTGCCCGCTTTCGCCCTCCCGCGTGGAGCGTTGGTTTGACCGCCCAATGCGGGGGTGGTTCGGCTCCAATAGCCGAAACTAAAACCTTTTGGTAGCAGGACTGAATAAGCTCTCTTTCGCCCGGCTATTTGTCCTTATCTTGCGGGTGTTTGTGATCCGGCGACGAATGGACCCGAAGGGGGTTGGTAGGATCACAAGGCGAAAGGACCACTCTACCGGCGGGCGGTCGCCGAGGAGCTCAAGGAATCCAGTGGTAGGTAGAGGGGCATAAGAGGAATTGTAAAGAGTCTACGGACTATAAATAGACCCCGTGGGGGCGTTGTAAAGACCAGTGGAATCAATAGAAAAAGTGCTTTGGTTTCGTCTCCACCTTCGCGTGTTCTTTTTAGTTTTGTTCGGTGTTTCGTCCTACCAGGGGTGGTCTGCTTCGGGGCCACACCAACAACGGTGCTCTCTGGTTGAGGGGATGGCGGCAGGTGGTGATAGCCCTGTCTGTCCTTAGCATTCCCCTGCCCGAGAGTATCGTGTAGGAGTTCATAAATGTCGCCTTGGCTGGTAGACCAGCCTCCGGGATCATCCCATCCATTTCATGCTTAGCTCTGATCCTAGCCATATATCTTGTATGATCATTAACTTGTTCTTTGCATGACTATATTAGAACATGCCTGCTCCACTTAGGAATATTCCTTATTCTATGTTTTCCCTTTTATCCTTGAGGTTGGCCCAAGTGTGTGTCACACTATCTTAAAACCTATCATGACTTAACCCTGTATTGAGTATTGGTCTATTATGTGGTCATGTTATCTTGTCCATGTCCTTGCTAGAGTCTTTTACACCATGCCTTCCTTTGGGAAAATATAAATTAACAATACCCGAATGCTCCTAGGTGAAATGCTACAACGATAATTCCATACGCTTGCGGACTTGTTCTGTAAACGTTCAGAACTATCGTTAAGGTATTCCTTGGCAACATTGCTAATTCTAGCAATGACATTAAGAAATGCCAACAAGCATTTTAGGCATAGTTGTCGGGAAGGGATCCTAAGTCCATTCTTGGTGATTGTGCTACGAAATGTCAACACTTATGGGGTTAAACAACCTAGGATTGCAAGGACAAATTGGTGGAAATTGGAAGGGGAGACAACAAAGGTCTTCAAGGAAAGAGTTATTGAAGAGGGCCCTTGGTAGGATGAAGGTGATGCAAACAACATGTGGGAGAAGATGGTAACATGCATTCGAAAGATTGCTTCAGAGGTGCTTGGAGTGACCAAAGGTGGTGGATGCGATTTGAAAGGCTCTTGGTGGTGGAATGAAGATGTGCAAAAGGCTATTAAGGAAAAGAAGGAATGCTATAAGTTCTTGTACCATGGCAGGTGTGCCAACAACATAGAAAAGTACAAGGTTACAAAGAAGACTACAAAATGAGCAGTGAGTGTAGCAAATGGACAGGCCTACGAGGATCTCTACCAACGTTTGAGTACGAAGGAAGGAGAGAAGGACATCTATAGGATGGCTAGGGCTCGTGATAGGAAGACAAGGGACTTCAACCAAGTCAAGTGCATTAAGGATGAGAGGGAGCAACTCTTGGTGAAGGAGGACGAGATTAGACATAGATGGCGAGAGTAATTCGATAAGATGTTCAATGGAGAGAATGAGAACACCACCATTCAGTTGGATGACTCGTTTAATGACAGAAATAGGCACTTTGTGCGGAGGATTCAAGAATCAGAGGTCAGAGAAGCATTAAAAAGGATGAAAGGGGGTAAAACAATAGGCCCTAGTGGCATTCCAATCTAGGTGTGGAGATGTCTCGAGGATATAGCTATAGTATGGCTAACCAAGGTGTTCAACAATATCTATCGATCAAACAAAATGCCCGAGGAGTGGAGAAGAAGCATATTGGTACCAAGCTACAAGAACAAGGGAGACATCCAAAGTTGTACTAATTATTTGGGAATCAAGTTGATGAGCCACACCATGAAGCTTTGGGAGAGAGTCATAGAGCATCGCCTGCGAGGAACAATGCGGATATCTATGAACCAATTTGGTTTCATGCCCGAAAGGTCAACCATAGAAGCAATTTTCTTAATAAGACAAGTTATGGAGCGGTTTAGGGAACCAAAGAAGGACCTACACATGGCTTTTATTGATTTGGAGAATGACAAGATACTAAGGAATGTTATGTGGTGGGCTTTGGACAAGCATAAAATCCCAGCAAAGTATGTTACCCTCATCAAAGACATGTATCAGAATGTTGTGACTAGTGTTCGAACAAATGATGGTAACACAGATTACTTCCCGATTAAGATAGGGCTTCATCAAGGGTCAGCCTTGAGTCCATATCTCTTTGCCTTAGTAATGGATGAGGTTACAAGGAACATTCAAGGGGATATCCCTTGGTGTATGTTGTTCTCGATGATGTAGTGTTAGTTGATGAAAGCTGAGCGGGAGTAAATAGGAAACTAGAGTTGTGGCGACAGACCCTTGAGTCTAAAGGTTTTAGAGTAAGTAGAACTAAAACCGAATACATGAGATGCGACTTTGGCACTGCTACACAAGAGGAGGGAGGCTTGAGTTTGGAAGGTCAAGTAGTGCCTAGGAAAGATACCATTCGATATCTGGGATCGATGCTACAGAGGAACGGAAATATTGATGTGGATGTTAGCCATAGAATCAAAGAAGGGTGGATGAAGTGGCACCAAGCTTCTGGCATTCTTTGTGACAAGAGGGTATCATAAGAGCTAAAAGGCAAGTTTTATAGAACTCCGTTTAGATCCCCTATGCTGTATGGAGCAGAATGTTGGCCTACAAAAAACGACAAGTTCAACAATTGAGTATTGCAGATATGCGTATGTACGCTAGATTTGTGGTCACACAAGAATGGACCGAGTGCGGAATGATGATATTCATGATCATCTAGGGGTAGCACTAATTGAAGAAAGGCTTGTCCAGCATCGATTGAGGTGGTTTGGCCATATCCAAAGGAGACCTTTAGAGGCATCAGTGCATTGTGGAGTTCTAAGTCAAGATAATAATGTGAGGAGAGGCAGAGGAAGACCTAAGTTGACATAGGGGGAAGCTATAAACAAAGATTTCAAAGAATGGGATACACCTAGAGATCTAAGTTAAAACAGGAGTGCTTGGAAAACGGCTATCGATGTGCCTGAACCGTGACTGAGGGTGCTTGTTGGGTTTCAACTCTAGCCTACCAGAACTTGCTTGGGACTGACAGGCTTGGTTGTTGTTATTGTTGTATCATACATTATAGGATAATATATAATATGCAGCATGGATGGGAGAAATTGGAAGCCGGCCAATTTGGATACCAACTATTCGCATAGTGACATACAACGGGCTGACATGGTCAAAGCGTGAATGAACACGTACACATACTAACGTATTTTTATGATTATAGTTTGGAGACCAAGAGTAGTTGTATATAATTATCCAAACCAAACGTGTCTCACCTATATAGATTGTTCCGATGCACTTGCCTAAACACATACACATAGCTTGGCGTGTACCAGAAATGAAAGCTCATCTGCCGCAAAAAATTCAGAGTCCCGCTTCAAGAGATATGGACGCGCCTGACGCCGTATATTATATATATAAATAAATGCTGGAAATGTTTTTGGTCAACAAGTAGCAAGATATCATTACTATACAAAACATTTGTAGGGGTGGTCAGTGATGGTTTGTAGGGGCGCCGGAGTCTATCCAGGCTCCTCTACAAATCAACGATTTGTAGGGGGCCGTTGGCCATCCACCCTTACAAACGATTTGTAGGGGCGGCTGCCTTTTTCTATAATTCTCAGATCCGGGTCAAAAAATAGCAAAAATTTTTTAAATCCCAGAAAGCTAAATAAGCACGCAATAGTGCAAATGAGAACATACATTTTGCTTGTACATAATGTATGGCTTAATGCATTGTCGGTGAACTAAAATGGTCAGGCTTAACATGTTGCTAGTAGTCAACATGACCTTGTATGTGACCTATGAATTATTCGGCTTACTTGCATGGTGGTTAATTAAAGGCGAAAGGGTAGTAGCAACACATCATACATCAAGTTCATTTCCTAGTGGTCAATAATGACCTTAGGTGGCCATGCATGTATAGTGCTTAAAAAATGAAATGAACACTTGGAATATCAAGAACGTGTTGTCATACTATACTATGGTCATACAAATACTGCAGCTATATAGTACAGTCTTGGTGTTCAAACACAAAAGAAAATAGCTTTCAATAAACAAAACACAGATCAGAGTGGACTAGTTCTTTTATCTCCAAAAGGACAACAAAAACTGAAAGGAAGAGATAAGGGAAACAATTTCAAGATGCAAGGAGAAAACCTGGCACAAGGTGGATTTGTGTTATTTAGCGCATGAACGGTTTATTTATGCAACACACATAGTAAAGATGCTTATTGTAGCTAAATCAATTTGTGCTAATACAATACGATTCCTTAGGCTTTCTAAAACTATTTTAGCTTACAAACCAAACCCGCCAATAAGCCGCAACTTGCGACCTCAGGTATTTGCACGTAATAAACCATATACATTGTACGTGTTACACTAAAGGATAATATATAATAAGCAGCTTGGATCGGAGAAATTGGAAGCCGACGAATTTAGATACCAGCGATTCACATAGTGACATACAATGGGCTCACGTGGTCGAAGCGTGAATGAACACATACATGTACTGATGTATTTTTATGATTATTGTTTGGAGACCTAGAGCAGTTGTATACATTTGTCCAAACCATGCGTGTCTCACATACATAGATTGTTCTTATGCACTTTCCTAAACACGTACACATAGCTTGGTGTGTACCAGAAATGAAAGCTCATCAGCCATGGAAAATCCAGAGTCTAGCTTCAAGAGATATGGACACGCTTGATGCAATATATTATGTATATAAATAAATGCTGGATAGGTTTTTGGTCCACAAGTAGCAAGATATGATTACTACACAAAACATTTATAGGGGCGGTCAGTGATGGTTTGTAGGGGCGGCTGAGCCTATCCAGGCGCCGCTACAAATCAACGATTTGTAGGTGGGGTTGGCCATCTGCCCGTACAAATCAACATGTAGGGGCAGCTGCCGTTTTCCAGAATTCTCAGATCTGAGTCAAAACATAGCAAAAATTTTTTAATCCCAGGAAGCTAACTAAGCAAGCAATAGTGCTAGTGGGAACATACAATTTGCTTGCACGTAATGTATGGCTTAATGTATTGTTGGTGCACTAAAATGGTCAGGCTTAACGTGTTGCTAGTGGTCAACATGACCTTGTTTGTAACCTATGAATTAATGGGCTAACTTGCATGGTGGTTAATTAAAGACGAAAGGGTAGTAGCACCGCATTATGCATAAAGTTCATTTCCAAGTGGTCAATAATGACCATACTAGGCCATGCATATATAGTGCTTGAAAAAAGAAATGAACACTCTTGGAATATCAAGAACTTGTTCTCATACTATGCTATGGCCATATCAATACTGTAGCTATGTATTGGTGTTCAAACACAAAAGAAAATAACTCTCAATAAATAAAACACACATCAGAGTAGACTAGTTCTTTTATCACCAAATGGACAATAAAAATTGAAAAGAAGAGATAAGGGAAAGAATTCCAAGATGCAAGGAGCATATTAAAGATGATTATTGTGTTATTTAGTGCATGAACAGTTTATTTATGCAACGCGCATATTAAAGATGCTTATTGTAGCTAAATCAATTTGTGCCAATACAATATGATTCCTTAGGCTTTCGCGAACTATTTTAGCTTACAAGCCAAACCCATCCATAACCTGCAGCTTACGACTTCAGGTATTCGCATGTAATATACCATCTATATTGTACGTCTTATATTATAGGATAGTACATAATATGCAGCATGGATCGGAGAAACTGGAAGGCGGCCAATTTGGATACCCGCTATTCGCATAGTGACTTACAACGGTCTCACGTGGTCGAAGCATGAATGAACACGTACACGTACTGACATATTTTACAAATATAGTTAGAAGACCTAGAGTAGTTGAATATATTTATCCAAACCAAACGTGTCTCACCTACATAGATTGTTCTGATGCACTTTCCAAAACACGTACACGTAGCTTGGCGTGTACCAGAAATGACAGCTCATCAGCCATGGAAAATCCAAAGTCGAGATTCAAGAGATATGGACGCGCTTGACGCCATATATTTTGTATATAAATAAATGCTGGATAGGTTTTTACTGCAAAAGTAGCAGGATATCATTACTACACAAAACATTTTTAGGGGCGGTCAGTGACGGTTTGTAGCGGCGGCTGAGGCTATCCAGGCACCTCTACAAATCAACGATTTGTAGGGCACCATCCGCCCTTACATGTCGATTTGTAGGGGTGGCTGCCGATTTCCACAATAGCAAAAATTTTTTAATCCCAGAAAGCTAAATATGCAAGCAATAGTGCTAGTGAGAACATGCATTTTGCTTGTAGGCAATGTATGGCTTAATGCATTGTTGGTGCACTAAAATGGTGAGGTTTAACGTGTTGCTAGTGGTCAACATGACCTTATTTGTAACCAATGAATTAATGGGCTTACTTGCATGGTGGTTAATTAAAGGCTATTAGGTAGTAGCACCGCATCATGCTTCAAGTTCATTTCCAAGTGGTCAATAATGACCATAGGTGGCCACACATATTTAGTGCTTGAAAAAAAGAATTGTAGACTATTGGAATATCAAGAACTTGTTGTCATACTATGCTATGACCATATAGATAATGTCGCTATGTACTACAGCCTTAGTTTTCAAATACAAAAGAAAATAGCTTTCAATAAACAAAAGACACGTCAGAGTAGACTAGTTCTTTTATCACCAAAAGGACAATAAAAATTGAAAGGAAGAGATAAGGGAAACAATTCCAAGATGCAAGGAGCAAAACAGTGGCACAAGGAAGATTTTTGTTATTTAGTGCACGAACAGTTTATTTGTGCAACGCGCATATTAAAGATGCTTGTTGTGGCTAAATGAATTTATGCTAATACAATACGATTCCTTAGGCTTTCGCGAACTGTTTTAGCTTGTAAACCAAACCCATCCATAAATCGTAGCTTACGACTTCAGGTATTCGCACGTAATAAACCATATATATTGTACGTCTTACATTATATGATAATATATAGCATGGATCAGTGAAACTGGGAGCCGGCCAATTTGGATACCAGCTATTCGCATAGAGACTTACAACGGTCTCACGTGGTCCAAACGTGAATGAACACGTACACGTACTGACGTATTTTTACGATTATAGTTTGGAGAACCAGAGTAGTTGTATATATTTATCCAAACCAAACGTGTCTCACCTACATAGATTGTTCTGATGCACTGTCCTAAACACGTACACGTAGCTTGGCGCGTACCAGAAATGAAAGCTCATCAGCCGTGGAAAATCCAGAGTCCAGATTCAAGAGATATGGACACGCTTGACACCATATATTTTGAACATAAATAAATGCTGGATAGGTTTTGGTCCAAAAGTAGCAGGATATCGTTACTACACAAAACATTTTTAGGGACGGTCAGTGGGGGTTTGTAGCGGCAGCTGAGGCTATCCAGGCGCCTTTGTAGGGGCCATTCGCCATCCGCCCTTATAGGTCGATTTGTAGGGGCGGCTGCCGTTTTCCAGAATTCTCTGATCCGGGTCAAAAAATACAAAATGTTTTTTATCCCAGAAAGCTAAATATGCAAGCAATAGTGCTAGTGAGAACATGCATTTTGCTTATAGATAATGTACGGCTTAATGCATTGTTGGTGCACTAAAATTGTCAGGCCTAACATGCTGCTTGTGGTCAACATGACCTTGTTTGTAACCTATGAATTAATGGGCTTACTTGCATGGTGGTTAATTAAAGATGAAAGGGTAACAGCACCGCATTATGCATCAAGTTCATTTCCAAGTGGTCAATAATGACCATACTTGGCCACGCATATATAGTCCTTGAAAAAAGGAATGAACACTCTTCGAATATCAAGAACATGTTCTCATACTATGCTATGGCCATATAAATACTGTAGCTATGTAGTACAGTCTTGGTGTTCAAACACAAAAAAAAAAAAAAAAAAAAATAGCTCTCAATAAATAAAACATACATCAGAGTAGACTAGTTCTTTTATCACCAAATGGACAATAAAAATTCAAAAGAAGAGATAAGGGAAAGAATTCCAAGACGCAAGGAGCAAACCTAGCACAAGGTAGATTTGTGTTATTTAGCGCGTGAACAGTTTATTTATGCAATGCACATATTAAAGATGCTTATTGTAGCTAAATCAATTTGTGCCAATACAATATGATTCCTTAGGCTTTCGCGAACAATTTTAGCTTACAAACCAAACCCATCCATAAGCCGCACCTTACGACTTCAGGTATTAGCATGTAACATACCATATATAATGTACGTCTTATATTATAGGGTAATATATAATATGCAGCATGGATCAGAGAATTTGGATGCCTGCCAATTTGGATACCAGCTATTCGCATAGTGACTTACAAAGGTCTCACGTGGTCGAAGCGTGAATGAACACGTACACGTACTGATGTATTTTTTCGACTATAGTTTTGAGACCCACAGTAGTTGTATATATTTATCCAAACCAAACGTGTCTCACCTACATAGATTCTTCTGATGCACTTTCCTAAACATGTACACATAGCTTGGCGTGTACCAGAAATGAAAGCTTATCAGCCGTGGAAAATCCAGAGTCCAGATTCAAGAGATATGGACGCGCTTGACGCCATATATTTTGTATATAAATAAATGCTGGTTAGGTTTTTGGTTCACTCGTAGCTGGATAACATTACTACACAAAACATTTGTAGGGGCGGTCAGTGATGGTTTGTAGCGGCAGCTAAGACTATCCAGGCGCCCCTACAACTCAACGATTTGTAGGGGCCATTGGCCATCCGCCCGTGCAAATCGATTTGTTGGGCCAGTTGCCGTTTTCCAGAATTCTCAGATCTGGGTCAAAAAATAGCAAAATTTTTTAATCCTAGAAAGCTAAATAAGCAAGCAATAGTGCTAGTGAGAACAAGCATTTTGCTTGTAGGTAATGTATGGCTTAATGCATTGTTGGTGCACTAAAATAATCAGGCTCAACGTGTTGCTAGTGGTCAACATGACCTTGTTTGTAACCAATGAATTAATGGGCTTACTTGCATTGTGGTTAATTAAAGGCGAATGGGTAGTAGCACGGCATCAAGCATCAAGTTCATTTTCATGTGGTCAATATTGACCATAGTTGGCCACGCATATTTAGTGCTTGAAAAAAGAAATGAACACTCTTGGAATATCAAGAACTTGTTGTCATACTATGCTATGACCATATAGATACTGTGGCTATGTAGTACAGCCTTGGTGTTCAAACATAAAAGAAAATAGCTTTCAATAAACAAAAGACACATCAGAGTAGACTAGTTGTTTTATCACCAAAAGGACAATAAAAATTGAAAGGAAGAGATAAGGAAAACAATTCCAAGATGCAAGGAGCAAACGTGGCACAAGGAAGATTTGTGTTATTTAGTGCATGAACGGTTTATTTGTGCAACGCGCATGTTAAAGATGCTTATTGCAGCTAAATGAATTTATGCTAATACAGTACGATTCCTTAGGCTTTCGTGAACTGTTTTAGCTTACCAACCAAACCAATCCATAAGCCGCAGCTTACGACTTCAGGTATTCGCACGTAATAAAACACATATATTGTAAGTCTTACATTATAGGATAATATATAATATGCAGCATGGCTCGGAGGAATTGAAAGCCGGCCAATTTGGATACCAGCTATTTGCATAGTGACTTACAACAGTCTCACGTCGTTGAAGCGTGAATTAACACGCACACGTACTGACATACTTTTACGATTATAGTTTGGAGACCCAGGTAGTTGTATATATTTATCCAAACCAAACGTGTCTCATCTACATAGATTGTTCTGATGCACTTTCCTAAACACGTACACGTAGCTTGGCGTGTACCAGAAATGAAAGCTCATCACCCATGGAAAATCCAGAGTATAGATTCAAGAGATATGGACGCACTTGACGCCATGTATTTTGTATATAAATAAATGCTGGATAGGTTTTTGGTCCGCAAGGATATCATTACTACACAAAACATTTTTATGGGCGGTCAGTGATTGTTTGTAGCGGCGGCTGAGGCTATCCAGGTGCCTCTACAAATCAACGATTTGTAGGGGCTGTTCGCCATCCGCCCTTACATGTCGATTTGTAGGGGCGGCTGCCGTGTTCTAGAATTCTCTGATCTGGGCCAAAAAATAGCAAAATTTTTTTAATCCTAGAAAGCTAAATATGCAAGCAATATTGAGAACATTAATTTTGCTTATAGGCAATGTACGGCTTAATGCATTGTTGGTGCACTAAAATGGTCAGGCTTAGCGTGCTACTTGTGGTCAACATGACCTTGTTTGTAACCTATGAATTAATGGGCTTACTTGCATGGTGGTTAATTAAAGACGAAAGGGTAGTAGCACCGCATCATGCATCAAGTTCGTTTCCAAGTGGTCAATAATGACCATAGGAGGCCACACATATATAGTCCTTGAAAAAAGAAATGAACACTCTTGGAATATCAAGAAATTGTTCTCATACTAAGCTATGGCCATATAAATACTGTAGCTATGTAGTACAATCTTCATGTTCAAACACAAAAGAAAATAGCTCTCAATAAACAAAAACACGAATATTAGAGTGGACCAGTTCTTTTATCACCAAATGGACAATAAAATTGAAAAGAAGAGATAAGGGAAAGAATTCCAAGATGCAAGGAGCAAACCGGGCACAAGGTAGATTTGTGTTATTTAGCGCAAGAACAGTTTAGTTGTGCAACGCGCATATTAAAGATGCTTATTGTAGCTAAATCATTTTGTGCCAATACAATACGATTCCTTAGGCTTTCGCGAACTATTTTAGCTTACAAACCAAACCCATCCATAAGCCGCAGCTTATGAATTCAGGTATTCGTACGTAATACACCATATATATTGTACGTCGTAGATTATAGGATAATATAGATTATAGGATAATATATAATATGCAGCATGGATCAGAGAAATTGGAAGCCTGCCAATTTGGATACCAGCTATTCGCATAGTGACTTACAACGGTCTCACGTGGTCGAAGCGTGAGTGAACACGTACACGCACTGATGTATTTTTTCGATTATAGTTTGGAGACCCAGAGTAGTTGTATATATTTATCTAAACCAAACGTGTCTCACCTACATAGATTGTTCTGGTGCACTTTCCTAAACATGTAATTATTTGTGTGGTCCTTGCACCTTTGAAAACCAAAATAATAACCCTTGCTTTAGTCATCAAATCTTTAGCTCTTGTCTGCTGACAACGTATCCTGTGCTGCCATGTGCCATGGGTTTAGGTGCTCCTATGTTCCAACGTGAAAAAATATATGCGTATGAAAAATCAACAAAAAATATGGATGGATAGATGATACATAGCTTATTCATGCATAATTTGAGCATAAATAATAATGTTTTTGTGCGTGGAGAAACGAAAAAGAGAAAATGAGTAGCATATGTTTGTAGTACTTTTAGTCTGATGTTTCTTCCTTGAAAAAAAAGTCTGAAGCCAGAACCATTTCCATTATCTTAAAAAATGAATTAAGGGTTAAGATGAACAGGTCACTCCGACCCACTTACACGCTGATTTTCTATTTTTTTCCTTGCAAAAAAAAAAAAATTATTCAAGCTCAATTTGTGCATTAACACGAATGTTTGCATCGTCTAGCCATCTACATTTTTTTTTTCATGTGTTTTCTCAAGCAAGAGTACGGGATCATGGGATCGGAAAGGATGGGAGCACAGGATATGTGCTCTTGCTGTGTGGCTCCTCCTCGAAGCGTAGGTTTTAATAAGCCTAGGCAAAATTAATCAAAACCAAAAAACCGAACCCAAAGAACTGAAACCGAAAAATTCAGTTCCTTATTCGGTTCCTAATACCGAGGAACCGAAATAACCGAAAGAAATTTGGTTCCTACCCTCGGTTAACCGAAATAACCGAATTATGACAATTATGCTTCACTTACTTGCATTTTGTAATGTTATGTATGGTTTATGCGTGATATTATTTCATATTTGAAAGGTTATATATTTGTGTTACTGTATTGCTATTGTTCTCTTATAAATTATTATTAGCTACAATGAACATGGTGTTGCATAAATTTGCTTTAGAACATGCATATTTACTATTGTCTTAGCCTGTCCTGAAAAGTTCGGTTAGTTCGATTAGAACTGAAACCAAACCGAAATAACCCGAAAAACCGAAATGGTCGGTTCCAAGAATTTTTTAGAACAGATCGGTTCCAATTTTTGAGAACCAAATTTCTTAAAAAACCGAAGAACCGAACTGAAACCGAACTGAGAACTGAATGCCCAGGCCGTTTTAATGGGCTTTGTTGTTGTCCTTCCGCCTTTGAAAAGTTGGTCCGTTCACTCTCTGCATGCCTTGTAACATTCGGAGCATTAGCAGCAATCATGAATTGCACGCCTTTCCTGGCCTCTCCTCTGAATGTCCTTTAGACAGGCTTTATTATTGTGGTCCTTTCTCCTTTGAAAACCAAAATAATAACCCTTGCTTTTAGCCCCCAAATCTTAGCTCTTGTCTGCCGACAACGTATATATCCTGTGCTGCCATGTGCCATGTGTTTAGGTGCTCCTAAGTTCCGACGTTAAAAAATATATGTGTATGAAAAATCAACAAAAAAAAATATGGATGGATAGATGATACATAGCTTATTCATGCATAATTTGAGCATAAATAATAATGTTTTGTGCAAGGAGAAACGAAAAGGAGAAAAAATGAGTAGCATATGTTTGTAGTACTTTTAGTCTGATGTTTCTTCTTTGAAAAGGTCTGAAGCCCGAACCTTTTCCATTATCTTAAAAAAATGAATTAAGGGTTAAGATGAACAGGTCACTCCGACCCGCTTACATGCTGATTTTCTATTTTTTCCTTGCAAAAAAAAAAAATTATTCAAGGTCAATTTGTGCATCAACACGAATGCTTGCATGGTCTAGCCATCTACATTTTTTTTTTTTCCATGTGTTTTCTCAAGTAAGAGTACCGGATCATGGGATCCGAAAGGATGGGAGCACAGGATTGGTCCGTTCCACCTTTGAAAAGTTGGTCCGTTCAGTCTTTGCATGCCTTGTAACATTCCGAGCATTAGCACTAGTAGCAATCATGAATTGCAAGCCTTGTAAAACTCCCAGCGTTAGCAACAAGCATCACTGGCTTGCATTTATATACTTCCACCACTCAACAAATGCACGTAGAGATTTTCATTGTTAAAAAAGAGGAAGCAGAAGAACCTGTCCTATCTTATTATGTGCATTGTTGGGATAAGTACGTACCTTAAGTACGGAGTACTTACCTGTAGCTTGCGCACCTTGAAAACCCAAAATATATTCTTTGCTTCAGCCTCCACGCTGGAGATGTTTTCCATAAATATTGCCATGCAGCAGCTCCGCCTCTCAAACTTCACGCCTTCCTCTTTTTAGCAGCAGACTCACTTGTTAGCAGCTGCTTCCACGACACAACAAACACATCTCGGAGGGGAGGACAAAGAGAGGAGTATAAAAAAAAATTGATTTCTGGTGGCAGATGTTTAAGAGAACCACCACACTAGAAATCTACAACTTTGTAGTTGAAAATCTTTTCATTTGAAATCAATCATTTAGTTGCCCAAATATTTATTAGGAGTTATTGATCTATTTTAAAAATATAATTTTTGTGAAAGGTTTCCAGAAGTGGTTGCTTAAGTTAACTGCCTTTGAAACTATTTTACAGGTGGTTAGCTTAAGAAAACCATCACTGAAAATAGCCTCCACGGATGGGTTAAAAGTAATGGTTCTCATGTTGCTATCACTAATAACTATACAGTGGTATGGTAAGAAAGAATCATGCGGGGGTAGAGATTCTGGTTTTTGAATCATAGAACACAAACAAAAGCATATTTACGGAACACCAAAAAAAAAAAACCCCTTGTTTCGTAGGGTCATCACCGCTAGTGTAAAAGTGACCGCCAGTGATCTATTTGTTGGTAAAATCTAGCGTCAGTAGAAATCAATTTATACTGCCGTTAAAAATTGTTTGTACCAGCTAGTGATTGTCGCTGCTGTTGAATAATCTCGTGGGTTCAGCAGCGTTGGCAGCCAAGTGTCCCGAAAAAAAAGCACTCATGTCGGTTTCATGGTGTTTTCATTCCTCCACCTCTTAACTTGAGTTTCCGTGCTTGTTGTATAAATTGCCCTGTGCACGGGCTTACCTTTGCACAACAACAACTAGAAGCATTAGCCTCATTAGCAGCAGGCATCACTTGCAAGGTTTTGCTTCCACCACACACCAAAACACATCGAGGGAGCCAAGGACCAACCGAACAAGGAAGGGAGTAGCGATGGCGGACCTCGTGCTTGGGTTGGCCAAGTCGGCGGTGGAGGGAACGTTGACGATGGCCAATTCAGCAATTGAGGAGGAGAAGAAGCTGCAGAAGAGCGTGCAGCGTGACCTGGTGCTTATCTCGGACGAGTTCGAGATGATGCACTCCTTCCTCAACGTGACCAAGGAGCGCGTCACAGACGCCATGACGACGACCTTGGTGAGGCAGGTCCGCAACACGGCCTTGGACGTGGAGGACTGCATTGAGTCCGTCGTCCACCTGGACAACAGGTCCAACTGGTGGCGCCGCTTGCTCCCATCCTGCATGGAGGCGAGCGCACCGGCAGCGTCCCTCGAGGAGGTGGTTGCTGATTTAGAATTCCTCAAGGCGAGGGTGGAAGCCATGGGCCAAAGGAACATGCGCTACAGCCACATTGGTGGCTCCACCTCCAAGGCTGCCGAGCAGACGCGTCAGCAGCCGGCAGCACGTACAAGACCATTGGACATACTCGTGGAGGCGACGAACCCCGGCAACAAGAAGCAGGGCAGGGGCAGCCCAAGGGATGTCGTCGAGCTGATGAATGGAAATGATGATGCTGTGCTTCAGCTTCGGGTGATCTCGGTGTGGGGAACACGAGGAGATATCGGGACCACATCCATCATCAAGAAGGCCTACGACGACCCAGAACTATGCAAAAATTTCGTATGCCGTGCTTGGGTGAGGCTGACACATCCCTTCAATCCTCAAGAGTTGGTCCGGAGCTTGCTGGCTCAGTTCTGCTCAAACTCTTGCCCTCGACAAGGAAGCAGCAGGGTAGCTTCATCTTCCATGGGACTGACGGAAGTGATGGTGGCAACACAAGACTTACTCATTGTTGAGTTCATGAAGCAAGTGAGCAGTCATAGGTACCTAATTGTCCTGGAAGACGTGTCTATGATGGTTGACTGGGAGGCCGTTAGGGTATTCCTACCTGATAACGGCAATGGCAGCTGCATCATCGTGCACACCCAGCATCTTGAAATCGCAAGTTTGTGCGTTGGACAATCACACAGTGTATTGGAGCTGGAGCAGTTCTCGGCTGACCATTCTATCTGTGTCTTCTTTAATGAGGTACGTCTTATGCGTGGAATATCGTCAGTTGCTTTGAGGAATGGAAATTCACTCCACAGGCCTCTTTTATTTGCCAACATAATTAGATATACAACATTTTTACTAATTGCATATTGTAGTATTAATTACTCCATCCATTCTAAATTATAACTTGTTCTGGCTTTTCATAGCTTTTGCTTTCGCTATGCACCTAGATTTAAGCTACAGGCTGGATATATAACAAAAACTATGTATTTAGAAAAGACATGACGACTAATAATTTAAATCAGAGGGAGCACTATATACGATAAGAGGTGGATAGTGTGCTGCGCTTTATTTAGGCCTCCTTTGGAATTAGGGGCGTGATCATCAAGGAAAAATTATGAAAAACCCACCTACAGGTTTCATATGCTTGTGTATTGCACCATATATATGCATGTTTGTGCCCCGTTGCGTGACCTGGCCAGCTAGTCCAACTTATATAGCATTAGGTGTTAGATACGATCCCATGAACTGTGCATGAATCCAGAGGGCAGTGCTATGATGGCCGATCTCGTGGAAAATAGGGCCGACGTCGAACTCTGGTAAAACTATTTGGCAGCTTAATTATTCGAACAAGCAAATCACGTCGTCGAACATGTGACAACTAAATTTTAGGTCCGTTATCAACAGGTATAGTAGGGAATTTGAAATCACATTAAACTTAACTTTGCATGTGTTAGAATATAATAAGGAATTGAGATTCACGTGGGCATTTAGAAACCCTTTAGCTTGCAGGTGGATTATTTTTGCAATTTTCCTTATTAGTAATTTATATTACATTACCATCTCCATTGAAGAGATTATTGAAGAGAAAGTTTAGCCCACCACAGGTCCTCATCGGAAGAATAAAAGATGCAGCGATACTTTGGTGTACCTCGGGTGCTAGAAAACTGAATGAATGAGAAAATGAATCACCGATGTGATGAGTGTCTTTTTCTCTTTTTTTTGCTTTGAGTGGCTTTCCTTAGCCAAAACCCTCCTTGACTAAGTTCCTTAATTTTCTCTTACAAAGTTTGTACTTTCTTCTAACAACACCCCTTCATATCAATACATGCCATGCAAAGTCCAGTCGACGGTTTCAAAAAAAAAAATCCGTACCTACTAAAATTTAAAAGATTCTTAGTTTGTCCTAAGTCAATATATTATAAATTTGACTTAGTTTATAAAAATGGTAACAATATATCTAGCCGCACCAAGGTAGGGACGACGGTGGAAAGACAAGGCGGTGGAGAAAGGGAGTGGATTTGATGAGGTAGGGAGTGCGAAGAGAAGTGCACTGCAATGGCTAGTGGAGAGAGAGACTAGAAAATTAGTGGCTAGGGTTTCTAACCCTCTATTATATACTAAGGCCAGTAGCTGGCCGAGGCGGGCTAGGCCTCTATTAATAGAGGAGGGCATCTTAATAATCTGCCTCTGAAAATGGCTCCCATTTTCGGAGGTGGCACTCTTAAGAGGCCTGCCCTGTTAATTTATTTTTGGATGTGGTAGTTTATTAGGTGCCTCCATAGATGGGGCGATCGCCTCTAAAATAGCTGTCTTTTTTGGAGATGGGGACACATTTTCACTGCCTCAGTATATCAAAAGGCTTGTCTCCTGAAATCATTTTTGTAGTAGTGTTTTACACCTCTCATCTTAAGTTATGCTTCTATTACTTGTAACCTTGAAATCTTAAAATGTATGGAGTAGACAACAAAATTTATTTTTTAGACAAATATAATATTTTCATTAAGCTATCGGCTTTATTTTTCACCAATAGCAGATGTCTTTTATAGGAAGCTATTAGCGGATACTTTAGGTTAAATTTTGCATAATGGTGTTCAAGGCAACTAATTGCTTTGCTTGTTTCTATATAGCTCCCAAGTAGTGCGACGCCAGGCCTGCTATGCGTAAATAGGTTAGAATAATTAAATAAATGTAATTGAGAGTATCCTATAAACTATCTCAAATTTTCCTCATAATCGATTAGTTAATCTGAATATAACAACTCAAGAAAACTCTAGAAATTCTCAAATATGAAATAAATGGCCCTTAGTTTGATGGACATGATTTGTAAGTACATTTTTCAATCCAAGAATAAAGCCGTGGCCTTTATTTGGTAGACAATTATTCCTGTAACGATGTGAGCTTTACGTTCCATTGCACTAAAACCATCCTTAGTTTTTTTTTTTTTTTTTTTTTTTTTTTTTGAAGATAAAGAAACATCCTTAGTTGACATTTTGATAAAAGTATAAAACAAATATACTCGAAACATTTGCAGAATATTGAAGATGATGAGGGGTGGCCAAGAAAGAATCAGCACACGAGTGGTTACAGGAATTTCAGTATTGTGGTCGCGAAACAAATCTATGGTTACTTAGATCATTGGTAAAAGCCCGTGGCATGAGCGGTGCTCCGGTGATCCCTGTGTGTGGGATTGCTGGTGTTGGCAAAAGATCCCTTGTCCGCCGGGTGTATTACGAGGCACTAACTGGACAATGTGGGTCGGCTTTCCAAAAGTTTGGCTGGGTGGATGTATGCCATCCTTTCGATTTAAGGGATTTAGCGTGGAGCTTACTTTTGGATTTGCACTCGGGATCTTTCCGACGTGTCAGCTTGTTGAGAATCAAAGATCCGATTC
The DNA here is from genome assembly GCA_015847255.1 of Hyparrhenia diplandra. Lineage (NCBI taxonomy): Eukaryota > Viridiplantae > Streptophyta > Magnoliopsida > Poales > Poaceae > Hyparrhenia > Hyparrhenia diplandra. The sequence continues at coordinate 72,963 of JADLZK010007963.1, forward strand.
AAGAGTGTCAAAGGCTTCTACGACAATATAGATGCCTCATTGTTATTAGAGCCCTTTTACAATACTTGATTTTGCCTACTATTACCTCCCTCGTTGCCTCTCCTAAATTCTTTTTTTTCGAGGTGGAAGGATAACACGGTAATTGTTCACATCTAACCCCTCCCCGCACCGCAGGTACCCCAGGCTCGCGACCCCTCCCTCTTCGTCGCGGCCCACCCCGAGATCCCGACAGCGGCTCCTCTTCGCCGCCATCTCGAACCCGCCGCTCCTCCTCCTCCCCCAGCCCCGTCCGCGAGCCCCCTTCGACCTCCTGCTCGCCGTAGCCCCTTCCCGAGGTGGCGCATCGGGGACCCCAGGTCCGCGCGGGACGCGGACAGGCTCATCCCCGCCGGCCGGTCCTCGCAGACGCCGCCCGACTCCATCGCGGCCGCGCCACCGAAAACGCCCGGACGCCGGAGACGCTGACGGGCTCATCCCCCTGGGCGGCTCTCGCGCGCTGCCGCCTTCCTCCGACTTTCAATTGCGCCCAGCGCCCGATGAAGACGCCGACGCCGGACACCTCCCGCCACGCCCCCAACCCGCGCTCCTCCTCCTCCTCCAAGGCGTCGTCCGTGCGCCGCCACGCCCTTGCCCTCGCCGTTGCGCCCCGCGGCGGTGCCGACTCCAACCCGCCGCTCCGCGCCCCCTCCCGCCGCCCTCCTCCGGCGCGCCGCCCGCCCCTCGCCGCCGTCGAGCAGGATTTGCATCGTTGCTCAAGGTATCCACTTTATGGTAAGCTTTGATAATCTGAATAACCTTTGTTTTTACTATCGGAGTTTTGTTGTTTAACATGAATGGAAGATTTACCCACACCATCCTTTCAATATAGTTCAATAAAGCCGTTCACGTCTTGTTTAGCGGATATAGTTGTGGACCAAGGATTAAAACTGATTGTGATTCGTATTTTGTATGCAACTTTGAGCTCGGCCTCTCTTTGCCTTTTCAGTTCAAGATATCACCATTTGATGATACATTCCTAGATGAGTGTCCATTTAACTTAGAACAGGACCATTGTTTGTTCCATGTATTTTGATGAGGGATTTGTTTGGGATCTATCTCATTTTGTGTGGGACCATATTTATTCCATATATTGCATCTGAATGACGAGAGGCAGCCCATAGAAGCGTTCTCCAGGTTGATGCGAGGCATGCAAAACTGAAGTCTTGTATCTACGCATTATCTTTGTTCGATGAGTCATGATTTATGAATTCTTAAGCTTGAAGGTGCAATAGACCATGAATTGAAGAGGAAGGCTTGGAGGTTGTTTGTGCTTTTGGAAGAGCACATTGCTGTCTTGATGCCATTTTTGTTCTCTCTCGAACAGGGACCTTGAATTCATGTCATGCACTCTTGGCATTGGATGGTTGGGTAGGCATCAAACTACTGTACTAATTTTGAATTATTATTAAGATTCCACATATTTAGCAACCATAACAAAGATTTCTCCACATATTAGAATTGTAGTTGTTGGAGTTCATGTATGATTACATATTTGGATACTTGTTTAGGAGATGGTTATCTGGCTTATATCCCCGTCAAGAATCTGTTCCCCAAAAGGTGGCTTGTACTTGTTTAGGAGATACTTGTTTGGAAGGCAAAGAATGCTCTACAAGTTTTCGTGATTTTTTTATTGCTTGATGAATCCTTCAAACTCATCTCCTTCGAGTTCAGTCTTCTTCAAAAATGTTGCTTGCTAATGATGATCCCTAAATGGTAGACACTTATGAACATGTGCTTTTAACTGTATGTCTTTGTACTAATCATCTACGTTGTCCATTTAAAATGTCTCAATCATTTGTAATGTTACAGACTGCAATTGATCTATTAATCAACATGTTCTTGTCCTACTTCTCGGGACATGCAGGAAAAGTTAAAAAAGAGAAAGGTTGGGAATTAAATCATATATGTCGTGATTCCATGTTTCAAGTGTGCACGAAAGTACCATCTTGATAAATTCTCTATGGCTATAGCCCAACTGTTAGAAGTAAACAGTTTGCGGTGAAAGAAATGATTGAACTAAGGAGAAAGCGGCTGCAAGGATATGGTGGTGACGGTTCATGTTTATACGCTAGTCTTACTTATTTGTCTGGCATTTTTCAGTTTTGTTCTTCCTTTGCATAATCAATAATTAAGCAATGTATAAGTATTTGCACTACCGGCCAGTCAACAAACACTTACGTGTTCTCAGGACACCAACCCGTTGATGTATAGTGCGCTTATGTAACTAATGTCTGTAAGAATCAACCTGTGGATAAGGTTTCAAATTAGTTTGTGCGTGGGAATGGGAAGAAAATCTTCCTCTTTCAAAAAAAAAAATAAAGTACACAAAAGGCATCTGTGCGTGCTCCCATAGTTGAAGGTTTTGGGTTTTGAATTTCTTGCGCTGTTGACCCGGGCTCCATAAATTTTGGGTTTTGGATTTCTTGCCCAGTTGACCCAAGGCTCCATAAATTTTTCTATCATAAGATGCAAATTATGTAATTATTCATCATCAGGAGATGCAAATTACGTTTACTCTGGTCACTGCTCAGTCCGAAATTAGAATTAAATGCATGCAGATAAAAAACCGAACGGGCCACTACCCCCAAAAGCAAAAACAGCTACCAGGCGGTCCATAGATTCAGCAGCAACATTCCCCGCCTAGAATCCGGTAATGCTCGAACAACAAAGAAAAGTATCAGTGAACTCACCAATGCGAACAACAAAGAAAAGTATTAGTGAACTCACCAATGCCTTAGGTGTCAAGATATGTATACGGGAGAGAGCAACTAATTAAATAAATTAGCTCTCCCCATTTAACGAAAAACACCTTACTAGTGAAATGGTAATTCACCTTGAGTTTAACCCGCAGCTCCTAGGCTCGAACCTTGTTGGTGCCTTTTCTTTTATTTATGTACTCTTTTTTTTTTTTCTTCTTTTGCTATTTCCATTTTATTTTCTTTTTTATCTAACTTTTTGGTGTGTGAGCATGGCAGAATATTCTAATGAATTTGTGAATGTGGAACTACACATCCCACACATTGAACTACATGTCTCACTTAGTAATATTGAGTATATGTGAGACATGTATGCTTCACTAAGATGCGTATCAACACTATCTCCAAATAATCTAAAAATTTAATAGGGTGTTAATGGATACAAACTAAGATGTTGTGCATAGTTGTGCAACTTTCGGAGTAAGTTTACTTATTATTGTAATTATTTGTTGATTTACTAAAGAATAAATGTTAAAATACCCTAACCTAGCTAGAAAAATCTAAAAACTTGCATGAACACACCATTTTGGTATATAGTCATGAGAAAAAAAGTTTCAATGGATTCGACAAATTGGTGGCGCATGTCCTCATAAAGTCATACATGTCTCACTACGACCAATATGACTACATAAGATATGTCACCACATGTAGATATGTGTATCACCACTATCTTCAAATCATCTGAAACTTTAATGGGATGTTTATGGATCCAAACTACGATGTTGTGTGCATTTGTGGAGTTTTTAGAGCAATTTTACCTATTATTATAATTATTTCCTGAATTACTAAAGAATAAATGTTAAAATACCTAACCTACCTAGAAAAATCTAAAGACTTGCATGGACACACCATTTTGGTGTATAGTCATGAAAAAGTTTCAAATGATTTTGACAAAGTGGTACTCTACATTCTTCGTAGTAGAAGCATCTCTCACTTAGTCATACAAGACTATGTGAGCCATGCATGCCTTTTGTGAGGGGTGTCAAAATAACTTTTTTTGTCGAAATCACTTGTATTTTTATGTACTGATTATACACCAAAATCATGGGCTATGCAAGTTTTTAGATTTTTCTAATCGCTTTATGGTATTTTAACTATTTTTAACCTTGCATTAAAATCCACTTATGTATTTTTCGCGTGTTGATGTGCTTTTAGAAATTTATTTGTGGCTCCAAAATATTTAACTTGAATTTTCAACCCGAAACCCTTCCCTAGAATTCAAATCAAATCACTTCAAATCCCTACGGGTTTGTAGGAATTAAAAAGGTTGTCACAAAAAAATACAAAATACAAAACCTATTTTAGGCTACTTTCTACTCCCTCCTCTCGCTACGCTTGGGCCAACAGCCCCTTTGGCGCATGCATGTTCACCATGGCAGGCTGCGGCGCTTTCTCAATTTTAGTCCCACCTCGCTGAAAACAGATGGGAGAGATAGAGCCAATGGTCTATATAATGACTAAGAACATTCGGATGCACTCCCGGATTTTTAATGCCGCTTGCATCCATTCAATTTGAAAACGGTTGGAAAACATCGTCATGGTGACACCGGGTTTTTGAATTTTTTTTCCTGAGATGGTCTCGTGCAATCAAACTTCAGGTAGTAGAAATCAAATTCTTTTTTTTCCTAAAAGTGGACTAAGGGAAAGCGGCCTTGCTACTTGCAAGGTCATTTTGGTCATAGTTGTTAACTTGGCAAAGCGTGAGATGATGATACATTAAGTTCGGTCCAAACTTCGACAACTAAGTTCGGGACTTTGTAAGAGATATAAGTGAGGACAGCGCCTTCAGCCTTTGGAGTTTAGCAAACCAAGTTGGCTGATATCTTGCAAAGTTCAACCTTTTGACTACCACGAACCAAAACCAGTTTGATGGTTACGCCAACAATGATCTCTTCCACAACGGGTAACTTCGTCGTCGGGCAATCAAATAACCGGAGGCGACGTAAAAACTAATAATGTGAATGGCTGATGTCCTAAGACCACCTCTCTTCTCGATGATGTCACTACTGACTAAATGATGCAAACTAAAACTCAGATCAAACTATTGGAGCATCAATTCATGTTGGACAAGGTCATATACATCCAATACAATGTAGCCGATTCTCATAAAACATGCACACTCTGAGACTAAGATCTGAATTTCAGCAACCAAATTGTTGTGTCGTAAAACATATTCTGCTAACACTTGCAGCTCGAAACTAAGCATCACAACTAGAAGATATGACTTTTCAAAGATCAATTCCGATAATTCGCATTGTTGCCGGGCAGCTCAATGTCCTCGTTGTTACAAGCCCGTTGTCGGGTTGCTCTCGCTTACGCCTCTATTCAAAGATCGACAAAGTTCATCATCCTGTTAGCAGAGGCTGGGGCAGTGCCTGGTGCTGGTGGTGGTCCAGTGGATGATGGTCCGGGAGCCAGTTGCCTTTCCAAGGCTGCCATCTCATCTTCGTGGACGCCAAAGATGCTTCGTGAGTGTCAAGCTGCCGTCAGGTTTAACCTCCGATCCATCCGCATAAGTACTCGGTAGTATGAAATGTGTCCGCACAATGTTATATGTCAGTATAATTTGTGATACAAGAATTAGTGTTCATGTCAAACCGCAAATTAAGTCGATAAGTGTGGCATACCCGATCGCGGCTAGCAGCCATCAGACGCTTGATACGAAGCATCTCCCTGAATGTGTCTTCGTTACCATGCTGAATCTCAAAATCATTCCACTTCTTCCAAAAGTCGATTGTTTGGATCAAAGATAGTTGGATGCATGCACATAGATGGCACGCTTGAACCATCAATTTCCCTAAGGCTTCTCTCTAGCTCGTGGAATTTCATGCACATTGTCGAACACTTTTTGTCCGGGGAGGCCGGATTCAATTGCTTGCCGCAAATGTGACAACAAAGATAGCGAGGGACAGTTAGTATCAAACTATCAGTAAATCAAACAAATGAGTTTTGTCAATAAATAATTGACTAACTAAAGGGACAAAGTGTCTCTGAAAATCCCCCCTGAAGTTTCAGTCTAATGTCAGGGGCAAAAACAATCGAGCAAGAACAAGCATCACGTTATGCATTGACACTGAATCATATAGCTTAAATTAGTCAATCGGAAACACACTATTGGAAACAAGCAATCGATACTAAAATAGTCTGCAGAAGACCATACCCTTTTGCCACCGGAAAGCAGCCACTGTGATGCTATGATCAACACAGAATTGTAAGTGTTTTGTATGAACTACTCTTAGTAGTTACAATAATCTCGAACTAAGAATCAAAAGACATGAACTTGCAAATGATGAGAAACCAACCTGGGTAACGCCACGCCTCACAAGAATGAGGTCTGTTACGAGGGGCGCGCCGCAGCAGCAGTCCACCACTAGCCGCGTCGGGCTTCCTGGGCGCCAAGACGATAACGGCGGCGCCCGCCAGCGAGGCGCATGACGCCGAACCTACCCGTCGCAATGCATAGCGCGAAGGGCCGCTTAACCTACTCGGTCATGTGCAACGCTAGCGTCGGTGCCGCCCAAAGGCCTCCTCATGGCGCGCTTTGATCTAGGTTTGATGCCCCCATCTTCTTTCTCGCCTCATCTTGCTCCACCATGGACTTAACGCTGAGGGCGACGCCTGAGCCGGCGGTACTGCCGAGGAGGAGGAGCGGGGTGGATGACGGGCGAGGAGGAACGAGGGGCAAGGGTGGCCGTTGCCCTGCGTCCCGCCTCCTCCCATCGGCGGGCGGCTCGCCGACGACGCCGCCGTGGAAAACCCACCCATCGGCTGGGCGGCGGCGGCGGGCGGCAGGGGCTGGGCCGTGAAAACCTAGAAGTAACCAACACACTCAGATTCATTTTGTGTTTGCCACACTAACTATACTACTAAAAACAATAATTGGTATTTCTGAAGTTACCATTTTACCCTCCTTTTAAAAAAAAAAAGAATTACAAGTTTGCAATTACCGCCCATTTTTAGGCTCCCTCCATTTTGTGAAGGCAAACGGGAGGCAATTTTTACTTCTATGGCCCATCGT